>LNAC01000037.1:126291-161391 GCA_002007465.1 Ailurus styani | reverse complement strand
GAAAGAATAAAGGAAGGAAGGAGAAAAAGAAAGAAAGAAAGAAAGGGAGAAATAGAGAAAGGAGGGAGAAAGGAAGGAAGGGAGAAAGGAAGAAAGGAAAAGATAGAAAAGAAAGGAAAAAAGGAAGGAAGAAAAAGAAAGGAAAGAAGTATGAATGGAAGAAACAGGAAAACATAGCATGCTATATTAAAAGATGAGAAGTGCACATATTTGGAACTCTTCTCTATGGCCAGGGTCCATATTCCTATGAAACATGCAAAATATGTCAGACCTCAGCAAATTTAAATGTTGCATTTTCCACCGTATTCCCATGGCTTCAAATTCCCATGGCTTAATAATAATAACAGCAATAATAATTTGTTGAGGGTTTACTATATACTATTGTAAGCACTTTACTTTCATTAGCTCGTTTAATCTTGGCAATAACCTCATGAGACTGGTTATATAAATATCTTCAATTTCACAGATGAAAATTAAAGGCACAGAGAGAAGTTAAATAACTTGATCTGGATGACACAGCTAGTGACTTTTAGAGACAAGCTGTCTGATTCCAGAACTTAAAATCTTAGCCATTACAGCATATTCACTAAATAGTATACCCTTTCCCTTATCTTCCAAGAAGAGAATAAAATAGCCTGCCTGCTCAAGTGTTCTTACAGCTGGCTCCATTCCTTGTTACAAGAAAAGGTGATCTAAGGATCTGGGGGAACTATCAGGGTTATATTGAGTTTGTAGTTTAAAGACTCATGACTCCCCAAAAGATAATATATCTGTTTGGTTTTAATAATTTTGTCATTTTTTAAAGATTTTCTTTAATTTATTTGACACAGAGAGAGAGGCAACATGAGAGGGAACACAAGCAGGGGGAGTGGGAGAGGGAGAAGCAGGCTCCCTGATGAGCAGGTAGCCTGATGTGGGGCTCAATTCCAGGACCCTAGGGTCATGACCTGAGCCAAAGGCAGACACTTAATGACTGACCCACCCAGGCACCACTCATTATTTTTATCATTGTAAACAAGGTATATGTTCTTCATAGACAATTTAGAATATAGATATATAAAATTATAAAACTAGGGGTGCCAGAGTGGCTCAGTTGGTTAGGCATCCTACACTTGATTTCAGCGCAGGTCATGATCTCAGAGTTGTGAGACCAAACCCTGAGTTGGGCTCCATGCTGGGCATGGAGTCTGCTTAGGATTCTCTCTCTCTCTCCCTCTGCTGCTCCCTCTCTCTCCCCCATCTCCAAAAAAATATCTAAAAATAATTGAAAGGTCCATAATCCACATCCAGCCAAAAATAAAATTATATATAAATATAAATATATTTATATAAATATACATTAATACACACATACACACTCACACACACACACACACACACACACACACACACACACACGTACACACATGCCCACAAAATCAACCACCTGCATAAAAGATGTGAGACATAACTTAGTGGCCACACATGCAAAAAAACTCCCCCAAATCCTAGGTTGTTTATCAACAGTAAGCACCATGTGAGAAAACAAAATGGTATGCCTTTGCTCCCAATATCCTAAATTGATCTTCAAAAGAAGGAAAAGCTCTAGATGCAAAAAGCTAAGAGGCCTGCTCTAGTTTATATTATTCCAACTACACCTGAAAAATTATGTTTAGTTATAGACACCACATAGAATATTGACAAACAAGTGTCCATTCATAACAAAATGTCTGGGATAGGGATGCCTGGGTGGCTCAGTTGATTAAACTTCTGCCTTCAGCTTGGGTCATGATCCTGGGGTCCTGGGATTGAGTCCTACATCAGGATCCCTGTTCGGTGGGGAGCCTGCTTCTACCTCTGCTGCTCTCCCTGTTTGTGCTTGCTCTCTCTCTCTCTGTCAAATAAATACATAAAATCTTTTAAAAAAAAAAGGAAATGTCTGGGATAGTATAGGAGTATGAAGTCACGTCAGAGTAGGAAGAATTGATAGAGCATAGAACTTAGAATACTAAGTCTAAGTACCTTTAATTTCTGTCTTCAGATAGCTAAAGAACTGTTACATGAAATAGGAACAAAACCTGTATTACCACATAGCTCAAATTAGGAGAAAAATTTCCAATGTTTTTGAGGAGAACAAAGGTGGAATTAATTGCTTGGGAAATTAATGAGTTCTTTTTCAATGAAGGTGATCAAGCAAAGTTAATGCACATTCACTTGTTTAAAATGTTTCTGAGGGGATTCAAGCTTTGGAGGAAAGCATTGAAGAGTCTTGCCTTTGTTCAATTTTGGCTGTTATAACAAAAATACCATAGGCTGGGTGTTTAAACAATACAAATTTATTTCTCACAATTCTGGGGCTATAACTCTAAGATTAAGCCTCCAGCATATTCGGTGTCTGGTGGAGGCCCACTCTTCAATTCACAGATGGCTCCTATTCACTTTATCCTCACACAGTGGAAAAAACAAGGAAGCTTTCTGGGTTTCTTTTATAAAGACACTAACCCCATTCATGAGGGCTATACCCTCATGACCTAAATACCTCCAAAAGGACCTAAATACCTCCAAAAGGATCTACCTCCAAACACCATCACATTGGGGATTTGGTTTCAACATACGAAGTTTTGGGGGAAACATGCACCCTTTCTATAACAGGTCTCAAAGGTCCTCCTCTACCTTTGAGTCCATATGTAAGTCCTGAACCTTAGGCATTCAAAGACTTTAAAACTTGAGTGTGACCTTGGGCAAAATTGTGAAGGTAATCGATCTTATTTTTCTTTTTTTTTTTTAAAGATTTTATTTATTCATTAGACAGAGAGAGAGAGAGAGAGAGAGAGAGAGAGAAAGAGAGATCACAAGTAGGCAGAGAGACAGGGAGAGGGAGAGGGTTTTATTCCTGTGTTTTATTTATTTATTTGGAAATGCAGCCTTTGCCCTTAGGGTAGAGATAAAATGCTAACACTCCTTTGGTCCCAAGCAGCATGCACTTTTGAATAGTTCATTCATGGGGAACCATTTGTTTGAGAAAGCTTTTTGTCTGATTAACTAGGTTGCAATATTTTCAAGATGTATTCGGTACATAGCACAAAAACCCACTGAGCCACCCAGGCGCCCTCGATCTTATTTTTCAATACCCCTTTCTGTTGTTGGGATCTTTCACTGTTACCTTGGGCTGTGCAATAAACCTCACTTTCACCTCCTCCAGAACTAGAAGCTCAGGTCCCTGCTGGCAGGCCTCAGGCCCTGATTTTTCCCCCCTAGACTTCCCCCACCCAGCCCAGTCTTCTTTTCCATTCTCTTAGGTGCTAGGAATTCAGACAGTAATCCAAGCAAAGTGGGTTATAATGGGTTAATGACTTTATCCAAACAGATACAATATTTGTATTCCATCAGTGACATCACCCATGCAAAGAATGAAAGGATGTAAGGCACTTCAGAATGAAGTCAAACACCTATGGTGATTTCAGGTCCTAGAAAGACAAATGAGGAATGCAGGTAACTTTCACAGGATGAAGGTTGTTGTAAGAACTTTTTTTAAACGTATTTTCTTTAACATATTCCCTCTACCAGTGAATCATAAGCAGAATGGAAGTCCAGAGATAGCATCAAAATATCTAGGGGAAGTTTGTGGAATCTTCATCATCAGAGATCTATAAAAAGAGCATAAATTAACCTTTCTGAGATGATAATAATACCTCTGGGTATTATACTACTCAATGCCCTTCCATACACATAATCTCATATCAGTCTTTTAAAACTGTGAAGTAGGTGAGGTGGGAATAGTTATTCTAATTTTACAAATGAGAGACTTGAGGTTCAGAGTATTTAAGTAAGTGGCTTACATTACTTATGCCTCATTAGGAATAGAACCAAGAAAAGTAAATTCACATATCCTGAAGTCATTGTTCGGTGATATTTTCCATGATGATAATTTTTAAAATTACAAATTGACATTTATTGAATGCTTACTATATAATTAGCCCTCTATTAAGCAATTTACTCATGTTATCTCACTGGATCCTTTGGAAAACTCTATGATGTAGGTATTATCATGCCAGTGTTATAGATGTGAAAATTGAGGTTCATAGAGTTTAGTGATTTGTCTCAGACTGTGTAGTTAGCAAATGGCATATATAGTATTTCAAGCCAGATTTGTTTGACTATTAAGTTCATAGTACTCTCTCTTTAAATTCACCATCTGTGCATTTTACTGGTCCTAGACTAAGAGTTGTTTACTTTTAAGCTCAGATTTCCAATTTGACCTTTTTAATCATTTGTTAAATTCATATATAATATTCATTTTTTAGTTTAGAAAGTCAGATATTAGGCACCATAGACAGCTTTAGTTTTTAAAACAGATAATACATATGCAAAATGTATAATTGAATTTATTATTTAATATATAATTCATATAATAAAAGTCAAAGAATACAGAAGAGAATGGAATAAAAAACAAATTTCTCTTTCATCAGTGGATCCCTATCCCTGAGTTTCCCAACAACCCACCCTTCAACCTGACTGCCCTCCTTCAAAAAGCAACCATTCTTATTAGTTTCTGGTTTATCTGTCCAAGGATATTTACTGTTTCATTCATATAGTTTATGTATATATTTATGAATATGTATGTGTAAATATAAACATGCAACTGTACATGATATATGTGAATACATGAAAATCTATGACAAAAGGTAAAATTCTTAGAGGTGGAATTGCTGGAGCTCATGGTATGTACATTTTGTTACCTTGATAGATATTGCTAAATTCTCCTTTGAAAAAGTTATATAGGGCGCCTGGGTGGCTCAGTGGGTTAAAGCCTCTGCTTTCGGCCCAGGTCATGATCTCAGGGTCCTGGGATCGAGGCCCGCATCGGGCTCTCTGCTTGGCAGGGAGCCTGCTTCCCCCTCTCTCTCTCTGCCTGCCTCTCTGCCTCCTTGTGATCTCTCTCCCGCTGTGAAATAAATAAATAAAATCTTTAAAAAAAAAAAAAAGAAAAAGAAAAAGTTATATAACTTAAGTCCTACCAACAATTTGTCAGAATGCGTTTTCCCACAGCCTTTACAACACAGTATATAATCAAATACTTCAAATGTTGTCAAAATTATAGGCAAAACCTAGCACCTCATAATTTTAATTTATATATATTTTCTTATTATCAATATTGTGTTTCACTTCATATGTTTAAAACCCATTTCATTTTTTGGAGTTGTCTGGAAACAGCTCTGCTTATTTTTCTATAGGGTTGTTGACTTTTTTTTATTGATTTTTATTTAATTTTTATTTATTTTTGGTAAAACTATAGATTAAGCCAAAATTTGTGTAGCATAGAACCACAAGGTAGACAAAGTAAACTTTGGTCAAAATCATGAATGTGGAACGATATGGAAATGAAGAAAATACTTCTTAACACTAGATAGAGAAAAATTGTATGTACAGCTAATGGTAAATATATGGTCAGAAATACTGTTGAAAGATGCTCGGTATTCCTCTTTTGTGATGAAGTGTGTTGCATCAAGATTGGGAGAGACAATAAGCATAGGATAGTGGGATTTCTGCTATGCTCAAACTAATTTTCTCCCACACAGAGAAGTTCATCCTGCTGATAGAACTCTTTTCCAGAGATAAAAGATGGGGACTCTCACATTAAATTAAGGATACATGAAGCATGCATGTATTTCTCTCTGCTAAACTCTGAAGGGCTTGCCTGTTGGCAGAAGTGACCCATTATGACTTAAACAGATATCCATCTGCAATATATTAAATAAATGAGAGGCTGAAATTACTTAACCCATGCTCAATATATTTGCCAAAACAATGGGATTTGAGAAAAGTGGATGCAGCTTTATTTCCCTAGGAAATTTCAATAATTCATTCATTAGATGAATACAAAACCAATTTTAGTGCAATGTAACGGGTAGACAAGAAACTAAATCTCAGTAATGGGAAGAATGCTGCTTTATTTTCACATGCTCAGTCTCTCTAAAAGACTTTTCTAAAGATGGTTAAATTATACATTTTTTCTTTAATCTTTATATCCACAGTAGGGGTAAGTTAAAAAACTGAGATTTACCTTATGATTTTGCCTTATCATTCACAATAAAGACGAAGACCAGAAAATAGAAAGAATTTACTTAGCTCCATGAATGGCTAAAGTGTGCTAAAATTAAAGAAGAATTGTTTATGAATTTGCAACCCCCTTTTCATTTTTAATAGCCTGTCTAATTCCAAACAAGATGTGAGAAAGTGGTCAGATCACCTATGAGGAGCTGGCAATGGGAACATCAGTGAAGAATATATGCCACAAGGAGTCTCGTTTTGTTAGGGATTGGCTCAGGGAAAGTTTTATTCAGCAGGTAAGGTGTATATTTGCTGTCAGCCTCAACTTGTTTTATGCTGTCATTTGGCCTGTCCTTTATCATTGTACCACAGATCTCTTTTACTGTTGCTAAATTTAACATGTTAGTAGCAGTGAAGCCAACTTCTACTAGGACAAAGTTGCTGAATTAACATCACCTTAACTCACGACATTGTACACATATAAAAACTCAGAGCAAAAACAGTAATGCTGATTCATAGCCCCAGTTAGGGAATAAGGCCAGGAGATTTAAAATAAAATGCAGTCCCCACAACTTCTTACCTTTGTGACCTCAGAGAAACATCTAAATCTTTTTGATGCTCAGTATCCTCATTTGTTGATTAGGGGCACTTAACTCAGGAATATCCAGATAATTAAATTAGAAAACATATAAAAATTGCCTGAATTGCTTAGTGTATAACATATATTCAATAAATGTTATTATTATTTGATTATCCTTCCTTCAATGTTGTGATGTACACATGTCTAATCCAGTGCCTATCACACAGTGGGTCCATAATAAATGTTAGTCAAATCTGAAAGACATGTAATTACTTGTTTTATATTCAAATGTTAATGACATAGCAGTTTAATTTTTTTGATTTGGATGAAACAGATTATTTTTTTAAATTCACATTAAGGAAGAATTCTTCTTTTTTATGACAAATTCCATTGGATAGTAATACCTTAACTCAAACTCATGAGTCACTTATAGTGCATATTCTAGAAATATAGCTGGGAAGAGATATTACTTAAGATCAAGAGAGCTTTTCTTCATCCATAAGATCCCAATAGGAGCCTATGATCAAAAGGTAGAATCACTGTGATTAGGAATGTGGCCTTTGGATTCAGATTGATTTGGACTCAAGTCCTGGCTCTATCAACTTCTGGCTATGTAACCTTTAGTAAGTCACTTAATATTTCTGAACTTCTGTTCAAACTCAATACATGTTTTTTTTATTACTGTTATTAGTTGAGATATAATATTGTCTTTAACATCACTTTTAAGTACAGGACACAGAAATTCTGTAGTATAAGCAACCACCCAAAAAGTAGATCCAAATGAAAGAAAGAACTCTCCAGAATCTCAATAGACTAAATAGAACACATCTCAATTAAAGCACAGATATCAAGCATTATATATCTGCATCTCTGTGTACATACAGACACAAATCATGGTAAATGCATTTCTTGATAACAATAGGTAGAATTTGATCTAGAAATGTGAGGTCATTCTGAAGAATTTTCAGCAAGGAAATAGCATAAGATTTTAATATTTTCCAAAGAATCCTCTGAGGACAGCAAAATAGAGAGAAACAGAGGATGGCTGAGAATGGAGGATGTTAGAAGAATATTAAAATATTGAAGTCAAGAGATAATTGAAGGTTTGATGTAAGACAGTGGCACTGGAGATGTACAAATAATGATTATTCCCTAAAATTCACATAGTTTGGGACAAAATACCAAACCTGACTGAATTTAATTATTTTTGTGCAGTTATGAGTATTCTGCTGATGTGTTAACAATGTTTTTATAAGTAATGAAATAAATACATAAGTAATTGATAATTTATTACATAATAATTACATAAAATATATTTTGGCCTTTACAAAATTATCATTTTTTATAATCATAATTTTATATTGGTTGTGATCTGTTGACAGCAATATTAAATAAGACAGGGTATCCTGAGTCATAGTAATTTTTAGGTAGTTTTTCATTAATTTCAACTTGGAGAAACTTTCCTCAGCTGAAAGAATAGTAATAAGTGGAATTATCAATACAATTCTTAAGATTCTTAAGTAATACTTAGATTAAAATATGAACCATTACCTCAGTCTTTCTTGTATGATAAAAACCTAGCAATTTAGGACAACCAATATTTATTACCTCAAGATTTTGTAGTTGAGCAGTTTAGGCTAGACCCAACACATGATAAAATGAAACTACAAAATTTAGTGCCCAGTTTGTTCAATCAACCACAATTATGTACTTCACATATCTCGGACAAATACTGTAATGTTACATATGATAAGCATTGTGAATACATATTACAATATTTTTTTAAAGATTTTATTTTTAAGTAATCTCTTACACCCAACCTGGAGCTGGAACTAACAACCCCCAAGATCAAGAGTCAGATATTCTACTAAACCAGCCAGGTACTTCAATATTAGAAGATACTTTAACTTCACCACATAAAGCTCCATGCCTTATACTATTATTTTTACTATTTTCGATGCAATATTCAAATCTATAGAATATTGTATAATTTTTGCTTTCAAAATTTTCAGTGCTCACAAATTATAATATAACTTTATGGCAGTATGTTTGACCAATTTCTTCAAATGCCTTTCAATCAAAATAATATCTTGACCTAAAATGAAGAATAAGTCACTCCGTAGAGCAGTCTTTATAGAGATTGGCTTGTACAATATTTGTATGTGAATATTTTTTTCAGTTGTGCAAACATTTTTCTTTTTTTAATGTGATTATTTTTTGGAATGTCATTTTTATTGCATATTTCTATGAAGTTCTTTTCAATATAGAGGGACTGTTTTCCTTTTTTAAAATATTTAATCCTGTTAAATATGAAATAGTCAAATTTTTCTGTTTTCTTAAAGCTTCTATTCATATTATTAGTAACAAGCAAAAGTTTAAGACCAAGAAACAGTGACTAAATTCAAAATTAGTTTCATTTTCCAATAAAGACCACAAATTGTTCTTCATTTAAAGATCTTTTGTTATTTCACATAATTCTTTTAGTGCATTTTGTATTTTGCCTAAATTAAATGTAATTATTTTACATTTAATGTGTCTAAGGATGTGTCTAAGGATGGTTTAAGGTCAATATTAATATATATTATCTTAAATTAAGATGATCTATCTTTAGACAGACCCAGAAATTATCATATACAATTTCAACTATCAAAAAAACCCTCTCATTATTATCAGCACATTTGAGGCCATGTCTCCCAATAACAACTGCAATATTTTCAAGATGTATTCGGTACATAGCACAAAAAACCTTCTGTATTTTCAGCCCAAATTTTATCTTGTATGCTTTTTCTTTAACCAAACTTGTCAGCATCATTAATATAGGCTCACCCTCAAGAATGATTTAAATCCTAGCTTAAAATTGAAAATGGTTTATTTTCCACTCTCTTACAAAATCAAAACCTATAGTTTTGTATTAAATGTTATTTACTCAACATAAATTTTCCCCCCTATAATCTAGTTGTGCTCAATAAAATTCACATTTAAAATTTTACATATGATTTATTTTTTACTTTTTAATCTATTAAATTAAAAATACCATTTTCAATTTTTCATCCTAGATAGTGACCATTTATTTTATTCATTCTTTTCCATTTTGTAGGTTTAGACAAGAGATTTCAAAATAATATCTAATAAATCTAAATTTTCTGTGTTTTTCTATAGTGTGCACAATTACGCTTGCTTAATTTTGGGCACATATTATTTTAAGAACATCATGATTACATTCTAGATTTGCCTTTACTTGTCTTTATTGAATTATAATTATTGTGTTTTTTTTCATTTTTCCTCTGTTCCAGAAGTTGCATGTATGCAAGTGACATTTTATAACCATTTAACTGCAAATCTAACTGTCTCAGAGTCATAATTACCTTTATTAATCCAAGCTGATCTTGCGGGTTGGTTGTAAAATGGGCAGTGAGTGATCAAATATATAGTTTTTGAATGTAGAATACAAAATCCATTTTCCAGTTATTTCTCCATTTGAAAGAACTTCAGTGCAAAATGATTATTATATGTCTGCTATGCTCATCCAATTGGTAAAAAATATAGCATTAATTAAAATTGGATTATGCTTTGCTAGAAATATTCTCATGCTGTCATAAGGATATGACAGTCATTTTTATGACCGTAATTCAATAAACTTGTAAAGTTTCAGAGGTTTCATCTTTCAATTTTCTGTATTTCATGAATGTAACTTTTTCATTTTTTAATGGGCTGGACATAGTTGCATTTACTGCTTCTGAGTTGTGGATTTGATATGAATAATTTTCTTTTTCTGTTTCATTGTTTTAATCAGTAATTAAATTTCCATATAAAAATCAAGGATTTCATCTGACCTGTTCAAATTGTGAACTTGATGAGAATAATATCCTGGCTCAAATTCCTTGCTTTAATGAGGAATTAACTTTACATTAAATAAAGAATATATAATGTCCAGTCCTATTGATGAATTTGTGGGGGTTATGCTCAAGAGAAGTTTGCTCAATTTCACTATTTCTATTAAAAAAATTAAACACATAATATCTTTATTTCTTTTTATATTTATTTGTTTTATGCTCCACTTTTATACTATCTGTTTTCATTATCTGAATATTTCCTTATCTTAATAATCTGAAGGATTAAAAAATACAGTTGTATTCAAAGGGTACACAATTTGAATATATTTCAGCAAAAATGCAAATTTAACTAAATATAAAAATAAAAAATTAAAATGTTTTGTTTTTATTGCTTCTAAAATATTCAAAATAATTTATTGAATTTAAAAGATTATGAATTATAATTAAGGAATATCAAAGTTAATAGCTTAGTTATTAAAATGAGTCTGATATTATTTTATTTTCCAAAACTCTAAATCTTATTAAATGATTTTATAAAGAAAAGCTCTTTGTTCTTTTTGTTTTTTTTTAAGATTTTATTTATTTATTTGACAGAGAGAGACACAGGGAGAGGGAACAGAAGCAGGGGGAGTGGGAGAGGGAGAAGCAGGCTTCCCGCTGAGCAGGAAGCCTGATTCGGGGCCTGATCCCAGGACCCTGGGATCATGATCTGAGCTGAAGACAGATGCTTAATGACTGAGCCACCCAGGCGCCCTAAGAAAAGCTCTTTGTATTTCTAATATTCATCTGGCTGTTAAAATAAAGAATCAGTATCATGCTTGAGTCACATAGCTACATATATAAATATATGAATAATGTGAATTATTCAACAGTATAAAATATTCCTCAGCTGATACATGTGCATACTGTGGGGATCATGAATACCTCTACAATAAAGGATTGGAACATGAAGGGAAACAAATAAAATGTATGTTTAGCACTACTAAGAAATGATTCTTTGTTATACAAGAATCTATGCCATTGATAACATCTGAGAGAAAGGATGTGACAAGTTAATTTACCATTTCACTTATCTTTGTATTTTGCTGCCTAAATTCTCCTCACACTCCAAAGTACTGCCCATCTCCAACACTGGTACAATCCATAAACCTTTATGTTATTTGAATGCAGTCATCATTTGGTTCAAGGATATAGTGTAAGGGATGTGAAGGAGAATTTCCCTGGGGTCTCAAGAGTACTAGCTCGAAGAGTAGATTTTTGGAGTTATTAGTTAACCTATGCCAGAGATGAGTACTGGATCTTGAGTGATAGAAATCTTCATGTAGTCTTTAATAGATTTCTTTTTGTGTTTTTGATATGTATGAGGCTCTGTAGCATAGATCTCAGTGTTTAAGTATAGTACAAGTGTGCTGAAGTGGGAAAAAGTTATTTACTGGATAAAAATGACAAAATCTCATGAATCAGACATCAGGAGTGAAAGACACATTGGAAATGATTTCCAGATACTTGGTTTAAGTTCCTGGATGAATTATGGTATCATTAATCAAGATGTGGAATACAGAAGGTAGAACAAGTTTTGGGTGAAGACAGGGATTTCAATACTGAACATGTTGAAGAAGAGATGACTCTGTGATATCAGGGTGGAAATAACCAATTTGCTGTTGGAAGTACTATATAATGTTCATAAAATTTAAAGATTTATTTATTTATTTATTTAACAGAGAGAGAGAGAGAGAGAGAGAGAGAGAGATCACAATTAGGCAGAGAGGCAGGCAGAGAGAGAGGAGGAAGCAGGATCCCCACCAAGCAGGGAGCCTGATGCGGGCCTCGATCCCAGGACCCTGAGATCGTGACCTGAGCCAAAGGCAGAGGCTTTAACACACTGAGCCACCCAGGCGCCCTAATGTTCATAAAATTTAGACTTTGATCAAAGAAATGTCTTCGCTAACCAGAGCTAGAAATTACAATAGAGACTATACTGACTGACAAATTTGGGTGGCATTTTTTCCATACATTATTACTTGGATATTAAATTAGAAGAATAATAGGAATAATGCACTTAACAATATATGAATGTGACAATATAACATAGTAATCTGTCTGTTACACTTAAAATAGTAGAAAATATATTTACCCAAATTTAGGTAGTAATCTATGCTCTCCCAATTCTACTTCTTCACATCAGGCAAATCAATTAGCTTCTGTGAACCTCCGATTCTTCATCTAAAAAAATGAAGTTAATATGTACCTGTCAGTTTAAATTATTTTTGCTTGAAAATAATAGGGACACTGGCTCTAATAGCCTGTTGATAGAATGATATGTATTAACTGACATAACACAAAATCCAGAGAAATGGTGCTTCTAGGATTAGTTCATTCAGTGGCTTGGTGATGCCAAAAGATCAAGGTTCTTGGTAAAGTTTTACTCTGCCATTTCAGCATTTAAGTTTAGGTCACCTCATGAGAGCAAGAGAGTTGTAGCACTGTCAAGAATCCAGTACAGACATGGAAAGGAATATCCATAAGAACAAGAATAAGATGGCCTGTTTCTTGCATTTATCTGTTTTCTTTTTTATTTAATCACCAAGAAATGTTTTCCAGAATGCTCCCAAACAGACTCTCTCAGGTCTCAGTGATCAGAAGTTCATCATATGCCTGTAACTAGACTAATTACCGACCAGGACAATTACATCACTAATCTTGTCTAGACATTGACAGTCATACCCTGGATTAAAAAAAGCACTGACTTCCTTTAAGTATAAAAGCTCAATAAGAAAAGAGATACCTAAACAAAAATTAAGATTCTGTTAGAGAGATGGAAGGGGAAGGCTGGGTTGTTGTTGGAACATTTTTGGAGTATTAAATAAGGCAAAATTTATTAAAATATTTGGCATATAATGACAACCAAATTGCTTTAAGATCATGATAACAGAATTAGTGTTCATGAGAAAAGTAGCTGAAGATTTCTCTAGCATCATCATCCAAAATGATTATGGGGGGACCTGGGTGGCTCAGTCAGTTGAATGTTGTATTCTTGATCTAAACTCGGGTCTTGATCTCAGGGCTGTGATTTCGAGTCCTGCTTTGGGTTCCATGCTGGCCATGGAGCCTACCTTAAAAAAAATGATTATGGGAATAGCATCATACCAGGTATAAAGAGGGTTTGTACAATGTGGAGGATACACTGCAATTAATCTGACTAAGCTTCACTCTTGCTTTTAGATATTCCCAGTCTCTGGATGCTATGATGGAAAACATCATTCAATAAATCAAATACAAAATCAACAGTGCCTGAGACAAATTTGTTGCATCTGATTATGTGTCTTTTTTTTATTTTATTTTTCAGTGATCCAAGGTTCATTGTTCATGCACCACACCCAGTGTTCCATGCAATACATGTGTCTTAAGCAAGTCAGTATTCATGGGCTACTGATATGTATATGTGTGCATTAAGATCATTTTATCATCGATTCATCCATATTTTCCCATCATTCACTTGTTTTTTAGATAAACCCCACATAAAATCAATGTATACACTGCTCAGAAAAAAAATTGTTTCATGCAAAGGAACAAGAAAGTCACTGATTTTCAGTGATGTTCAGGTTATATGAGTGTGCTGTGGTAGTTCATACAAGTAACATTGAGCAAAGCCTTCCTCCCATAGCTGAGGATGGTAAAAATCTCACAAGCTTTATCTTGGATACATAATACATAATATGTTTTCTTTGACTCCTTAGATTAGACAAGCACCAGAGAGGTAAGAAAAAAGGCATAAAAACCACAGATTTTCTGTGTTGACTGATTTCAATAAGAACACAAGTACAAAAGGCAGAATTTTACAACTTCAACTCAAAATTTATCCCAGTTTCTGCATTAATGAAATTAAATTCAGGAAACTGCTTACATGACATTTGCAGAGGACTAGGGGTTTGGATTAGAATGTGAATGTATATATATAAATATATGTACATATTACATTAATAATAACTATTATGTAATATATTGCACTATTAAAGTATTATTTATATGACTAACTTCTATACTCAGAGAATACAATCTCTCTTCTGTGGTAGCCAAAAAGTTCTGATCTGACTCTAGAAACAAAAGATGCCAAAACATCTCCCCAGCAGTAAGTGGCAAATGGAATTCAATGTTCTTTATATTTGCGAGTGGTTTATAACAACAAAAACCTTTAACATCACTGTTGGTAAATAAACAAACAAACAAACAAATACATACATACATACATGCATACATACTTTTTTTTTTTTTTTTTTTTTTTANGAGAGATTACAAGTAGGCAGAGAGGCAGAGGCAGGCAGAGAGACAAGGAGAGGAGGAAGCAGGCTCCCTGCTGAGCAGAGAGCCCGATGCGGGCCTCGATCCCAGGACGCTGAGATCATGACCTGAGCCGAAAGCAGAGGCTTTAACCCACTGAGCCACCCAGGCGCCCTATTTTTTTTTTTTTGTTTTCATACTCTTAAACACTATCCATAAACCTGATCTGAAACAACAGTCATTTCTAAATCAAGTAGGCGAACAATGATGACATTTCCTGTGTATCCTGGGAAAATTCCAATAAAGTTTAGTTTTCTGGAAAGCAGCTCATTTTTGTGTTTTCCAAAATTCTGGAAAAGTGAACAAAGTAAAGTGCTTCTGGGTAAGTCCACTTTGTAAAAATAGATTTTTCATAATGTTCTAGTGGAATTAACTTAAACTGGTATAGTATGGTTATTTATTGTTGTTCTATGGTTGAATGCTAATAAAAACCAGCAATGCGTCCCATAGATGTCTTAAGGATTCAGTGAGATAATGTAAGTTAAAATATCTAGAATAAATCTACTACATAATAAATGTTCAATACATTTTTCCTTCCTTTCAAAGTCACGTAAATTAGGAAGGGTTTATTTTACTCTATTATTAATGATTATTTAACCACTGTGATGGAATAAAAATTTAGAAGGTTATGATCTAAAATTTAAAGAGTTACAAAACAAAAGCCAAGGAAATTTTTGGAAGACCAAAATGCATGTTTTTTTCTCCACATGTTTCCTATTCACTTTCCAGTAACAGTAAAGGCATTTTTTGAGTAAACAGCCTTTTTGCAGAGTTGACTCAGACTTGTCTTCCTCAGGAGGCAAACTCCTTCCTTTTTTTTTAGTCTGCGATATGTCAGGGGCATTCCAAACCAGCTGGCATTAAAACTAAATTCACCTGGGAAAAATCAGAAACCCCAGCTTTCTCTGCTAGAGGGGAAGCTAGGCAGTGAGGACAGATCAAGAATATCTAACTAATCTGTTTTTCCAATTTTGGGAAATGAGGATTTGAAGCATTTTTTTCTTTCCTCCATTTAATGCTTATTATAAACTCCAAGAGACAAAAAGTTACTCTCAGATCAATTATTTGAGCTTGCAGGACTTTTGGAAATATAAGCCCCTTCCACTCCATAATATCGAAGAAGAAATTTCATTGCTGATCTTGAAAGCCATACAAAATTGACCTCACCAACCTTGCATAACCTGGGCAGGCATACTTTGAATCCATGAAGGTGACAAATAACTTCCAATATACTCAATTAGTTTATCGGCTTGCCTGTAATTTCCTTTTTATATTCTTGTAGAGAATATGCCACTTTTAAAATTAATATTTTTGAACAGCTTGCATCATTCACACAGATGCCCTGGTAAGAATAATTAAATATATTCTCAGTGGGTAGATTTTTTTCTCTCTTTCCCTTCTCCTTCTGTGAAACATCTGTGGGTGATCCTTCTAAATAAATAGGGCTAGCTAGTTCACAAACATAAGATGGAAGTCCTCTGTGACATATTATATATCTTCAGCTGTAATGCTTTTGTTTATTTGTAAAATACCCCACATGGTAAGTGATTGACTTATGATGATTTCGGAGTAGGAAATAATTAAATTGTCCTAGCAATGTAATTTGAGATTACAGGAATTAGAACAATAGGACCAATCCCTGGTCAAGCCAGTGTAGCATTTGGCTTAACCTAGGGGTCTATGGATGATAGCCTATTGTTCTTTGTTAATACTTCTTTCAAAAAAGTAATCCTGCAACCAATAATTACAGCTTTTAAAACTTTACTATTCTTTTTTTTTTTCAAACACATTAATCTCCACTCCTTACTGTTATCTACACAATTCCTTACAATCTAGAAACGTTTCATGGTTCAGTTGAAGTCCCATCTCTTCCAGGATGCTTTCCCTGATTACTTTAGCTCACATTACTCTCTGTTCTTTTGGCATGCCCATCACACCAATAATATAAACCTTGACTTTGTTTTTTAATATAATCTCATGCCTTGTGGTATTGGTTTATACTGATTCATGAATTGTTCAGGACATATTCATGTATATTTATCTTGTCTTTTCACATATGGTGTAAGTACCTCATGGACAAGGTTCATATTATACACTTATTTTTGTCCTACCACACAGAGGACCATGGATCAGGACCATGCCTGTGGTGTTCACTTAGTAAATTTGTGTTAAATAGATATGGAATAAATCTCATGTTGTCAGATGTAAAGAATGTTTAATTGTTCAGGTTGTTTTACACTCTAGCATTTTAGCTGATAACAAAATCATATGATCATCTCGATAGATGTAGAAAAGAATTTTGACAACATTCAATATCTATTAATGATAAAAACTTTTAACAAAGTGAGTTTAGAGGGAACATACCTCAACATAATAGAGTCTTATTTTGTGATAACTTTTCGATTTCCTCTCAACAATAATATGGATGCAAAATCCAATTTTTAATTGCCAGACATTATTTTACCATTTACTTATCTAGATGTTAGCAAGAAGTGTTGACACTGGAATGCTTTGAATACAGGTTTCTGCATATAAATTCAAATTTAAAATAAGGGGGAAATATGTGACAATATACTATGTGGTGGTTATGAACCACAAGGAAGAAAGTCTCTTCACAGATCCTTTGTTTTCTCTTTATTTTCTCCTGGAAATTTAAGGAAATGCTATATAGGTATATACAAATCAAAGACCTGATTATCTTTGGCATTTCCTGTTCATTTTCAATTATAACTAACACAGTTAACTCCCCCTTTCCACTACATATTAGTCTATATAATTCTTCAGTTAGAGTAGAAGTGATCTATCCAAACTTTCCTAGGAGTGCATAATATCAGATAGCAGTCCATCTGCTGTACCTTTCTTCAAAAGTGGTCCACAGCCTCTATGCATGTTTGTAAGCTAGACTATCCTATGATGAAGTATTTCAGATGTCTTAATAAGTATGCTCCTTTGGGACATTTCTAATGTGGATATAACTTAGTAAATTCAGATCTATAGCAAATAGTGCCAGGATGAGTTCTCACAATATAAGAAATGGTAATCCACCATGAAGGTGAAATACAAATTATTGTGTCATATTCCTTTAACTGTATTTAGGGTTAGTTAATATATAGAAAACTGCCAAGGGGTGCCTGGGTGGCTCAGTGGGTTAAAGCCTCTGCCTTATGCTCAGGTCATGATCGCAGGGTCCTGGGATCCAGCCCCACATCAGGTTCTCTGCTCAGCAGGGAGCCTGCTTCCTCCTCTCTCTCTGCCTGCCTCTCTGCCTACTTGTAATCTGTCTCTCTGTGTCAAATAAATAAATAAAATCTTAAAAAAAAACCTGCCAAGATATGGTGGATGGGAATGTGGGATCACTTGTAAAAAACTTGATAGAGTTGTTTTTCCCTGTTTCTTATTTTTGTACTCCACAAAGGGGAATGCACTCTTGTTTTTCATTCTCTCATCTCTACTTTAAAATCTCAGGGTGAGAAAGAAGAACCTTAAAAGTCAAGACTCTTCCTTCCTCCCTCCTTCCCTCCTCCCCTTTCCTTTCCTTTCCTTTCCTTTCCTTTCCTTTCCTTTCCTTTCCTTTCCTTTCCTTTCCTTTCCTTTCCTTTCTTTTCCTTACTTCCTTCTTTTTCTTCTCTTCCTTCCTTCCTTCCTCTTTCTTTCTTTCTTTCTTTCTTTCTTTCTTTCTTTCTTTCTTTCTTTCTTTCTTTCTTCTTTCTTTCCCCAGCACAGTTAACATACAGTATTCTATTAATTACCATAGAGAACAAAATGATGGTTGCCAGAATGGGGGTGGTTTGGGGGATGGGTTAAATAGATGATGGGGATTAAGGAGTGCTTTTGTGGAAAGCATTGGCTCATGTACAGAATTGTTGAATCACTATATTGTACACCTGAAACTAACAGAGTAGAATTTGTTTTGTTTTGTTTTGTTTTGTTTTGTTTTTTTGGCTTGTCTCTTTTTTTTTCTTTCTTCATTTGTTTTATTTCTTAAATTCCATATATGAGTGAAAAATCATGTGGCATTGATATTCCTTTGACATATTTTTCTTAGTGTTATACTCTCTAGGTCCATCCATGTTGTCACAAATAGCAGGATTCCATTCTTTTTCTATGACTAATATTCCATTGTGTGTATATGTGTGTGTATACTATATACTATATTATATATATACATAAAAGTATTGCCAAATGTGTTAATATATATATATGTATATATATATATATATATATATATACACACATCTAGCTACACACACACACACACACACACACACACACACACACACGCACCAGGGAGAATAGCTAATTATCTAATTTATCTGTTTTTCCAATCTTGGGAAATGAAGATTTGAAGCATTTTTTTCTTTCCTCCATTTATTTTATTTTTTAAAAATATTTATTTATTTATTTATTTATTTGACAGAGAGAGATCACAAGGAGGCAGAGAAGCAGGCAGAGAGAGAGGAGAGAGGAGGAAGCAGGCTCCCTGCCGAGCAGAGAGCCCAATGCGGGCCTTGATCCCAGGACCCTGAGATCATGACCTGAGCCGAAGGCAGAGGCTTAACCCACTGAGCCACCCAGGTGCCCTCTTTCCTCCATTTAATGCTTATTGTAAACTCCAAGAGACAAAAAGTTACTCTCAGATCAATTATTTGAGCTTGCAGGACTTTTGGAAATATAAGCCCCTTCCACTCCATAATATCAGAGAAGAAATATTCATCGCTGATCTTGAAAGCAGTACAAAATTGACCTCACCAATCACGCATAACCCAGGCAGGCATACTTTGAATCCACAAAGGTGACAAATAACTTTCAATACATTCAATTAGTGCATCGGCTAGCCTGTAATTTTCTTTTTATATATTTTGTAGAAAATTTGCCACATTTTAAGTTAATATATATATATATACACCAAATCTTTTTTATCTATTCATCTATCAATGGACACTTGGGCTGCTTCCAAAATTTAGCTATTATAACTAATGCTGCAATAAACACAGGGCTACATATATTCTTTCAAATTAGTAGTTTTGTGTTCTTTAGGTCCTTATACACCTAACTGTACACTGCCTATTAAAGTATTCTAAACTTTCACTTTGATTTCTCTAGCCTATAATTTATTACTAAAACATAGATTATGCTGTTATCAAACTGAAAACATCCATGAAGAAAAAAGGTAAAAATTCATGTTCTACACTTAAATTATTATTATTAATTTGAAAAAAATATTAATTTAAGAAATACTATAGAAATACTAATCAGAGTAGTGTTTTTGGACTAAAGAATAGTTTTCTTCACACAAATTAGTAATTATGTCCAATATATTAGAGAACTTCAGAAATAATTAACTTAATGAAAATTAATATATAATATGGAAAGTATGGATCACTTCATCCTTACCCTGAGTATATTATGGTCATCATCTTTGTTATCAGGCAGGATAAATAAAGGATATGACTACAATACCCCAGAATTCTAAAATTCCAAGATCTAGTTTTGAAATGCAGATGAAAAGAGAAATGCATTGTAAAACTAAAATTTTTTTAACCCCCTAGATATTCGGAGCTAATAGACCTTATGTACTTTTTGAGGCTTATATAAAATATACAATATGATAAGTTCATCACTATTAAATATACTGCTAATTATTTACTATTTTTGAGTTAAATGAAGTAGATCAAATGTCTTAAATCTAGATGTTGGGAGACTAAGAACAAGGTACTGGTTAATAATGGGGAAATACATATTTCAATATAAAAATCAATGAAAAAACCAATAAAATAAAAATAAAAGAAAGTATATGAACTTCTAAAAATGAGTAACTCAAAAAAACATGCTTAATTCTTAGAGAATTTCATTGAAAAGTGCCCTCCAAATAACCATTTATTGGAAAATGGCATTCAACACAAGAAAAGAAATGGGAAGAAATTGCTGGTGCTGCAGACAAATCAAAAATTCAGGGAATGTCAAAGACCTAGTCTATAGAATGCATGTATTGTGACCTAAAATAAGGTTTAGGTTAGTTGAATTCAACCTTAGTACTGGTGTAATATATTATAGAGCTATATACACAGATGCATGCACACATGCATCTACAAATTATACAAGATTGGGGAACGCAAGTAATTAGTGGTGGCCAGTTAACAAATGATTAACTAGGCTGATATTATCCACAGGTGATCAAGTTGTTATTGCCAAGTCAAAATAATAACTATAAATCAATTAAATATAATTTCAAAGAAACAGAACATGGAAACTTCAACACATACAAAGATGAAGGCAACAGACACAAAGAAATCATTAGAGTTAACAAAATTTTGGAGCAGAAAATTTCTATTATAAAGAATAACTTGTACTTTTTCAGTTTGCCATATTTTCAAAGGCTTTTCTAAAACTCTTGTATCATTTGACCCTCACAAGAATCCTGTGAGATAGGCAGGGGTGCAATCATTATATTTGTTGAACATAATTTACATATACAAAAAGAAGAAAAGTTGATTTTTTTAATTAGCGAACTTACAATAAAAAGCACGATATAAGTAAAAGCAAAATTTGGGAAATGGATAATCATGGGTTAAAAAATAACATTTCAAAAGACCATATCAGAAACACTACAAAATATGGTAGCGTGATATAGATCGAGTAAGATAAAACAGAATTTGGATTCTGCCTCTGCTACTTACTTGTTGTGTGACCTTGAAGAATCTTCTTATCTCCTGAACCTCAGCTACCTTATGTTTAGCACAATGTAATACCCCACAGAAAAGCAACCAAAATATGTGTAAGAAAAAGTTAAAGATAGTATGCTAATGGTTTTTTAATTAGTTTAAATAACTGTTTTGTGTAAAAATATAGGGGAAGGAGAATGGGACATCTACAGAATTACATAGAGATATGGCTAATTGCAGTTTTGCACTTCATGAAAATGTAATCATAAAGGAGATAATAATTATTATACCTGGTCTAGTGTCTGAGACCTAATAGAGGTTCAACAAAAGATAGTTGTTGTTATTATTATTATTATTATTATTAACTATCCACCTGAAAAAGTCCTTCATCCTTCAAACCCATCTCTTCTGAACCTTTTTTATACTCAGCCTCCACACAAAATTGTGTGCTCCTTCCTGTCTCTCCCATAACATCCTGCTATTCCTTTATTAATCAGACTTAACATTGATTTATACTAATCAATTTTCTTGTACTTATTCTTCCCTAAAATTGAGATCAGGAATTTTGTTCTGCTTCAGTTATATTGCCATCGTATATCATAGTGCTTGGCACATCATAGATCCTCTATAAACATTCATTAAAAGAGTATGTAGTGACTCTTCTCAAAAACTTTAAGGATAAGTTTAAGCACCTCTGGGACCTGGCATTATACCCTAGGCTTCATGGTGTTAAGTCACCAAAATTTAGGAATATACAAACAACAGAATGTATTGATATTTAATGTGTAATTCATATGTCTAAATTTCAAGGGAAAAAAACTTAGAAGGAATTTGAAGTACCTAGCATTTGTCCCTCTATACTCAAGAAATGTTTGTAATAATAATGTAAGAGACAAATAAGAAACTGAACAGAGTTTCCAAAGAGGGCCCTTACATTCTTCACATTCTGCTGTTATCACTGAATCGCTGAGGTACAAGGTTGTAAAACTGTAGGGAGATAACATATGGAAAGGAAAGTGTTTAAACACAATGCCTGAATTATATCCAGGATTCAATAAATGTTTATGGGGAGGGAGGGAGAGAAAGAGAGACAGAGCAAGGAGGAGGAGGAGAAGAGAAAAGGATACTTGTTGGAAGGAAAAGCAAGATTTCAATCTCAATCTTGTCTGGGGTGACCACTGTTAGTCCTCTGCC
Organism: Ailurus styani; assembly: GCA_002007465.1. NCBI lineage: Eukaryota > Metazoa > Chordata > Mammalia > Carnivora > Ailuridae > Ailurus > Ailurus styani. The sequence goes on along the minus strand of LNAC01000037.1, from coordinate 138,754 downwards.
TTCTTTGAAGGAATTTTAAGAGAAAGTATAAGCGCTTCATAAATATGAAGAATCATTATAATTACTATTATGAATGTTATTTTATTGAAGAAGAGGTTTTGAATTAAAGATGTGATTATTAAAAATCTTGTTTCTGGTTAATTAGATGCAATGAAGGAAAAATGCAGTTTTAGAATGTTTAAATAATGACACAATTTGATTGTGAAAGGTGTTATTTGAGCACTTGAGGAAACCATTTAAACAAAAAAATTATAATTATTATATTCATATTTTTAACTTTTATTTTTCATATATTCACAGGAAGCATTCAGTGCCATATGAGAAAGAGAGCCGGCTGAAAACATTTAGAGTAGGCTGGCTTTTGAACCCCACTAGTTTAACGTTTGTTTTTGCATACTGTATTGTATACCCCAGTCTGCACAGAAAACGGCAAGCTAAGAAATCCTAAAAAATGAAAACTGCATTCTACTAAATATGCAAAAGTTGAGATGGTCATTAAAAATGTTAATCTTCAATTGTCAGTAAAATTCAAGTTAAGTACCTTTTGGTTATGGGGCATTCATCCTTTTTCATGAAGTGCAGAACTGCAATTAGCCACGTCTCTGTGTAATTCTGTAGATGTCCCAAACAGTAGAACCCATTAGAATGGGCCAAGATCCTTGGACTTACTTCTCCTTTCCCTATATCTTTATTCAAAACAGTTATTTAAACTAATTCAAAAACCATTAGCATAGCATCTTTAACTCTTTCTTAGGCTTATCTTGGTTGCCTTTCTGTGGTATATTACATGGGTGCTAAGCATTGTGTGACAAAGGAGGTAGTCTGATTTCTGGAAGGAAAATTGTTGAGACTTTGAATCAGAGTATTTTCACATCCTCTTAGAGTTCTAATGGAGTTTGATCCTTTGATTGCTTTGATATGTAAATAGAGATATTGCTTTCTCCCAGGGGACCCTGGAGATCTGCCAAAGCACATAACGGTAAGATATCCTTCAGGATAGAAACTGAGTTGCCTAGAACAGCATAGAAAGCCACATTTGTGTTTGGACTCACAATAAAATACCTTTGTTAATAGTTTTTACTTCCAATATAAATGTTTATATATTTACTCAGCTTAGTCAAGCTAATTAGCCAATAGTTAGAAAACAACAGTTTTGTTCTTTTTCCTGGTGCCGTGTTACTAAACTTAAAGCTTTCCTTTGAGGTTGCTATTTATGTTTCCTTTGATATATTCCATTAAAATAATCTATTCTTTAAATAACATTTATTTTTGATGGAAATTGGAACATAGTTTCAGCTATTTATTTCAGTGAAAAGAATAACTACTCAAATGGTAAAATTGCTAATCTATAGGGAGAAAGAATAATTTCCACCCTAGAAGTTATTATATCACATTTGGAAGGAAAAGGGAGGCTGAAAACTTAACTTTGTCCTTTAATCATATTTATTTTTTACTTTTTAGCTACTTTCATGGTTCTCCTTGCTCATGTAATGTAAAACATACAAAGTAAGAGTCAATAATTTTAGTGCTTTCTCTTACTGACTTGCATCATCGATATCTCTTCTGAATTGATAGTTTTTGTTTGTTTGTTTTTTAGCTCTTGTTCCCTTCTTGATTCTGGAGTCTTTAGTGATTTCTAGCATATGTTTTAAAATGTAGAATTAGTGTTAATCTTTCATATGAAAGCTAACATTATATTTAAAAACCTTGCCAGTTCTATAATTAAGACATAGTTGTTCACCTTAACAGTCTGTGACGAGATAATTATAGATTGATTTATAAAGAATTTTTTTTAATTTTCATAGAAGACAAGACATTTATTGCTGAATCACAGATGCTTAGAATAGAAAGAGAATTCCAAAAATGTAAGGTAAAGCAAGAGAAAGAGATGGCACTGCAGGGTCCTTGCAAGAGAACCATACACACATATACATATAATTTAAAAATGTTTTCATTTGCTATTTTTAAGGAAAAGAGTATGCAAATTGTGAATCATTTTCAAGCTATTTAAACAGATAAGAAAAAATTAGCCATTGGGCTTTTTAATCTAATGTGTTTTTTCCACTTTCTTATAAACTGGGATGTTTTAAATTACTATAAAAATGATAACACTTAATTTTTTTGCATTATGCATTTATATTAAATACAATATTTCCTGAGACCAACATTCTCTTAAACCCACGTTGTGTCTTAGCATTTCCTTACAGCTCACATTTGGTGCCAGATGACACAATCACAAAACATATGTCTCTTTGCAGTCACTGTGCTTTCTTGGAAGAAAAGTACTTACAGGTCTTTGGAGACCTGAGTCCGGTTCCAGATACCACATTATTTCTTTTTACTGCAGAGACATTTATTACACCATTCTATTGTTAGTGAGAAATTTTTTTAATGACAGTAAATGCTACACAGTATGAAGATCAATGCCTTAAAATACCATTCCTTTGGTACAAAAATAAATTCAACAAATTTTCTTTTAAGGAAAGACAATCATGGTTTTATTTGGCAATATAATAGTAGAACTAGACACATAATTTAATGGAATGAAAAATACAGTTATCTATTTCTTGTTTCCCTCTTCCCAAACAGCTTTCTTTCCATGTTTCTTTTTCTTTCCCTTCCTTCCTTAGTTCCTTCTCCTTTTCTTCTGCCTTCTTTCTTTCTTTCCTTTCTTCCTTCCTTCTCCCTCTTTCTTCCTTCCTGCTCTTTCTTTTTTTCTTTCTTCCTTCCTTCTTTCTTTTTCTTTCTTTCTTTGTTTCTTTGTTTGTTTGCTTGTTTCTTTCTTTCTTCTCTTTTCTTTCTTTCTTTCTTTCTCTTGATCTTCCCTTTTCCTTCCATCTCTCTTTCCTTCATTCTTTCCTCCCTTCTTATTTTAGCTTCCTTTTTTCCTCCACCATTCTTTCTCTACTCTTTATTTCTATTAATTCTGTATTTTTATGTTATTTTTTCTATAGTCACTGTTTCTCAATTTTATGCATTTTCGCCTATTTCTCCTTGTTTTTGATTTACAAAACCCCTTTGATTTATAAAATTTCTTTACTAAAATGATAACATATAGACTTTCCCAAATTCTAAAATTCACAAACTCATGAAACATTAAAGATAAAAATAGCAATAGCATCTGCCTTCCCAATCTTAAAATAATTCTCTCTGACATATAGGAAAGCCTCCTGTGCTGGGAAAAGTACTGAACTTTATACTTGCAAAACTGCAGCTTTCTGATTATAGTTTGATGATTCCTGGACAAAGTAAATTTTACTTACAATACCTTGAACAAACAAATACTTCTTTCTGGTCGAGCGCAAGCATATTGTTAAATCCAGAAAAAAAATGATGCAAAATGAGTTCATTGTTCTTTATTTCTTAAAAGAAACTCACGTTAAAAAAATAAAATAAAAAAAAATATGTCAAATCCTCTAAAATTCTTTCCAAATAATGTGTATGCAAATACATGGCTTATTCAGAATTATAAAGTATATAGTCATTTATAAAATACATATTTTTATAAAATATAATTAATATTTTATGTGAAAATAACATTGCAGTCTCTACTCTTAGAAATACGCAGGGAAATGGGTCTAGCTTTGGACATTTGTAAGCAAAGAAAAATTAACAGAAAAATGAAGAAACCTGATGAATCACAGAGTAGAATTCATTTGATTGGGATTATTATGATTAGTTTTGCTTCCTTTACTATCCTTCATTTATAAAATCCTAGTTTCAGTTTCACACACAAAAATTACTTTTGAAAAGTTATTGGAAAGAGAGGTGCTAGTTTATTTTCTAGGAAAAAAGGATGCAGAGTATATATAACTAGAAATTATTAAAAATAACAAATTATAAGTAATGAACTAAGAATATACATACACTAAGAGTTTATTAAAGCAGTTTTTCCATGGTGCAGGTGACATTCAGAAACATCTGGAAATTTGGGTTTGCTGGCTATTTTCACAAGCACAACATTCTTAATGGATTATTGTCACTTACTTTCCTTTTTAAAGGTATTTTAAGATTTAATTATTTTTTTTTTGAAAGAGAGAGTGAGATCATGTGCAGAAGTAGGGGGAAAGGCAGAGGGAGAATGAGAAGGAGAGAAGCATATTCCCTACTGAGCCTGGAACCCAACCTGAGCTTGACCCCAGGACCCTGAGATAATGACCTGAACCAAAATCAAGTCAAACACTTAACGGACTGAGCCACCCAGGCATCCCATCATTTATTATTTTTTTAAATAAATTTATCCCCTTGGGAGTTTGTGAATGTCACATTGCTTTTAAAAAAATCAATATTCTAAGTATATTAAAAAGTAATTTAATAATGTGATCTGTATTAATCTATGTTAGAGGCAACCACATGTTGACTTTCAAAGGGAAACAATGCAAAAAAACTGTCATATCTTGCAGACAATTACTCATTTGAACCAACTATGTTGCCTATTAGAAATGTTACAAACGTTTTCAACATGAATAGAATAAACCAAATACATACAACAAAATTTTAAAAAACAAATTAGCAAAACAAATCCTTACCTCTCAGTCACTATTATTCTATTTTAAATACCAAAACACTTAAGTTGCTGGACCCTGAGATAATTCATTGAGGTGAAAATGGCATAAAATAGGGAAAGCACTCCTATGACAGAAGCAGTTAATACAATATTGAAAATGAACAGTCATTTGTGATGCAGCAACCAAAAGTGAAGGTGCCTTTAGGCAGTAATCCTGGGGTACTCTAAATTCCTCCAAAACTGTTTAATGTTTCAATATTCCACTAACGGTCTACATTTCTGTTTCCTAATTCCCAAGATTTAACAAAGCTGTTTTTGATGACTTCCAGATTTTCCACACTGAATTCATCTTATGTTGAAATTAAGTTCCACTACATTGATTCACAATCATAATTCTAATAATTGTTACTTTTAGTAAATCTCCAGGGACTCATTTTCCAGTTCTTCCTTGTATACCTCATTCTGTTAGTAGTGCTGAAAAGTGCCTAGCTACATAGTAGTCATTGATTCAAAAAACTCATTCAACAGATACTTATGGAATGTCTCTATATTAGACATTGAAGTATCACTAGAATTATTCAAAGTATTACACAAGGATTCTCAGATCTCAGGGAAGTGGTCAGAATATACTGTCCCGGTATTTTGACATGATTCCACTCTGAATTGTGCAACAATTAATAAATCTCTTTGGACTCAGTTTTGTCATCTGCACAACAGAGATGGAAGTGGTTGCATAAGAACGGTGTTTTTGAAAAGCAAACAGTCATAAAATAATGGGTCACAAAGTCAATTTAGGAAGGTATGACTGGCAATTTCTTAATGAAACAGAGTAGAATAGAAAATATTATAGCATATTTTAAGATTATACAAGTTTGTGAAACCTCAATTTTTTAAACCTATCTATACATGTGTATAATGTATAGTGGATTTGTGTATATACATTTTGTAGTAGTGGTTTAAAATATATTTTGTTAATGTGGGTCATTTTTAAAAAACTACAAAAGAGTAGTCATGGGGAAGATTTGTCAAAGGACAAATACAGAGACTTGAAAGCAGAACAAGAGAACTCATTATACACAAGTCATTCTCAACAGAATTATGAGTGGCTCTGCCGTCAGAAACCTTTGAGGCAGGAAGACAGTGTGTTGATTATATTCAAAGTATTGAAAGAAAAAAAATACTGCCAATTGAGAATTCTCTGTCATAACTGCCCTTAAAAAATGAGGGAAAAAGAAAGACATCCACATTTTAAAAAATCTGAGAGGCTTTATTAATACTAGACCTTCCCTGTAAGAAATGCTAAAGGTGTTCTTTAGGTTGAAATGGAAGGACACTAGATAGTAACTCGAAGTTATATGAAGAAATATATACCCCCAGTAAAGGTTAGTACAGAGGCAATTATTAGTTACTCTTATTATGATTTTAGTTTGCAAGCCCAATTTTCATTTTCTATAGTACTTACAAATATATATAAATAATTAGTTATATGTAAAGTATAAATATGTAATCCGTGATATTAACAACAAAAAAGGAGTAAGTCTTGCTGTATAGAGGCATACTTTTTATATGCTTTTGAAGGTAAGTTGGTATAAATTCAAACCACATAGTTACATTTTCAGAGTGTTAAATGTAATCTCCTTAATAACTACAGAGAAAATATTTATTAAAAGGAAATGGGAAGAGAATCAAAACGTTAATTCCAAAGAAGACAACTAAACATAAAAGAATGTAGTAATGGAAGAAATGAGAGACAAAAACTATAAAGTATAAAGAAAACAAGTAGTAAAATGACATCCTTGATGACCACTAATTTCTTCAAATATCTATGACTTAACTCTTCAAATAAAGACAGAGATTGACAAAATGAATTTAAAAAACTTGGTCTAATTTGTGTTGATGCAATAGATGCACCTTAGATCAAAAGACATAAATAGTTGGAAAGAAAAGGATGCAAAAAGATATTCTAGACAGTAGATGTTATGGCCTATGTCAAAGATATTACTGCCTGTATTCTCTTCTAGGATTTGTATGGTTTTAGGTCTCACATTTAGGTATTTAATACATTTTTAATTTATATTTGTGTATGATTTTAAAAAATGGTCCCGTTTCATTATTTGTATGCTGATGTCCAGTTTTCCCAACAACATTTGTGGAAGAGACATTATTTTTCCCATTGGATATTCTTTCTGGCTGTGTTGAAGATTAGTTGACCATATAAATGTGGATTCATTTCTGGGATTTCTACTCTGTCCCACTCATCTATGTGTCTATTTTTGTACCAGTAATATCCCATTTTGATCACTACAGCTTTGTAATATAACTTGAAGTCCAGAATTGTGATGCGTCCAGCTTTGATTTTTTTAAATTTTTTTCAAGTTTGTTTTGTCTATTTGGGATATTTTTGTGGTTTCATACAAATTTTAGGATTGTTTGTTATTGTTTTGTGAAAACTATGTTAGTGGTTTGATAGGGATCGAATTAAATATATAGATTGCTTTGGGTGGTATAGACCTTATATTTTTATTTTGTTTTATTTATTTATTTTTATTATGTAGACATTTTAAAAATATTTGTTCTTCCAACCCATGATCGTGGAGTATCTTTCAATTTTTTGTATGTCTTCAATTACTTTCATCAGTGTTTTATAGTTTTCAGAGTACAGAACTTTTACCTCTTAGGCAGGCTTATTCATGGTTTATGGTCTTATGGTTTTTGGTGCAACTGTAAATGGATTTGATTCACTCATTTTTCCTTCTGCTACTTCGTTATTGGTATATAAAAATGCAACAGATTTCTGTACACTGATTTTGTATCTTGCAACATTATTCAATTTATCAGCTCTAGCAGTTTTGTTGAAATATTTTGGGTTTTCTGTATAACATATCATTTGATCTGCAAATACTGAAAGTTTCATTTCCTCCTTGCCCACTTGGATCCCTTTTATTTCTCTTTGTTTTCTGATTGCTATGGCTAGGAGTTCCAATATTATGTTAAATTACAGTGGTGAAAAAAAATTACAGTGGTGAAAGAAGACATCCCTGTTTTGTTCCTGACCATAGAGGAAAAACTCTCAGGTTTTACCTATTGAGGATGGTATTAGCTATGGGTTTTTCTTACATAGCCTTTATTATATTGAGGTATGTTAGCTCTAAACCTGCTGCTCTAGCCTTCAGATCAGTTGTCTGCAGAGTCTCTCCTTGCTTGCTCTGAATGCTGTTTGGTCCCTGGCCCCATTGTGTTGAGTTTTAACTAAGTATGCCTTTGTCAGCTTGAGAAATGACAACTGACACCACCTCCACCAGAACTGAGGCTACCCTGGTCAGGAGACATGGTGTGGACAAGGTTTTTGTCTTTGTCTTCTGGTGGACTGGCCCACTGCACCGCAATTGATTGAAGCAGTCTTGACTGATAAAGGCAGTCCTTCCAATATGCAGGAAAATGGGGCCTGGTATAAGCAAGTTAGGCAGCCAGTGTCTGTGCTGCACTGCTTCCTGCAGGTGATTCTGTATTTATACTTATGGTCTGAGAATGGAAATGATGTCATCCAACTCCTTTGTTTCAGGAAAGGCTTTTTCATCAATGGTGCTTCTCAATGCTGTGTTCAGAGAAGAGCAGATAATCTCCACACTGTGTGCCCCAGGCATTCTTCAGATAGCAGTTTCCCCACTGTCTGCCCCAAGGTTGTTTGCCTTTTTCTCTTCAGGAGCAACACAGTGATCTCCAGGCCCTATCCTAGCTAAGCCTGCTGACATTTAAAACTCCAGGCTTTAAGCCCTGTAGGTTGCAAGAACTCTGAAATTCAGCTCCCCTTGTTTTCCAAGCAATGGCCTTCTGGAAATATTTTCCTTGTGCATTCCCCTGTATGCTCTCTTTTGCCCTTCTCCATAACCGTGGCTCCCTCTACTCCACAGCACCCTCAATCTGCTTCTCCTCTAAACTTCATTTCTGCACTTTCCATTTTATTTGATGTGGCCTTTTCTCTCCCTTTAGTTGTTGAGTTTGGTCTATCAATTTTCAGGGCAATTTCCTGGGGATTTAGGATTATTTGATAATTATCTAATTATGTTCATGGGACAAGGCAAACTTAGAGTCCTCCTACTCCACAACCTTCTTATTCTCTTTCTTATCAAACGATGTAAAGTCTTGGACAAAATGTCTTCAGTAAATTCTACCAGACATTTAGAGAATTAATGCTAATCCTTTTCAAACTCTTCATGATTATTGAAGAAGGGGGGGAAAGCATCCTAACTCATTTCATGAAACCAACATTACACTGATACCAAATCCAGATAAAAAAAATTGTATACCAATATCCTTTAAGAATATAGATTCAAAAATCTCAATAAAATATTAGCAAATATAATACACATAATATTAAAAAACTTATCATTGTAACCAAATGGGATTTATCCCAAAATACAAGAATCAATTAATGTAATATGTAACATTCTTAGAACAAAGATAAAATGTGCATGATCATCTCAATTTGATAAAATCCAAGACCATTTCATGTTAAAAACTCATAAAATTAAGAATACAGGGAAAATCCCTCAATGTGAAAAAGGGTATTAACAAAACCCCCACAATTAAAATTAAACTCAATAATAAAACCAAAAGTTTTCTCTCTAAGCTCAAAAAGAAGATAAAATTAACCTTTTTTTATATTGCCAATCAACATAGTACTGGAAGTCTATCTAGAGGTATAGGACTAAATAATAAATAATTAAAAGGCTTCCAAATTAGAGAGGAACAGATAAAATTATTTCCATTTATATGCAACATTATACTATATCTAGAAACTCCCAAGGAATCCACGTGAAGGCTACTAAAGCTAATTAACAAATATAGCAAAGTTTTGGGATTCAAGATACACAAAAATCACTTATTGTTCTATTCATCAGCAAGGAACATTCCAAAATAAAATTAATAGAGCAATTCCATATATAATATTATCAAAAATAATTAGGAAAAATATAACCAAGAAGGTCAATATCTTGTGTGCTGAAAACAACAAAACATTGCTGAAAGAATTTGAAGACCTAAATAAATGGAAAGACATTCCATGTTCATGGATTGGAAGATGTAACTTTATTAGACTATTGATATTACTTAAAGTGATCTAGAGATTTGGTACAACTCCTACCAAAATTCCAACAGTGTTTTTCTCAGAAATGAAAAATATATTCCACTACTTTATGTGGAATTACAAACGTTCACAAACAGTGAAAACAATACTGAAAAAGAAGAAATAAAAAGAACCCAACTTGCCAATATTGAAGCTTATCACATATCTATAGTAATTAGAAATTTATGATAGTGGTATGAGGACAAACACAGATATATGAAATATAAAACAGCACAGATATAAATCCTCATGTATAAGGCTGACTGATTTTTAACAAGAGTGCCAAAGCCATCCAGTATGGAATGAAGTGTCTTTTTAATAAATGGTGCTGGAAAAACTGGATAAACACATCAAAAGAATGAAATTAGAATTTTATACCATATAGGAACATTAACTAAATTTGCATCAAAGATATAAATTTAAAAACTAAAACTATATAACTGCTGGAAGAAAACATTAGGGGAAGCCTTTATGATATTGGATTTGGCAATGATTTTATGATATGCCAAAAAAAAAAAGCACAGAAAATGAAAGAAGAATAGACACATGGAAACAAACTGAGGGTTGCTGGAGGGGAAGTGGGTGAGAGGACAGACAGGGTAACTGGGTGATTGGCATTAAGGAGGGCACTTGATGTAATAAGTACTAGGTGTAATAAGGAACTGATGAATCACTAAACACTACCTCTGAAAGTAACAATACATTATATGTTAATTGAATTTAAATTTAAAAAAACATCTTCAGTTAAGAGCTTCTATGCATCAAATAATACTATCAAGAAAGCATAAAGACAAAGCAGTTATAAAAAGGACAATGAATAAAACTTAAAACCAGCAAAAGGAAGGAAATAATAAAGTTTAGAATAGAAATAAATAATATAGAAACTAAAAAAAAATTAGAACAAATCAATACAACCAGGAGCATGTTCCTTGGAAAAAAATCAATAAAACTGATAAAATTTTCACCAGACTTATCAAGAAAAAAAAAGGACTTAAATTAAAAAAAGTCACCAGTGAGAAAATAGAAATAACAATACCACAGAAATACAAATAATTATGAGAGAATATTATAAAAAACTGTATGCCAACAAATTGATCAACCTAAAAGAAATGGATAAAGTCTTAGAAACAGAAACTACCAAAACTGAAACAGGAAGAAATAGAAAATTTGAAGAGACACATAACCATTAAAGATACTCAGTCAGCAATAAAAAAAACTCTCAACGAACAGAAGTCGAAGACTTGATGGATTCACAGACGAATTCTACCAAACCTTTAGAGTTAAAACCTAATCTTCTCAAACTAGTCAAAAAAAATAGAAAAGGAAAACTTCCAAATTTATTCTACGAGGCTGGCATTACCCTGACACCAACAGCAGAAAAAGACATTACTAAAAAAGAGAAATAAAGGCTAATAACCCTGATGAATATGGATGCAAAAATCTTCAGTAAAATACTAGTACATTTAATTCAACAATATGTTAAAAAAACATTGACCAACCTGAGAATCCAAGAAGGCTGAGTATTAGGAGATCTTAGTTTCATCTAGTCCTAGGAATTCAGCTAGATAGCTATCAAATCATTCCAAACATCTGCAAACTCAACAGGAGATCTGAGAAAAGAATAGCTGCAACTCTACAAATAGAAAAACAAACACTTTCTGCATGGTGGAGGTGGGGAGAAGTGAATGCGAGGTAGTATATGGGAAGATAAACTGTGGGTGAAGGGAGTCTTTGTCAGCTGGCTACTGGAAAGTGATATAGCAGTGGAGCACAAAATCAGAACTTTTAGAAGCCTCCTATGGTGAGGGACTTCCCAGCCTGAAAGGCATTCAGTGGCTAAGTGGGTCAGAATTCTAGGCAGGACAGTGTGGTCTCAGGGTCCTAGGGGTCATAGGGAGACCAGGGGTGCATGCGTGCTGCAGAATTCCTAGGATCAGAGTAGGGAAGCCAGCTTCAAACAGTGACACCAGGAGTTGGCTTTCAGCTCAGGTTTGCAATAAACTGTGACCCCTGGCACAGTTGGGTGACTACTTTCTGAACAGGGGCCCAAACAAGAGCAGAAATGGGGAGACCGCCCCCCTTATTCCCCTGGAAGAACAGTGTGGGAGCATGCTGCAGGAGTCTGCAGGGTTTGGAGACTTGAAGCAGGGTTGTGTGCCTGAGATAAAAATGCTTGGTAACAAGCTGGGTGAGCATGGAGTGCGGCCGGAGACCAGAGAGACAGGAGTGATTGACTGCTTTTCCCTGCCAGGGTACTGAGGAATGGGGCCCCAAGCTTTCAGATCCACAGCCATGCTGGAGATTGGGAGGCCACCATTTTCACTCTCAGCCTCTAAAGCTGCACAGAAAGCTTTCCGTGAACAAAAGCCAAATAGAGCAAACCAGAGGAGATTAACAACAGGCCCCTCTGCCAGAAGATCAGCAACAACATCCAGCCAAGACCAAGTTTACCGATCAATGAGAACTGAAAAACTCCAATGCTAGGGTAATATAGCATACAGAATTAATGCTTTTTCCCACCCGTGATTCTGTAATCTTTTAATTTTATTTTTTTCTCTTCCTTTTTTCAACCAATTTCTTATTTTATCAACTTTTAAAAATCTTTTTAAATTTCCATCTTTATATAACATTCTAAACTTTCAATGTATTTAATCATATATAAATATATTTAATTATATAAAATATATTTATATTTAACTATATAGAAAATATATTTATAAAATATATATTTATATATTAAATATGTATTTAATATATAAATGTAAAATATATTTAAATATAATATATTTAATCATATATATGTATATATACGTGTGTGTATATATATATAT
>LNAC01000037.1:342-125514 GCA_002007465.1 Ailurus styani | reverse complement strand
TTTTTTTTTTTTTTTGGTTTTGGATTTCTTCTGATTTGTTTACTGTATATTTCTCTGGGGACATTGTTGCCATCTTAGAATTCTGTTCTGTAGTTCATTTATTCTTCTATGGACAGAATAACAACATGGAAAAACTCACCTCAAAAAAGAACAAGAGGCAGTTCTGACTGCCAGGGACCTAATCAGTACAGACATAAGTAAGATGTCAGAAATAGAGCTCAGAATAACAATTGTAAAGATACAATCTGGGCTTGAAAAAAGCATAGAAGACACTAGAGAATCCCTTTCTGGAGAAATAAAAGAACTTAAATCTAATTAAATCAAAATTAAAAACAGCTATTAAATGCAATAAAAAATGGAGGCTTTAACAGCTAGGATAAAGAAGGCAGAACTATTCGTGATATAGAAGAAAAAATTATGGAGAATAAAAAAGCAAGTAATCAAAAATGTCCCCAAAATCAAGAGTCCGTGGCTGGATGGTTTTCTCAGGGAATTCTACCAAACACTTAAAGAAGAAATAATACCTATTCTTCTGAAGCTATTTCAAAAAATATAAATGGAAAGTAAATTTCCAAACTCTTTTTATGAGGCCAACATTACCTTGATCCCAAAAGTAGACAAGACCCCACCAAAAAGGAGAATTACAGACTAATATCCCTGATGAGTGTGGATGCAAAAATTCTCTCTAATCATTGAAACAAATAAAAATGAAGACACAACTGTTCAAATCCTTTGGAATGCAGCAAAGTTGTTCCTAAGAGGAAAGTATCTATCAATACAAATCTTTCCCAAGAAATAAGGAAGGTCTCAAATACACAACCTAAACTTACACCTAAAGAAGCTGGAGAAAGAACAACAAATAAAGTCAGCACCAAGCAGGAGAAGATCAATAATAATGATTAGAGCAGAAATCAATGAAATAGAAGCAAACAAACAAAAAAATAGAGCAGATCAATCAAACTAGGAGCTGATTCTCTGAAATAAAATTAATAAGATCAATAAACCTGTGGCAGACTTATTAAAAAAGAGAGAGAGAAAGGACCCACATTAAAAAATTTGTGACTGAAAGAGGAGAGATCACAACCTTCACAGAAGAAATATAAACAAGTATAAGAACATATTATAAGCAACTATATGCCAACAAATTAGGCAATCTGGAAGAAAAGGTTGCCTTCCTAGAGATGTATAAACAACCAAAACTGAAACAGGAAGAAATAGAAAACCTGAACAGACCCATAAGAAGCAAGGATATTGAAGCAGTAATCAAAAATCTCCCATAAAACAAGAGTCCAGGGCTGGATGGTTTTCTCTGGGAATTCTACCAAACATTTAAAGGAGAAATAATACCTATTCTTCTGAAGCTACTTAAAAAAATAGAAATGGAAAGAAAACTTCCAAACTCTTTCTATGAGGCCAGCATTACCTTGAACCCTAAAGTAGACAAAGACCCCACCAAAAAGGAGAATTGCAGACCAATATCCCTGATGGATGTTGATGCAAAAATCCTCACCAAAATACTAGCCAATAGGATCCAACAATACATTAAAGGATTATTCTCCACGACCAAGTGGTATTTATACCTGGGCTGCAAATGTGGTTCAATATCCACATATCAATCAATGTGATACACTACATAAATAAAAGAAAGGAGAGGAACTATAGGAACTATATATGTCTATACTATCCAGAGCAATCTACAAAGTTAATGCATTCCCTATCAAATCACCACTATCATTTTTCACAGAGCTTGAGCAAACAATACTCAATTTTCATGAAACCACTGGAAACCCTGTATAGCTAAAGCAGTCTTGAAAAAGAAAAGCAAAGGTGGAGGCATTATGATTCTGCACTTTAATTATATTACAAAGTAGTAGCAATCAAAACAATATAGTACTGTCACAAAAATAGACACACGGATCAATAAAAGAGAATAAAAAAACAGAAAAAAACTCACAACTATATGGTCAATTAATCTTTGACAAAGCAGGAAACAATGTCCAATGGAAAAAGGACAGTCCTTTCAACAAATGGTGTTGGGAGAATTGGACAGCAACATGCAGAAGAATGAAACTAGATTATTTTCTTACACCATACACCAAAATAAATTCAAAATATATTAAAGACTTAAAATGAGACATCAACTCATTAAAATCCTCACGCACACAGGCAGTAACCTCTTTGACATTGGCCATAGCAGCTTTTTTCTAGGTATGTCTCTCGAGTTAAGGAAAGAAAAGCAAAAATAAATTATTAGGAGAACATGAAAATAAAAGTTTCTGTATAGCAAAGGAAACCATCAACAAAACTAAAAGGCAGATTATAGAGTGGAAGAAGATATTTGCACGTGATATATCTGATGAAGTGTTAGTATTAAAAATATATAAATAATTTATAAAATTCAACACTCCAAAAACAAATAATCCAATTTAAAAATTGTCAGAAGACATGAACAGACATTTTTCCAAAGACATACAGATGGCCAAAAAACACAGGAAATGATGCTCAACATCACTTATTATCAGGGAAATGCAAATTAAAACTACAATGGGGAGATAGCACCTCATACCTGTCAGAATGGCTAAAATCAACAATACAGGAGGGAGCCTTGGTGGCTCAGTGGGTTAAGTCTCTGCTTTCTGCTCAGGTCATGATCTCAGGGTCCTGGGTTCGAGTCCTGCATCGGGCTCTCTGTGAGGGAGACTGCTTCCCCCTCTCTCTGCCTGCCTCTCTGCCTACTTATGATCTCTCTCTCTCTGTCAAATAAATAAATACAATCTTAAAAAAAATACAGGAAAAAACAGCTGTTGGTGAGGATGTGGGGAAAAAGAAACCCTCGTGCCCTTTTGACGAGAATGAAAACTGGTGCAGCCACTCTGGAAAACAGTGTGGAGATTCCTCAAAAATTTAAAAGTGGAACTACCTTATGATATAGCAATTGAACTCCTGAGTATTTACCCAAAGAATATAAAAATATTAATTGAAAGTGTTCCATAAACCATTATCTTTATTACAGTATTATTTACTATACACAAGATATTTAAACAGCTCAAGTGTCCATCAATAGTTGAGTACACAGAGATGATTTGGTGTACATATACAATGGAATATTATTTAGCCATAAAAAGAATGAAATCTTGCCATTTGTATTGACCTGGATGGAGTTAGAAAGTATAATGTTAAGTGAAATAGGTCAGTCAGAGAAAGACAAATACATATGATTTCACTCAGATGTGGAAATTAAGAAACAAAACAAATGAGCAAAGGGGGAAAAAAAGAAAGAGTGAGAGGCAAATCAAGATAGTCTCCTGAAGAGAAGAAATTGTTGGTTTTCAGAGGGGAGGTAGATATAGGGATGGATTAAATAGGAGATGGAGATTAAGTATGTACTTTTTCTGATGAGCATTGGTTGATTGAATCCCTATATTGTACTCCTTAAATGAATATTACACTGTATGTTAATTAACTGGAATTAAAATAAATATGTACATAAATAAAATTAATGCATAAAAACATAAAGACACAGTGTGAGAATGTATTGGCAAATATACATTTGATAAGGGAAGAATATCCTAAATATTTTAAAACTACTAAAAATCACCACCAACAAAAAAACAGTACAATTAAAGCAAAAGATTTAAAAAAACATTTCTAATAGGAAATATAAAAATGACCAACAAACATATGAAAAGTTTTTTAACATCACTAGTCATCAGAAAAAGGCAAGCCAAAACCACTTCACATCTAATAGTACATCTATAAAAATAAAAATAATAAGTATTGAGGATGTGGAGAAATTGGAAACTTTGTGCATTGCTGTTGGAAATGTAAAATGTAAAATGAGGGCGCCTGGGTGGCTCAGTGGGTTAAAGCCTCTGCCTTCGGCTCAGGTCATGATTTCAGGGTCCTGGGATCAAGGCCCACATCTGGCTCCCTGCTCAGCAGGGAGCCTGCTTTCTCCTCTCTCTCTGCCTACTTGTAATCTCTCATTGCTCTGTGTCAAATAAATAAATAAAATCTTAAAAAAAATAAAATGTAAAATGATACAACCATGGTGGAAACAGTTTGACAAACGATTAACATAAAACTACCATTGGACCAGGCAATTCTAGTCCTAGATATGTAAATTCAAGAGAGTTGAAAACAAGAACTCAGACACTTGCATACCTATGTTCATAAGAGCAGCATTATTCACAACAACCAAAAGGTAGAAACAACCCAAGTACCCATTAACAGATAAATGGATGAAAATATAGTGTCTGTGTGTATGTGTATATATATATACATATTCAGTTTTAAAAAGAAATGGCATTTTGATTTATGCTAAAACATGGATAATCCTTGAAAACATTGTGCTTTGTTAAATATTCCAGACACAGAAGAAAATACATTGTGTAACTCCATTTACTTGAGATATCTAAAATGGCAAATTCATAGAGTAAGAAAGTAGAATAGAGATTTCAGTAGCCTGGGATGATCAGGAAAGAGGGAATTATTGTTTTATGGGTATAAAGTTTTTATGGAAGATGATTAAAACTTAGATATAGATGATAAAGAGGGTTGTGCAAAACTGTGAGATATATTTAATGTTACTGAATTATATGCTTACAAATGGTTCAAATGAAGTGTTTATGTTATATATATTTTAATACAATAAAATAATTTATAATTAACTGGAAAAAAACTGAGAAAAAAGAGCTAGAAAAAGCTCCCCCAAAAGAAGGAAATTGACATTGAGTACCTATGACCGAGACCTTTTAAATATCTCTTAAATATTTTCTTATAAACTATCTTTTTCATAATGAAACTGAGAGGTAGATATTATTAAACAGATGAGGAAACCAAGGGTCAGTGATGTTAATAACCTTGTGTTGTCTGACAATCCATGGTATATGATTAAGATTAGAGTCCAACTTAACAGATACCAAAGTTTAGCTTATCAAACTGCTTTCCTACTTGATGTATTCTATTTTATTATGTGATTTAGTTCCATATTTTGAGGAAAATAAAATCTGAAAGCTTCAAGATCCAAAGACTCAATACTCAGACAAACTTACATGCCTTTGTCCAAATACAGATAAAATATGGGAAGAAAAAAAAATTGCTGAAAGCACAGAAGACATCCAAACTTCTATTACATTTGTATTGACAGTTACTTCTGGCATTGAACCATCATTGTCTTTAAGCCATAACTATGCAAAATTTCCTAATCATTTTAGTATAAATGCAGCAACATTTCACATACACACATGCTTTTTAGAAAAAAAATACATTCATGTTTTCTCTCACAATTTCCCCCCACCCTCTAAAAAAGCTATATTTTTTCAATGGTTTTGTGGTGTCACCTTTCAGATGACTAAGTATATTGTGTGTGTCCCTGGTATTTTCTTTGCAATTAAGCTTTAGTTTAAACTTCCTATGTCTTTTTAATGAGGCCTTTAGTAGCTAGGTTGGAAGTGATTGTCCTCTCTGCAGAATTCACATAGAACTGAACTTTCATTTAGCATCTATTGTTTTACAACTGAATTCATTCTTGACATAGCTATTGATTTCTACAATCAGATTAGAAGTTCCTAGAAAGAAAAGGTAAGTGCATTTCTCACATTTGTATGCTTCATACACTATTCCATATAGTTTAATGACAAAGGTAGCATAGTTATCACTTAGTAGGCAGAAGTATGGAACTGAAAGTTTGGGGAGAAAACATGGGTTTGAATTCTGGTCTCAAGGCTTACTAACACTGCAACATTAAGCAAACTGCAGCCTATTTCAAGCCGTTTTCCCAAAGATGATGTCTACCTGAAAGAGTTATAAATATCAAAAGTGATGATATATGTACGTAGCACCTAATAAATGATAATATTTTTTATCTTTAAGGGATGTGTGAGGGGTGCCTGGGTGGCTCAGTCAGTTAAGCATTTGTCTTCAGCTCAGGTCATGGTCCCAGGATGCTGGAATAGAGCCCTGCATCAGGCTCCCTGCTCACTGGGAAGCCTGCTTCTCCCTCTCTCACTCTCCCCCTTGTCTTCCCTCTCTCGCTGACTCTCTCTTTGTCAAATAAATAAATAAAATCTTCAAAAAAGGATGTGTGAATCTCTGGCTAAAAATGGAAGAATAAAGACATTTTTACAATACTTTCCTCTTTGAAAGCCATTGAATAAAATAAAAACTAACTGGAAAAAAAACCCTCCACCTTCAGTGAAATAAGGGAATTGATAAAAACTCAATTCATAAATTATAAATTACCTAACACATGTCAGGAAATCTATGCTGAAACAAAGTAGCAAAAAACCTGATCATATTGTTGCCATCTAGAATCATGCCTTTTTGGTCCTTGAAGAGGAAAGAAAGTGTTTCCCAACTTAGGTATTGTCACCCTGAAGGGGATGCATAAATATTCTTTATTTGAGTGGTTGAATTTAAAAATATGGGTAGGACATAGTAGATATAGAATATTTGCACTGAAATTGCAAAGGCATTGGAGGGAAGAAGCATAAGAAAATAAGAAGCATAAAAGACCATGCACTGTAAGAGAAATTGCCCAAAGAAATGAAAGAATCTTGATAAATAATTCCTTAAAATCTGAAAGAAATTATAAATTTCATAGTCACCCTAAAATTAGCTCCCAAAATGGATCTAAAAGATTACCAGAAAATAGAAGAGGAATAAAAGCAAACTGGCAGAGAACAAGAAAAAGAAAAGCAAGGAGATTAAAACCACAAAAACTATGAAAACACAAGAATATAGTGGATTGGTTCAAGGACGTTTTATATTTGGAATTCCCAAGCCTCAAGGACTCATCTGCCCAGACACTAAATGGCTCAAGTAGTTTTGATCTGTCTGGAGAAAAGAGATATATAATGGAGGAAAAGTGAGAATAATCAAAGGAAACCAGGTTTTGTTATCAGTCTCTTTTTGGCACTTTTCCTGGGTGTAAATAGAGCCAAATGATCTATCTGCCCTAAGTGTCTAACTAGTCTCCTAAGGAACCTGTAATGTTGTCTTAGCTTTGAGATTTCCACAGATGCTCCCAAAAAGTGTTTGCAGAGGGTGGATTTTATAAATGGAGAAGCTTGCAGTTTTTTTTTTCATTTTTGCAAGTCCGTAACATAAAATTCTTTAAACTATTTTAATCTGTATGTATTTAAACATAGTTTATTAATTCAAGTTAATATAATACATACAAATTGGGCCCTCATCACCTTTTACTGAAATCTACTTACTGAACCTTTTTATCTCTAAAAAATGATAAGCACTCCAGGCAGTCCTATTGTTTAAAAATTCAAATTATTGGTTTTCAATAACCATGGCACTGCCCTTTTGTGACCTCATCTCCTGCTTACTTCTTCTTATATTTCCATTCACCCTTCCAATCCATAAGGGGAATCAGAAATAGATAGAAGTGTATTAGATCATTTGCACCTAAATGTTTCTGTCCTCTATATGTAATCAGAACTAAAAAGAGCTGAAAGGAAAATAACAAGTGGACACCTGTGAGAATATTTTGGTGTAAAATATATATGCTAAGATGTATCTATTCATGGGGCTTTACAAGACCTATTCTTTCTTAATGAGGAGATTCTTTTCTACAAAGAGAGAAAAATAACTCTTTATTGTTATTCTTATACTCTTGGAGTATCCGAGATCACAACCTGACCTCCCAAGGTAAATTTGTTCTGGAGAAATATTTGGGATAAAGTGTTAGGAATATAGAAAAACCACCATTGGCATCAAAAATAGAAACTTTTTATTTTATAGATCCTCTTCCCCTTAATATCTAATATTAAAAATGTTTTAAATTATTGGGTATTGTATTGTATAATTATAATGTATTAAATGCTTTACAAGACATATATTATTTCATTCAATCCTAACTAAAATACAATTTAATAAATATGAAATTCAACTATTACATAGACAGTATATGTATACAGTTGGTCCCAGTATTTCTCCTGCAAATAGAACTGTGTTTATTTAAGAAAGTTCCTTAATAATCAGGATTAGTGGCAGGAAGCTAAGCCCTAAAGAGAAAGGAAGAAACAGATAAGCATTATTTTCTTAAAAAAATTAACAGTATTTTGAGGGCAGGGCACAAGAGAGAGAAGGAGTCAATGAAGACAGAGTTGAAACTAGGCAATAAGATGAGAGTCCAATAGGGGCTTCTGTGTGACTCAGATGGTTAAGCATCTGCCTTTGGTTCAGGTCATGATCTCCAGGTCCTGGGATTGAGCACCATGTTGGTCTCCCAGCTCAGAATGGAGTCTGCTTCTCTGTCTCCCTCTGCCTCTTGCCCTGCTTGTGCTGTCTCTGCCTCTCTCTCTCAAATGAATTAATAAAATATTTTTTAAAATTTAATTCTATTTTTTCAGTGTTCCAAGATTCATTGTTTATGCACTACACCCAGTGCTCCATGCAATTCATGCCCTCCTTAATACCCACCACCAATCTCACCCATCCCCCCACCCCCTCCCTTCCAATACCCTCAGTTTGCTTCTCAGAGTCCACGGTCTCTCATGGTTCCTCTCCCTCTCCGATTTACCCGGATTCACTTTTCCTTTCCTTCTCCTAATGTCCTCCATGTTTGAATAAATAAAATATTTAAAAAAAAATCAGGGGCACCTGGGTGGCTCAGTCGTTAAGCGTCTGCTTCAACTCAGTTCATGATCCGAGAACTGGGACTGAGCCCAGAGTCAGGTTCCCTGCTCAGCAGGAAGCCGGCTTCTCCTTCTGACACTACTGCTTGTGTTCCTTTTTTTGCTACATCTCTCTCTGTCAAATAAATGAATAAAATCTTTAAAAAAAGATCAGAATTTGATACTGAGAGAAAAATAAAATGTCCAGTGAGGAATTGCTGTGACAGGAATAAGAAAAAAAATGGTAAGAATGAAAATGTCTTCAATTTTAAGTTGCTTGCTACACTTCAGTAAATATTATCCTCCTTTACTTTATAAAGCATACGAATTGCAGTACAGACTATCATGGGGCCACATTGCACAAAGAAGTGACAGCACACTTCAAAAAGTGAGATGATCTGAAAATTTTCAGTTAAAGAAGGAATGCAGAAGCAGGACTGACTAAGAGAAACATAAGAAATATGAAAGTACCTGGAACTAATGGAAAAAATAATGGAATCCCTGAATGAGGATTTGAGTCAATAGCATTTAAATTCAGTGGAAATGTTGACCACAACTCTTACAAATACATATGAGAAAATTTACACTTAGTGAGTTTAATCTAAGGTTACATCAGGAGTAATTGTTGCTACTCATATCAGGTCTATCTGATTTCATATCTCATTCTTCTTGCAAGGTACCAGAATCTTCCGAATAATAGAGTTAGTAAATACACATCTTAAAAAGCCCTGTGGGGGATGCCGGGGTGGCTCAGACGATTAAGAGTCTACCTTTGGCTTATGTCATGATCCCAGGGTCCTGGGATTGAGTCCTACATCTGGCTCCTTGGTCAGTGGAGAGCCTGCTTCTCTCTCTGCCTGACTCACCCTGCTTGTGCACTCTCTCTTTCTCTCAAATAAATTAATAAAATCTTTAAAAAAAGCCCTGGGTGCCTTGGTGGCTCAGTCAGTTAAGTGTCTCTCTTAGGCTCAGATCATGATCCCAGAGTGCTGGGATCAAGTCTCACATTGGGCTTCCTGTTCTGCAGAGAGTCTGCTTCTCCCTCTACCCTTCCCCTCTGCTTGTCCTCTCTCTCTTTCATGCAGTCTCTCTCTTAATTAAATAAATAAAATCTTAAAAAAACAAAGCCCTGTGGGTCCTTATACATTTCATAATTTGTTGTTTAAGATTTGATCATAAAATGCCAAAACACAGTGAAGAAAACTGACTGAAAATTTAGTGGTAGATAAAACTAAAACAACTTAGAAACAAAAGAACTTAAAAGTAAGCTTGAGGGCACCTGGGTGGCTCAGTGGGTTAAAGCCTCTGCTTTCGGCTCAGGTCATGATCTCAGGGTCCTGGGATCGAGGCCCGCATCGGGCTCTCTGCTCAGCAGGGAGCCTGCTTCCTCCTGCCTCTCTGCCTACTTGTGATCTGATCTCTCTCTCTGTGTCAAATAAATAAATAAAATCTTTAAAAAAAAAAATAAAATAAAAGTAAGCTTGAGGTAGCTATAATTATGTCAGACAAGTTAGACTTTAAGACAAATAATGTAATAATAGACAAAAAAGATCAGTACATACCAATAAAGGGGCCAATCTAAAAAGAGGATATAACATTTGTAAGTATTTATACATCCGAGAGGAATACCTAAATATAAAAACTAAATATGAACAGACCTAAAGAGAGAGGGAAAAAATACAGCAATACAATAATAGTACGGGACTTTAATATCCCACTTTTATCAACACATAGATCATTCAGACAGAAAATCAATAAAAACATTGGCGTTAAACAACATTAGACCAGACAGTCTTAATAGACATACACAACATTCCATCCTAAAACAACAAAATACACATTCTTTTCAAGTGAACATAGAATATTCTCCAGGAGATGTCATATATAAGGCCACAAAACAAATCTTCATAAATTTAAGAACACTAAAATCATATAAGTATCTTTTCTGATCATAGCAGTATGAATCTAGAAATCAATTATAAGAAGAAAATTGAAAAAAATAAAAAAATATATGTAGAGAATAAGAAACATGATATTGAACTACAAATAAGCCAAGCAAGAAATCAAAAGAGAAATAAAAAAATACCTTGAGATAAGTTAAAATGGAAACACACCATACCAAAATTTGTGGAATACAGCAAAGGATGCTCTAAGACAAAAGTTCATAGCAATAAATGTCTATATTAAGAAAGAAGAAAGATCTCCTATAAAAAATAACATTATACCTCAAGGAACTAGAAAAAGGACAAACTAAGCCAAGAATTAGTAGAAGGAAGGGAATTACAATGATCAGAAATAAATGAATCAGGATCACCTGGGTGGCTCATTCGTTTGGGTGTCCAACTGTTGATTTTGGCTCAGGTCATGATATCAGGTTCATGAGATCAAGCCCTGCATTGGGCTCCATGTTGAGCATGGAGCCTGCTTAAAATTCTCTTTCTTCTTCCTTTGCCCTTCCCTCTGCTCACACTTTCTCGAAAGAAAGAAAGAAAGGAAGGAAGGAAGGAAGGAAGGAAGGAAGAAAGAGGAAGTAAAGAGGAAGGAAAGAGGAAGGAAGGAAGGAAGGAAGAAGAAAAGAAAGAAAGAAATGAATTGGAGCTTAAAAGACAATAAAAAGGATCAATAAAACTAAAAGCTGATTTTTGGGAAATATAGCCAAATTAGAAAAACATTTAGGTATTTTACGAGAAAAAGAAATAAATAAAAAATGAGAGAGGAGACATCACATCTATTGCCATAAAAAAACAAAGGATCATATGAGACTTCTATGAACAATTATATGCCAGAAAAAAATGGATAAAATCTTAGATACATACAACCTAATGATTAAATCATGAATATATAGAAAATCTGAAGAGACCAATTACTAGTAAGGAGATGGAACTAGTAACCAAAATTCTCCCAATAACAAGAAAACAAATATTTAAGGACAAGATGGCTTCACTGGTGAATTCTACTATCTATCTATCTATCTATCTATCTATCTATCTATCTATCTATCTATTTATTTATAGATTATTTGAGAGAAAGAGAGTGCATGAACAGGAGGGGCAGAGGGAGAGAGAAAGAGAATCTCAAGCAGATTCCATGCTGAGCTTGGAGCTTGATGTGTGGCTCCATCTCATGATCCTGAGATCATGACTTAAGCCTAAACCAAGAGTTGGACACTTAACTGACTGTACCACCCAAGGCCCCTCTACCACACATTTAAAGGAGAATTAATACTAATCCTCAAACTATTTGAAAAAAATCAAAGAGAGCACATCCAAACTCATTTTACAAGACCAGCATTACCCTGATACCAAAAGGAGACAAGGACACCATATTAAAAAAAAAAAAAGTAAAGACCAATAAGCCTGATGAACACAGAGCCAAAAGCAATTAATGAAATATTAGCAAACCAAATTCAATTATTCAGTAAAATATCATATATCATGATCAAGTGGGTATACTCAGGGATTCAAGGATAGTTCAACACGAACAAGTCAATCAGTGTGATGTACCACAGGAACAAAGTAAAAAATAAAAATCATATGATGATCTCTAAATGTAGTAAAAGTATTTGATAAAATTCAATATCCATTTATTACTTAAACTTTCAACAAAATATGTGTAGATGAAATGTATTTCAACATAATAAAGACTATATACTACAAGCCCATAAGCATCACACTCAATGATGAAACTGAAAACTCTTCTGTAAGATCAGGAATAAGACAAGGACGCCCAGTCTTCCCACTTTTATTCAATATAATATTGGAAGTCCTAGCCAGAGCAATTATGCAAGACAGAAATAAGTCTTCCAAATTGTAAGGGAAGAAATAAAAATGTCCGTATTTGCAGATGGCATGATATTATATATAGAAAACACCCTAAGGACTCCATCAAAATTTGTTAGACTAACAAATTCAGTAAAGTTGAAGGATGCTTAATCAATTTACAAAAAAACAGTTGTGTTTCTATATACTAACAACAAACTATCACAAGAGAGATTAAGGAAACAATCTCGTTTATAGTTACATTAAAAATGATAACATAGCTAGGAATAAATTTAACCAGAAAGGTTAAACATTTTTACACAGAAAACTATAAGACATTGATGAAAAAAATGAAGATACAAATAAATGAAAAGTTATTTCATGTTCATGAATTAAAAGAAATAGTATTCTTAAAATGTCCATACCGCACAAAACCATCTATAGATTCAATAAATTTGCTATGAAAACCTAATTGTACTGTTCTCAGAAATAGGATAAACAATCCCAAAATCTGTGTGGAACCAAAAAAAGACCCCGAATAATAAAAGAAATCTAGAGAAAGAAGAACATAACTGGAGGCATCAAGCTCCCAATTTTAAAAAATATTAAAATCTGTAGTAATTAAAACAGTATGGCATTGGTATAAAAACAGACACATAGATTTAATGGAAAATAATGGAGTGTGCAGAAATAAACCCACACATATATGGCCAATCAATTCAAAATAAAGGAGCAAAGGAGCAAAGAAAAGACAAGGGGGGAAGACCAGTGTCTTAGTAAACTGAACAGCCACATGCAAAAGAATTAAACAGGGTCACTGTCTTATAACATACACAAAAATTAACTCAAAATGGATCAAAGGCTTGAATGTAAGGCCTGAAACCAAAAACTTTCTAGAAGAAAACTTATGTGGTAAGCACTTTGAAATCCATTTTTGTGATGATATTTTGGATTTGACACCAAAATTTGTGAAGGCCACAAAAGCAAAAATCAACAACTGGGACTACATCAAACTAAAAATTTCTAGACAGCAAAGGAAACAATCAGAAAAAGGAAAGGCAACTTGCCAAATGGGAGAAAGTATTTGCAAATCTTATGTTAAAACTCACCAGCAAAACAAACAAACATACAATCCAATTAAATAATGGATGGAGGATCTGAATAGGTATTTTTCCAAATAAAACATACATATAGCCAACAGGAACATGAAAAGATGCTCAACATTGCTATTTATCTTGAAAGTGTAAATCAGAAACATAATGAGATATCATCTCACACCTGTTAACAATGGCTATTATTGAAGACAAGAGATGACAATGGTAGGCAGGGATATGGAAAAAGGGAACACTTGTATACTGTTGGTGGGAATGCTAAATGGTGCCCATCTGGACAACAAACAGTATGAAATTTCCTCAAAAATTTAAAATTGAACTGCCATATGGTCCAGCAATTCCATTTCTGAGTTGTATTCAAAGTAAAAGAAGTTACTAACTTAAAAGAATATCTGCATCCTCATGTTAATTGCAGCATTATTACAATTGCCAGGATATGAAAGCAACTTAAGTATCCATCTAAGAATTAATTGGTATATATATATATACCTGAGAAGAGAGAATACCTAATATCGAGATGTAGGAAGACTTTGAACACGCCTCACCCAGGGAAACACCAAATCTACTCCTACAAATGGAGAAACTCCTCCTGAAGAAGAACCAATGGCTGACTGAACAGCTTATGCACAACAAAAGATAGAGGGGCCACATAGAGAATGGCAGGAGAGACAGAGACATGGTTACCATGGGAGCCCCAACCCAGGGTGACAAACTGCAGCCTGCAGCATAGGAAGGGATAGCATTGAGGGAATGGGAGCAAATTCCTTGGCACTGGAGCATAGAGAAAAGCCATGGTTCAGAAGGACAACTAGAATTTAAAGGAATTAAGCCCTTTACAAAATGGCAGGGGTCCTGTGGGAATGTTCACTGGGATTGTGGGCGGGGGTGACAAAACTATTGTTCGTGTTCCCCCTCCACCATGATAGTGCAGACTGGAACAGGATATAGATACCCTAGCCAGCTTGCTGCTTCAGTGAACCTGGGACCCTTCAGCCATACCAGCCCTAGCAAACCTGGGGCACAGAAGAAAGAGCAGTGGTTTAAAAGAACAACTAAATTATAAAGGAAACAGCCAAAGAGCATCTTTCAAATATCAGAGAAGTCACTGAAATGTTGTCCATATCAGAAGAACTAGAAATCACCACTATTTATTTTCCTTTCCACCTTGATAGCACATAGAGGAGAAGGGTATGGGTGTCTGAGCCATGTAGCTGCCATAGTGAGTCTTAAGCCCACAGCTCATGTCATCCCCAAAAATCCCCTCAAGGTAACCCACTACCTGCACCTATCTGAGCTTTGTCCATCCAACCAAAGCTGTCTCATTGTGGTGCATACCAGGACACAGCTAGAAAAACCCACTATAGCTCCAGCCATCTCACCAAGATGACACAGCATAAAAACCTCAGGACACCTTAGACGTGAATGTACTTTATTTTTTTCACATAAAAGTTCTTAGTTTATTAATTCTCTCTTGAAAAATCTGCACAAATCACAACATATAAAGTCACTGCAGAAATTTTACTCCTTCTGTTGTCTAATCTCCAGCTCACTTTTTGCTAGCACTGACATTGGCTTTTTCAGTCTCTCTGAATTTTTTCATTCTGTTCTTGCAATCCTTTCACTATTTTCTTGAGGTCTTTTTCTTCTCATAGAGACCATTTCTTGTAAGTCTATGTTTGGGTTCATTTTTCTTTGCATAATCTAAGGAATCTTTAATCATTCCAAAGACAGTTGCCTTGCCACCACCAAAATGGGTTTTAAATCCAAATACAAAGATGACATCTAGTCTTGTCTTGTACATTTTGGCTAGATTTCCCAGAATTTCTGTCTTAGGTACTGTTGCCTTTCTGGGATGAAGAATATCAGTGACCATTTGTTTCCACTGAAGTAGTAAGCTGGTCATGAACTTCGTGGTCCAGATAGTTACTCTGTTGTTTGTGATGGTGGCTGAGCTTCAACAGCCAGGAAGTAAAAGAGTTGCACACACTTTAGTTCTAGATAGTCCACAAGGGCATCCAATGTATGGAACACCCCAGGACATCCTAACTCACACCTACTTCAGCTCCAGGTATGATGCCAAGGCCTCCCATGTGTGGGTCCCTGAGATTCCTGACTCACACCATCTTCAAATACAGGCATCCAACTAGGGTGAACCTGGTACAGAGCGCACTGGGACAACCTACCCTGTGTCTGCTTCAAATCCTGCCATCCCACCAATGAAGCTCCTATACAGAGTGCATAGTGAGCCCCTGGCTCATGCCCACTTCTGCTCCAGCCATCCCATAATGGTGTCCCCTGTACAAAGTGCTATGGGTACAATTAGACAGTTCCTGCTTCAGTTCAGGCTGTGCCACCAACATGACACCTGCAAAGGGGGTTCCAGAACCACTATGGCTGAAGGCTGCTTTGGTTTCAGCCATTTCACAACAGTGAAAATTGTGTGAAGCAATCCAGGACCCCTTGGACAATGCCTGCTTTAATGTCAGCTATTCCACCAGGGCAGCCCTGGTGAAGACTGCTCTGGAACAACCAGCTCACACCCACTAAAGACACAGTCATCTGAAGCCACCAGGCATATGCAGGCTACACAGGTGGCTACAGAGAGGACATTCCAACAGAAGACCATTCCTTCAAAGCTAGGAGAAATATCTTTTTGGCTTAATTCATAGAAACAAGCACAGAAACTTAACAAAAATGAGGAAATAGAGGAATATACTCCAAACAAATGACCAAGAAAAAAATCAGAAACATAATTAAATAAAATGGAGATAAGCAATGTATTTGTTAAATAGTTGAAAGTAATGGTCATAAAGACAGTCACCAGACTGACTGAAGAGTGGATGAGCTCAGTCAGAACCACAACAAAGAGAGAAAATATTAAAAAAAGAAAAAATAAACTGACAGAACAAACACAACTAAAGGGAAAGAAGAGACCATATCAAAGTTAAGAAATTCAGAGACCTGTTTCAGGGGAGAATTACTGTGAGTGCTGCAGAGGGGAGAGAGCCTTGGTCACAGAGAAGAGTGTGAGAGAATGGAGCACATAGGGGAATGCACAAGGAGAATATTTCCCCAAGCCATAGGCTTAGAAAACAAGAGGGGCTGATTTAATGAATTCATGCAAGCAGCAGAGCTTAAAGCCTGGATTTTAAAGGTCAGTAGGCTTGGCTGGGATAGAGCTCTGAGAGCACTGCCCTGCTCCAGGAAAGAAGGTAGGCAAACAACCTGGGTGAAAACTGCATGAAAGCAGTGATTTTAAGACTTCCTGAGGCACACATGGGGTGGGGAGGCTTATCCCCTCTTCTTGGAGCATATCCCTGAGAGGCAGCATTCATGGAGATCCTTCTCTGGGGACAAAGGAGCTGACCTGCTAAATTTCCCTCCATTTCCCCTCAGTATAAACAAAAAGCCACCTTCAGAAACAGATTGGCGAAGACATTGTCTGTCTAACTCACTTACACCAAGTCCCACATCCCTCTGCTCTGACAGGACTGCTCGTCTCAGTCAAGTTTGCTTCAGCCCCAGTCCAGTGAGCTCCTCCCCCAGAAGACCAGCACAAACCCCTGCCAAAACAACTCCCAAACACAGAGTTTGGCAGGGCTTCAGTTCTAGAGGAAAATTATCATCAGGTCAAATTTAAAAAACAGACCATAGCACACCTAGTTAAAATTCACCTCATTTTGGCCAAGGGCCAAACACTGCCCACTGCAGGGAAGGAAGGCTCTGCAGAAGACGGTCCTGAAGGATAGAGTAGCCGAAATACAACAGCAAAGTGTACACATTATGCATCTGAGACACTCCATGAAGCACCAGGCCCTGGACACTACATGAACTCTTTTACATAGTCATTACTTTCTGGAGCAGGAAACATAACTGGCTTATTTTACACAGCAAAGAAGGAACAGATCTAAGAAAAAATGCCGAGACAAAGGAATTACTCCCAAATAAAACACAAACAGAAGACCACAACCAGAGTTGTAAGTGAGAAGATATAAGTAACATGTCTGATGGAGAGTTTAAAGAAACAGTCATAAGGATACTCACTTGGCACGAGAAAAGAATTGAAGAAAGAGATATCTAGATGCAGGAGGCACAGAGAATGGTGATTCGAAATTTAAATAAATAAATAAATAAATAAATAAATAAAGGCCACTGCCAAGTCATATTGTAATGAAACTTGAAGATATACTGATAAAGAAAAAAAAGCAGCAAGACAAAAGAAGTCCCTAACTCACAAGGGAAGACCCATAAGGTTAGGTGGAGATTTCTAAGCAGAAACTTGACAAGCCAGAAGAGATTAGCATGCAATATTCAACGTGATAAATGGGCAAAATCTAGCCAAGGATACTCTATCCAGCAAGGCTATCATTCAGAATTGAAGGAAAAATAGAGTTTCTCAGACAAACAAAAACTAAGGTAGTTCGTGACCACTAAAACAGTACTGCAAACAATATAAAAGGGGACTATTTGAGTGGAAATGAAATACCAAAAGTAACAAAGACAAGGAGGAACAGAGAAAATCGCCAACAGCAACAACAACAACAAAACAAGTAATAAATGACACTAAATACATATCTATCAATAATTACTTTGAGGGCGCCTGGGTGGCTCAGTGGGTTAAAGCCTCTGCCTTTGGCTCAGGTCATGATCTCAGGGTACTGGGATCGAGCCCCACATCGGGCTCCCTGGTCAGCAGGGAGCCTGCTTCCTTCTCTCTCTCTGCCTGCCTCTCTGCCTACTTGTGATCTCTCTCTCTCTCTGTGTCAAATAAATAAATAAACAATTACTCTGAATATAAATTGACTAAATGCTCTCATCAAAAGACATAGGATGTCAAAATGGATCAGAAAACGAGAAGCATCTCTATGTTGCCTACAAGAGAATCATTTTAGACCTAAAGACACCTATGGATTGAAAGTGAGAGGATGGAGAAACATCTATCATGCAAATGGATATCAAAAGAAAGCTGGAGTAGCAATACTTATATCAGACAAACTAGACTTTAAACCAAGCTAGGCTTTAAACCAAAGACAGTAACAAGAGATGAAGAAGGGTACTATATAATAGTAAAAGGGGACTAAAAGATGATCTAATAATTATAAATATTTATGCCCTTAACATGGGAGCATTTGAATATGTGAAACAATAACAAACATAAAGGAACTCATTGATGATGATAATAATAATACAATAATAGTAAGGGACTTTAACACTCCATTTGCATTGATGAATAGATCACCTAAACAGAAAATCAACGTGGAAACAATGGTTTTGAGTGACACATTGGACCAGATGGATTTAACAGATATATTCAGGACATGCTATCCTAAAACATCAGAATATTATTCTTTTAAAGTGCAGATGGGGCATTCTCTATAAAAGATCATATATTAGTTCACAAAGCAGGTCTCAACAAATACAAAATCTGAGATCATGCCATGTATCTTTTCTGACAAGAGTGTTATGAAACTAGAAGTCATCCATAGGAATACAGTTGGAAAGATCACAAATATATGTATGTTACAATACATGCTACTAAGCAATAAATGGGTCAACCAGGAAATCAAACAAGAAATTAAAAACATACATGGAAACAAATGAAAATAAAAACACAAGAGTCCAAAACCTTTGGGATGCAGCAAAAATACTGTTAAGAGGGAAGTCTATAGATCATTACAGGCCTACCTCAAGAAGAAGGGAAGAAAAAAAGCCTCAAATGAAAAACCTAAATTTGAACCTGAGGCAGAAAGAAAAAGAACGACAAATAAAAACTAAAACCAGAAAAATAAGGAAGTAATAAAGATCAGAACAGAAATAATTGATACAGAAACTAAAAAGAACCCCAAAATAATGGAAGAAATGAATGAAATCAGGAGCTGGCTCTCTGAAAAATTAATAAAATTGATAAACCTGTAGCCAGATGAATCAAAAAAAGAAAAGAGCAAGTATCCAAATAAATAAAATCACAACAGAGACAAAATAACTACCAATGCTACATAAATGCAGACAAGTAAAAGAGAATATTATGAAACACTATATGCCAACAAATTAGACAACCTAGAAGAAATAGATAAATTTCTACAAACATATAACTACCAAAACTGAAACAGGAAAAACTAGAAAACTTCAACAGATCAAGAACCAAAAAAAGAAATCAAAACAATAATATAAAATCTCCAAAAAAAACCCTACAAAAGTCCAGGGCCAGATAGTTTCATGGGTGAATGCTACCAAACATTTAAGGAAGAGTTAATACCTGTTCTCAAACTATTCCAAAAAGTGGAAAAGGAAGGGAAACTTCCAAATTCATTCTAGGAGGCCAGCATTACCCTGATATCAAAACCAGATAAAGACACCACTAAAAAAGAGAAGTAAAGGCAAATAAACCTGTTAAACATGGATGCAAAATTTTTCAATAAACTAGCTTCAATAAACTAAGAGCATACTGAATCAAACAATCATTAAAGGAATCACTCAGCATGATCATGTGGGATTTATTCATATGTTGCAAAGATGACCCAATATTTGCAAATTAATCATTGTGATACACTACATTAATAAATGAAGGATAAGAATCATATTTTCGGACTCTGCTTCCGTTTCTAGTTCTGCTCCAGTGTTTAGGTCTTCTTCGTGGCTGCCCAAGATGAACTGATTCTTCGGGAAAGTGAAACCCAAAGTCCGCCGCCCAGCCTGACTGACTGCATTGGCACGGTGGACAGCAGGGAAGAATCCATTGACAAGAAGATTTCTCGACTGGATGCTGAGCTCGTGAAGTATAAGGATCAGATCAAGAAAATGAGAGAGGGTCCTGCCAAGAATATGGTCAAACAGAAAGCCTTAAGGGTTTTAAAGCAAAAGCAAATGTATGAGCAGCAGCGGGACAATCTTGCCCAACAGTCATTTAACAAGGAACAAGCCAATTACACCATCCAGTCATTGAAGGACACCAAGACCACGGTTGATGCTATGAAACTGGGAGTAAAGGAAGTGAAGAAGGCATACAAGCAAGTGAAAATCGACCAGATTGAGGACTTACAAGACCAGCTAGAAGATATGATGGAAGATGCCAATGAAATCCAAGAAGTGCTGAGCCATAGTTATGGCACTCCGGAATTAGATGAAGATGACCTGGAAGCAGAGTTGGATGCCCTGGGTGATAAGCATCTGGCTGACGAAGACAGCTCTTACTTGGATGAAGCAGCATCTGCACCTGTGATTCCTGAAAGTGTTCCCACTGACACAAAGAATAAGGATGGAGTCCTGGTGGGTGAATTTGGATTGCCACAGATTCCTGCTTCATAGACTTGCATCATTCAAGTACATCATGTAAAATAAACACATTGTGGGACTAGGAAATATTTATCTTTCCAAATTTACCATAACAGATAAAGGATTCTTTCCTTCCTTCAAAGGAAAGTTAAATTAAGTTGCTTTTTCATTTTTTTCTGTTAAAAGAATCATTATTTGGGGGATGCTTTCTTCATACTAAATTTTTATTTCCTTTCTCTTATGAAAGACTAACTTACTTAAAAGTATCAGCGACTATGTATGACTTATTTTCATTTATTAATAATAATTTGAAATAAAACCAAGGAAAGGGAATCTTTAAATTCTAAGATAATATAACCACAATCTCATACTGACCTGATAAATTGATAAGACAAAGATGAGATTATTGGGATCATTCGTACTATGATTCAAAACCATTTTCTATTGTGGTATTATAGGTTGGTTAAAGTGATAGCCTTTTTGATAGTTTTTGTTGTGTCTTGTGAGTAAATCATTACTATGTCTGATATTGGAATGGAATTATCACTACTGTATCATGAGTAGATATTTTGATTCTGTGGTTCCCTCAGTTTTACAGCCTGACTTGTAATCAATAATGACTATTTCTTGATATTTAATGTATAGGACATTTATTTATACTCAATAAATATTTTTCAAAAGGAAAAAAAGAATCATATTTTCATTTCAACAGAGGCAGAAAAACATTTGACAAATTACAACATCCATTCATGATAAAAACCCTCAACAAAGTAGGTTTAGAGGGAACATACATTCAATATAGTAAAGGCCATATATAAAAGACCCACAAATAACA
The DNA here is from genome assembly GCA_002007465.1 of Ailurus styani. Lineage (NCBI taxonomy): Eukaryota > Metazoa > Chordata > Mammalia > Carnivora > Ailuridae > Ailurus > Ailurus styani. The sequence continues at coordinate 103,907 of LNAC01000037.1, read as the reverse complement.
TCATCCTCAATGGAGAAAACCTGAAAACTTTCCTTCTATGGTCAAGAACAAGAGAGGCATGGTCACTCTTACCACTGTTTTTCAACATTCCTAGAGTCCTAGTCAAAGCAATCAGACAATGAAATGATATAAAAGGCATCCAAATCAGCAAGGAAGAAGTCAAAGTTCACTATTTGCAGAGACATGATATTCTATATAGAAAACTCAAAAGATTCTACCAAAAAAATAGCTCGATCTCATACATGAATTCAGTATGCTTGTGGGATACAAAATCAGCATAAAGAAATCTGTTACATTTCTATACACCAATAATGAGGCAGCAAAAAGAGAAATTAAAGAATTGATCCCATTTAAAATCATGCCCAAATCCATAAAATACCTAGGAATAAACCTAAGGAAAGTTGTGAAAGAGGTGTACTTTGAAAATTATAAAATACTAATGATATAAATTGAAGAGGACACAAAGAAATGGAAAGACCCTCCGATATTCATGGATAGGAAGAACTAATATTGTTAAAATGTTTATACTACCCAAAGCAATCTACTCATTTAATGTAATCCCTATCAAAATAGTAACAGAATTTTTCACAGAGGTAGAAAAAACAAACCCAAAATTTGTATGGAATCGCAACAGACCCCAAATAGCAAAGCAAACATGAATAAGAAAACCAAAGCTGGAGTCATCAAAATTCCAGACTTCAAGTTACATTACAAGGCTGAGGAGATCAAAACAGTATGGTAGTGACACAAAATAGACACATAGATCAATGGATCAGAATAGAAAAAACAGAAAATAACCCACAAATATATGTTCAGTTAATCTTTGATAAAGCAGAGAGAATATCTAATTGGGAAAAGACATTTTCTTCAACAGCCATCATTGGGAAACTGGACATCAAAATGCAAAAGAATGAAACTGGATCATTTTCTTATACCATACACCAAAATAAATTCAAAATGTATTGAAGACCTAAAATGAGAAATCAACCCACTAAAATCCTCACACAGGCAGTAACCTCTTTGAGATCAGCCTTAGAAACTTCTTACTAGCTTTGTCTCCTGAGGCTAAGGAAAGAATAGTAAAAATAAATTATTTGTACTTCATCAAAATAAAAACCTTCTGCACCATGAGGGAAACAATCAACAAAACTAAAAGACAGCCTACATAATGGGAGAAGATGGTTGAGAATAATATACCTGATAAATGGTTAGTATTAAAAATCTATCAAGAACTTATAAAACTCAACACTCATAAGATGAACATTCCAATTAAAAATGGGCAGAAGACATGAATAGACATTCTTCCAAAGAAAACACACACAGATGGCCAACAGGAACATGAAAAGATGTTCAAGATCACTCATCATCGGGGAAACGCATATCAAAACTGCAATGAGATATCACCCCACACCTGTCAGAGTGGCTAAAATCAACAATACAGGAAACAACAGATGTTGGTGAGGATGTAGAGAGAGAGGAACACTCTTGTACTGTTGGTAGGAATGCAAACTGGTGCAACCACTCTAGAAAACAGTACAGAGGTTCCTCAAAAGTTTAAAAATGTGCATATCTGATGATCCAGGATTTGCACTATTATGTATTTCCCACCAAAATACAAAAATACTAATTTGGAAGGATACATACACCCTAATATTTATAGCAGCATTATCTACAAGATAATTAAGACTATTTCCAGATTATGGAAAAAGCACATGTGTCCATCAACTGATGAATGGATAAAGAAGATGTGAGATATCTATATCTATATCTATATCTATATCTATCTATCTAGATACACACACACACACACACACACACACACACTGTGTACATCAATCCCTTCTATAGCTACAATGATCAATATTCACAATACCAGGAAACACTTTGAGAAACTGGAGAGAGTGGATGGTAACAAGCACAGCCTCCTGATGCACTGAATATTGCCAAATGTTCTTTCTGAAAATGCTGAATTGCCTTTTTCCCGCCTGCATTTTTTTTAATATTCATAATGTCCTGTGCTTAAAAGTGGACTTTGAAATCTGTGTTCCTTCCTACTTCCTTCCCTTTTTCCCTCTCCCTTGTCTTTAAACCTTGGACAGTATATATTCAGCTATCCAGTAGAGCTTCAAGATAGCCTTTCTGAAAAGTTGGTTATGGTGTAACACTAAAGCACTTGGGGTGCGGTGTGTGTGTGTGTGTGTGTGTGTGTGTGTGTGTGTGTGTGTGTGTGTGTTCTGATGATCTGGTTATAATAGATACAGATTAAAACCTTTAGAGTATCATCCTGTATTCCTTTTAAGATTGCAAAGATGGAATGTTACTATTTTAGCAGCAAGATATTAAAATTCACTTTAAAATCCTTATTGGCTTCAATCATGAATTAACATTTGCTGTTAGCAATTTAAAATAAAAGAATATTATGAGAAAAAAGAGTATTATGCTAAGTAAAATATGTCAGTCAGTGAAAAAAAATACCATATGATTTCATTCATATGTGGAATTTTAGCAGAAAATAAATTATCCTAGTGTAAAAAAGAGACAAACTAAGAAACAGACTCTTAATTATAGAGAACAAACTGGTGGTTGCCAGAGGTGAGGTTGATAGAGGGATTGCTGAAATAGGTGATAGAGATTAAGGAGTGCATTTATTTTGATGAGTACTGGGAGTTGTACTAAAATGAATCACTAAATTTTATGCCTAAAAGTAATATTACACTGTGTGTTAACTAACTGGAATTTAAAAGAAAACTTAACAAATAAATAGAGACTAAATCAAAGTTGACAAAATAAATAAAATGAAAAATCTGCTAGAGCAAATCAACAGCACACTAGAGGATGCAGAAAAATGATTAGTGATCTGAAAAAGAGATTAATGGAAATATTAAAAAGTGAACTGGAAAAAAATGAGAATGTTCAGGAATCTTTGGGACATCAGGAATCTTTTTTTTTATTGTTTTATTTTTTGGGACATCAGGAATCTTAACATTGCATTATTGGAGTTCCAGAGGAGGACAAGAGCCATATATATGCTGCCTACATGAGGCTCACTTCAGACCTAAAGACACACACAGACAGAAAGTGAAGGAATGGAAAAACATATACTGTACAAAGAAAAGGAAGCAAAAATAAAAATATGGGGTAGGAATACTTATATCAGAAAAAATAGCTTTTTTGTTATAATTATAGGATTTTATTTTTTTTACTTAATTTTATTTTATTCAGTGATCCAAGATTCCTTGTTTATGCACCACACCAAGTGCTCCATGCAATACGTGCCCAACTTAATACCCACCACCAGGAGCACCCATCCCCCCCATAACCCTCAGTTTGTTTCTCAGAGTCCACAGTCTCTCATGGTTCATCTCCCCCTCTGATTTACCCCTATTCACTTTTCCTTTCCTTCTCCTAATGCCCTCCATTTTATTCCTTATGTTCCACAAGTAAGTGAAACCATATGATAATTGACTTTCTCTGTATGACTTATTTCACTCAGCTTTAAAACAAGAAATGAAGCAAGAGCCAGAGAAAGGCACTACATATTGAGATCAGGAACAAGACAAGGATGCCCACTCTTGCCACTGTTGTTCAACATAGTACTAGAAGTCCTAGCAACAGCAATCAGACAACAAAAAGAAATAAAAGGCATTCAAATTGGCAAAGAAGAAGTCAAACACTCTCTTCACAAATGGCATGATTCTTTATATGGGAAACCCAAAAGACTGCACTCCCAAAATACTAGAACTCATACAGCAATTCAGTAATGTGGCAGGATACAAAATCAGTGAACAAAATTCAGTTGCTTTCTTATACACTAACAATGAACATATAGAAAGGGAAAGTATAGAATCGATTCCATTTACTATAGCACCAAGAACCATAAGATACCTTGGAATAAACCTAACCAAAGAAGTCTAGGATCTGTACCCCAGGAACTACAGAACACTCATGAGAGAAATTGAAGAAGACACGAAAAGATGGAAAAACATTCCATGCTTATGGGTCAGAAGAACAAACATTGTTAAAATGTCTATACTGCTCAGAGCAATCTATTCTTTCAATGCCATCCCAATAAAAATTCCACCAGCATTCTTCAAAGTGCTGGAACAAATAATCCTAAAATTTCTACGGAACCAGAGAAGACCCCGAATCACTAAGGAAATGTTGAAGAAGAAAAACAAAGCTGGGGCATCACGTTGCCTGATTTCAAACTTCACTACAAAGCTGTGATCACCAAGACAGCATGGTACTGGCACAAAAACAGACAAATAGACAAATGGAACACAGTAGAGAGCCCAGATGTGGACCCTCAACTCTATGGTCAAATAATCTTCAACAAACCAGGAAAAAATATCCAGTGGAAAAAGACAGTCTCTTCAATAAATGGTGCTGGGAAAATCAGACAGCTATATATAGAAGAATGAAACTCAACCATTTTCTCACACCACACACAAAGATAAACTCTAAATGGATGAAGGACCTCAATGTGAGGCAGGAATCTGTCAAAATCCTAGAGGAGAACATAGGCAGTAACTTCTTCAACATCAGCCACAGCAACTTCTTTCAAGACAGGTCTCCAAAGGCAAAGGAAACAAAAGCGAAAATGAACTTTTGGGACTTCATCAAGATAAAAAGCTTCTGCACAACAAAGGAAACAGTCAATAAAACAAATAGGCAACCCACAGAATGGGAGAAGATATTCACAATTGACACTGCAGACAAAGGGCTGATATCCAAGATCTATAAAGAACTCCTCAAACTCAACACCCAAAAAACAGATAATAATGTCAAAAAATGGGCAGAATACATGAACAGACACTTCTTCAAAGAAGACATACGAATGGCTAACAGACACTTGAAAAAATGTTCATCATTAGCCATCAGGGAAATTCAAATCAAAACCACATTGTGATACCACCTTACACCACTTAGAATGGCCAACATCAACAGGACAGGAAACAACAAATGTTGGAGAGGATGTGGAGAAAGGGGAATCCTCTTAGACTTTTGGTAGGAATGCGAGTTGGTGCAGCCACTTTGGAAAACAGTGTGGAGATTCCTCAAAAAATTAAAAATAGAGCTACCCAATGGCCCTGCAATTGCACTCCTGGGTATTTACCCCAAAGATACAGATGTAGTGAAAAGAAGGGCCATATGTATCCCAATGTTCACAGCAGCAATGTTCACAATCTCCAAGCTGTGGAAAGAGCTGAGATGCCCTTCAACAGATGAATGGATAAAGAAGATGTGGTCCATATATGCAATGGAATATTATGCAGCCATCAGAAAGGATGAATACCCAACTTTTATGTGAACATGGACAGGAGTGGAGGAGATTATGCTGAGTGAAGTAAATCAAGCAGAGAAAGTCAATTATCATAAGGTTTTAATTACTTGTGGATCATAAAGGATAAAATTAAGGACATTAGGAGAAGGAAAGAAAAAGTGAATTGGGGTAAATCAGAGGGGAGAATAATGATGAGAGACTGTGAACTCTGAGAAACAAACTGTGGAGGGGAGGGGGATGGAGTGATGGGTGAGCCTGGTGGTGGGTGTTAAGGAGGGCACATATTGCATGGAGCACTGGGTATGGTGCATAAGCAATGAATCTTAGAAAACTGAAAAAAAATTATTATGTTAAAAAATAGATTGAAGCTGACTTTGAGGATATTGATGGATCCCTAATACTTGTAGGAAGGATCCCTAATACTTGTGGAATTGCCATATTAACCCTGAATAACCAGCCCAGATTTTGCATTACATAAAAAAAGTATCCCTTTTAAGCAACTTTTTTAAAAAAAATTGTATCTTTGTTAGAGCAGTTGAGCCTGCATCCTAATTAATACCCATACTATGGGTAATTATGGGCTGCAATTAACAGTTCTCTCTCCTGAAGCTCACAAGATAAATTGCTCTAGTTGCAGAGCTATGATCACGGCAAAGTCTCTTATGAAGACTCTATGTTGACACAGCACAAATAGATGTCAAAAAGAAAACCACAGGGCGCCTGGGTGGCTCAGTGGGTTAAAGCCTCTGCTTTCGGCCCAGGTCATGATCTCAGGGTCCTGGGATCGAGGCCCGCATCGGGCTCTCTGCTTGGCCAGGGAGCCTGCTTCCCCCCACCTCTCTCTCTCTGCCTGCCTCTCTGCCTCCTTGTGATCTCTCTCCCGCTGTGAAATAAATAAATAAAATCTTTAAAAAAAAAAAAAAAGAAAACCACAGAGTGAAAGATTAAAAAGGTCTGATGCTCTTTGCCAAGAAAGACATTTTTGCTTATTCCTATTTCTTTTCACCTTCATAAGTCATGATTTTATATTCAATCTCTATTTAAACCTCTAAGTTGAGTAGTTCATGTATTAACTTAAAAAACAGCTATTCTCATTCAAGGTGATGATTCATAGAGCTAATGTTGAATTGCCCCCTTTCGAAGTTATCAGATTTTCACCAAGTCCTAAAATAGTTTCCTAAGAATGTCTTGTTCTACATATAAATGAAGTTTTTTTTTTAAATTCACTTTTGTGGACTTGGTAGTCTTTCTCGAATTAATGCTTTTTAACCTACAAAATCAGAAAATCAGAGTTGGAAATTCCAGTTGTTCTCAACTATGTCTGTACATTGAATTGACCTGGGCTAGCCTTTTAGGGGATACTGACATCCAAATCATACCCTCAGGAATTGAGTAAATTGGGTTCAAGTAGGTTGTTGAGTCAATAGTAGTTTCCTTTTAAAAATATTTATTTGTTTATTTTTGAAAGAAAGAAATAGAGTAGGGGTGAGGGCAGAGGGAGAGGAAGAGAGAGAATCTCCCACAGACTCCATGCTGAGTATGGAGCCTGATGTGAGACTCAATCTCACAACACTGAGATCATGACCTGAGCCAAAACCTAAAGTCCAATGCTTAACCGAATGAGTCACCCAGGTGCCCTTCATCAGTAGTTTCTAAAACTTCCCACAGAATTCTGATGTGTAATTACAATAGGGGACCACTGATCTAACCCAATTCTTGGTTGTATATAAAAAACTACTACTCACATGATTCTGAAGTCCAGTTAGTTATATGGACTATTAATGTAGTCCATCCCCTTGATTTTATGGATACAAAAACTAAGGTGCATATAAATGAAAGGGTGAAATCAAGTTCAGTGACAGACCCAGGTGTAGAATTTCATATAGGAATAGTTTTCTCAGTTCATTACTCAACTCTTTCTAGAAAGAATCAGTTAAAGCATTGCTAGAAAATGGAATGATAGGGGAGAAATAAAGTAAAGCTGAAGTAATTACAAGGAGACTCTAAATGAGAATGACTTGTAGCTTTAAGAAAACTAATAGGAAAGGGATGGTAATGAAAAATTTTATTTAATTATTGTGTTCTAGATCACATACCATGTGCTTACTAATTAGTTGTACATGAAGAATATAAAAATGGGTTTTAATTGTCAAAAATTTATAATAAATACATTATAGACCACACCTGTGGAACTTTCAGGGGGAACCATGTCAGTACCATCTTTGTCTTTTTGTTGCCAAATTTGTGACTGACATTTAATAGGTTTTCAGTGTTTACTGGTGGAATAGATATATACAAAATAAGGAGTAAACATAAAGCTTAGGAAGAGGAAATCTAACTCCAGGATGCAGTAGTCTGGAAAAACTTCAAGGAAAAGAGATTTGAGTTAATCTTTGAGGAGAAGGGGGTTTTGTATAAGCATAAAATAGGGAACATGTAATCCAGGAGGATAAAATGAGCAAAAATATGCATAAGTGAATTATAGCATAGATGGTTGACATAAAGGAGTTTGGCTAGCTGAAACAATTTATTTTGGGAATCAGTAAAAAAAAATCTGCTGAGGTCAGATTGTATAAAACCTTAAACAGTGATCAACTGAGAGTTGGATTCTGAGGGCAGCTGGTGATCATTAGTAATTTTTAATAGGTAGGTGATCTAAAAAAGTGGTATCACAGGATGTCAGATGAAGTGTATTTCTTACATATTAAGATTTCATAATGATTCTCTTCTACTGAGAAAGGATTTGAGTCTAAATAGCTCAATATACATGAAGAAAACAAATAATACTGCTGATACAGAGCATTTAAAATTTGTAACTGCCTATATATTAAAAAAGGCTACATTAAGTAGGGGATTATTGCTACATATTATACTTGTACTTTTATAAAGCAGACTTTCCCCAAGAGACTATCAATGTGTTCAAGTGTCCTTTGGGTGTATCAGAATCCATATTTAGACATAAAACTATTGTTTTATTTTATTAGACATTAAACTATTGTCAAAACTATTGACAGAAACATGTGACTAAATTGTTAACTTTTTTTGTTGTTTATTTGGTTATCATTCACACCTCTTGCTGAAGGCCAAAAAGCTTCTCTTTAAACACTTAGCCCAGTTGTTAAAAAGACTGGTATTCTCATCATGACTTTTTTTTTTTTGAACCTGAGTTAGGTGCACATATTTAAAGCTGGGAACATAGGAAATTATAAAATTATATGACACTGGAGGCATATTACTAGGAAATTCTGATATTTTATTGCAAAATATTGCCAATTACAGAGGCTGTCAATTTAACAATAGGCTTATTCACTATGGTGTTTGATTAATGTGAAATTATTCAGTTGGCTACCTTATAGTTGGCCTATTTTTGTGTCCAATTAGTATGCTAATAATGGTAATTATGTTCTATACTGCATGTCTCATCACCTAGAGGGTTTTTAAAATGATAAAATAATGAGAATAAACAAGCTGATGCTGACATTCAGTGGGCCATTCTAATTACTTACTGAGAGCACACTGGGGAATCAACACTCAACCAGAGAAAATTATTCTTGCTTACTTTGTTAAAACTACTCTTTCCAAAGAGCAGTAAGAGTTTGCTTCTGTTCTTTTTATTTCTGAAATATTTTATATTTCCTTTCAATTTTTATTTTCTATGTCTATTTTCTGTATTTATTGAAAAGATGATAATCGAACTATATTCCTCTGTATCTAATTTTGATTGTAAGAGGTCAGAAAAACAAAGAATGGAAAATTGCTTAATTGAGCACCTCTGCACCTAGTAACTACTATTTATTTCTTTTTTGTTTTTCCTCTCCACTGTCTATAAAAGAACAAAATAGAAACAGAACAAAACAAAACAAAACAAAATCATTCTGCTGACAACTCTTGTGCCCGGGAGAGTGCTGTGAGAAATGATGGCTTTTTGCTAAGCCCTCAACAAGAAACCAAACACACTAGTATGCAGGTAGGATTTCTTCTCCAAAACATAAGACAAGAAATTTCTTTTATTGGGTTAACAATCCCAGATTTTAAGATAGATAGATGATCCATATAGGTAAATTAACATGGTGTTATAGATCAAGTTATTATGATAATTTATATTATTATAAAATGTATTCTATAGTTTAAATTACAATATATAATAAATGTATAGTTAATGATTGATACATTTTGAACTTTAAAGAGAAATCTTAATTGGATCATGGGATTCACAATCTTAAGTGGATCATGGGATTTATCCTCTGAATCATTTAAACTTGTTTAGAAAATAAACTTATTTGCAAAATAAAAATATTGCATAATCTCTTCACAACTGTCTTTAAGAGAGTAAAGAAAAGAGAATTTCATTTCTTGGAAGCTTTATGGTGAGGTGGAAAAAAACACTGGACTGAGCTAATCCCCTACCCATTTAATGAGAATCTCATTAAACAAGTTACTTGTTTTTTTCCTAATCTTTAGTCATTTCAGCTGCAAAATAAGAGCGTTAAATTAGACCAGATTTTCTCAAATTGTGTTCTGTGAATCTATTATATCCCCTGTGAAATTAGCAAATTTTTCATAAGAAAAGGATTTCTGGTGTCAAATGGATTTTGGAAACGCTGAATTAAAGATTTGTTTACTGCAGGACTTCTCAGTATTTAATGTACTAACATACCTAATGGATCTCCAAATAGGGTGATCTAATATATAGCATTTCTCAGTTTGATTACTAAAATACATTTGTTTATCAAGCAGCTATTGATATCTCACGGGACATTAGCATTTTATAAAGTATAGTTTGGAAAGTATTGGAATAAACAAATACTTTAAGGTCCTTTCAAGCTCTAATATTTTCCTTTACTAGACTATAAGTTCCATGACAGTAAGGATACCTATCTTGTATCTGCTACAGGCTAGGTGTTTGTGCCAGCTCCAGCACTTGCACATAATATATGTTTAATGAATATTTGCTAAATGAATGAAAGAATGAATTAATAAATGAAAAAATTGATACATACATAAACACATGTATACATGCATACATACATAAAAATTCTTTGTTTATATAAAAGTTCAATACATAATGGGGATAGAATAATTTGGGGGTCTTGGTACCCTCTCTTGTAGGCTGCCATTTCCCATTGTATTGTCCTTATGCTTATGACTTCAACCTGTAGCAAAAACAAAGTAGCAAGCTCTTCCTATCATCATTTTAGCTCTTATTCCCTGTTGACTGGTAAGAATAATATATCTACTGGGGTGCCTGGATGGCACAGTGGGTTGAGCCTCTGCCTTTGGCTCAGGTCATGATCTCAGGGTCCTGGGATCAAGCCCCGCATTGGGATCCCTGCTCAGCAGGGAGCCTGCTTCCTCCTCTCTACCTGCCTCTCTGCCTACTTGTGATCTCTCTCCCTCTTTGTGTCAAATAAATAAAAATCTTAAAAAAAAATAATATATCTACTACTTACTGGGTAAAGACTAAATGTTTGGCACTATGAAAAGTACTTTGCCTATATTAACTAATTGAATCCTTTAAGCAACCTATGTGGAATGTGTTATTTTCTTTTACAGAGAGTTAAGTAAAGTAATGCAGAGTAAGTGGCAGTTCTAGAATTCAAATAAAATCTGATTTCAGAATGGGAGTTCTTAACTGTTAATAGTATACCTTTCACTATGATATAATTTGACTTGTGCAATTTCCCAGTACTTGTTGATGAACAAACTGTTTTATGATATTCTGAACTTTTCTATCCTGGTAGACTTATGGCCCAGCAGAATAATCTCCATCTGTTTGACTTTCCATGATCATTTGCACTCATCAGTGCTAAATTAACTACTACTGGGTGTAGTGCATAAACAATGAATCTTGGATCACTGAAAAAATAAAATAAAAAAATAGATCTTTTTCCTTTTAAAAAATAAATTAACTACCATGTTACAACTTACAAGTCAACCCATAAAATACATTAATTCCATACTTTTCTACTTTGACTGCTTCCAAGACGAACCAAATTATCCTACATAACAATGCTGGTATTAATATTTTTACTAATGAGGAAACTGAAAAAAAAATTTCTATTATCATCCTGCTTGAAAAAGTAAAAATACGTTTCACATCTAGATCTGTCTATGTATGCAAAGCAGAAACTTTGAATACATGATATAAATTTTATTTCTTCATGGGAACAGAGACTATTCTTATAAATTATATGTAATATTCAGTTGACAGGAGAATGTTCTGAGCTACAAATTAATATTTAATTGTGTGACACAGAAAATAAATGTTATGTCTTTATTAAATTAATATTTATTAAATGGGGCACTGGGTGCCAGATGGTGAGTGCACTTCAATGAAAGATCACAGTAGAAATTAAAATATAGAAGTTTCCTACTCACAGGTCCCGGGGGAAGTACATGGTAGACATAGGTAGAGTGATCAAGGCAGAGTGCAGGTGGATAGAAAGGTAGAACATGGAGAAGATGCCTTCATTAGGATTGATTGGTGAAGTGCTTTGGATTTCCCAGGCTAAGGTCAGATTGGTCAATTTAAACCAAAAGAGTAGAGTCTTGTAAGACCCATGAGTCTTATCAAGGGACACACAAAGGGAAGACTCTGGAGAGCAAGGAGACACTTGATCACAAGGGCTGTTGGGAAAATCATATCAGGAACTTACATTTACTTGTGACTCTGTAGGCCGTTATCTAGGTCATATATTTGCATGAAAGGACTAATGTCAGTTTAAGGCCCCTATAGGCTACTTGGCCAAATGAAATGGAGGATGAAGGAGCAATACCATTGAGTAGCTTAGCTATACTCTTGAAGATAAATCTTGCCACTAATCAATGAGGGATGATTTTATGTTTAGAACCCATTTCATTGTGCTTCCTACTACAAAAAAGGAGCAGAATATATTAAAGAAAAAAAATACCTGGAATATACATTGTGGAGTTATGAAAAACTCAGACAGGGTTGAATTTAATCAAAGAGCTCCAGAACCACCCCACCAAAAAGGATAAAACTCTTCCCATAGCTAAGACAGAAAAGGAGAAAACTAAAATTTGGCAGGCACTATTGGAGTTAAACACAATCATCAGGAAATAGTAATAAAAAATCTATACTTGAAACAACCTTGAAACAGCCACATAAGTAAAGATTAAAAATACACAAATTTATACAAAGATACCCAAATAAGAAAGAGATCAGTTACAGCACAAATAGTGTAAGACAAAAACATTGTGGGAAACACAGATCAGAACATGGAAGAAACTGATCCAGGAGGTATCAGAACAGATACTTTCCTTATAGTCACACAGATTAAAAATCTTCCTGATCTTTAGTGGAAAGAACTGGAAGTGCATCTCAAAATGTCACTGTATGGATGTTATATTCACACTGAAGTTAACCATATAGTATCCAGAAAGTATTTGACACTATAAGGATGGAAAGTTTCATCAACTTCAAGAGACTTTTTCCTGTTTTCATAAAGTCCCAATGCTATTTAGTTACTGAGACAAGGCAGACCTTTCCTAAATAAATTGAAATCAATATTACTATAACCAGGACAGATTAAACAAATAAAAAATAACCAATCTCACTCATAGCATTCTATTTTACTCATTTCTAGCTATGAGTGCATGTTACAAAGATTTTATTTCCCCCCTCCAGCCATAGAAACCAACAGATATAGCATTCTTAGTAAATCTATTTAAATAAATGAGTAATTAATTATATTAATTTATCCAACCTAAGTTCTTCACAAAATGTTCTCCCATTTAAGTCCAAAATGGGAAGAACTATAGAAAGAAAAGAAAAGAAAAGAAAACTCTCTTCTCTTTAAATACCTATGTATAGTCAGCTCTGTATCATCTGCCCAGCTTTTTATTAATTGGAAACATTCATTAGCTGGCCCTGCTACATTTCAGTGAGAATTGATGTCCAAAATGATGACCCTGGAGGACTGAAAATCCTAAAGTGTCTTCTGAGTCATCAAAGAAAGATTCAATTATGCTCAGTATAGTTCTCATGTTAATTGTATTTCATTGTAATCCAAGGCTTAGAAAACTGGCAACTTGGCTATGCTAAATATGTTCACTTTGTATTAGCCAAGTTATTTGTTTAACTAACCCACTGCATAGTATCCCTATTCTTTTTCCCAAGTAATGACTACATATAGATAGCTGTGTTTTTGTGTTGAGAGAAATTATGGTACTAAAATATACTAGATTCCTTCCTGTAACATATATATTATACTATTTTTGAAGCAGATGAATATTTCCTATTTGAAAGAGAACAGGACTCAAATGAAAATTTGCTATTTTTGAGAGTAAGGGAAAAATAAATGAGATTGTGACTAAATGGAGAAAAAGCTTCTTTTTTTAATTCTTTTTTAAAAAAAGATTTTATTTATTTATTTGACAGGGAGAGAGAGAGAGAGATCACAAATAGGCAGAGAGGCAGGCAGAGAGAGAGGAGGAGGCAGGCTCCCTGCTGAGCAGGGAGCCTGATGCAGGGCTCTATCTCAGAACCCTGATATCATGACCTGAGCCCAAGGCAGAAGCTTTAACGCACTGAGCCACCCAGATGCCCGAAAAAGCTTCTAAGTATTCTGTTTTGTAGTGTATATAGATTTGGTATACATTGCAAACCATAAAAGAATGCTTAAAATATTGGTTGTGAAATGTTTTCAATAACCACCTCTCTTTAAAGGTAAAGTAAGCTCAAAAATTATCAAGCCATTTGTGCTTCTTAAATACCCATTTGGTTGCTTTTACTTTTAAGACTTTCCATAGTCATCTTCCATTAGTCTGGTGAATGAAGATCCATTTCTCTTCACAGGAATGACAGAGGAGAACAGCGTCTCTTCACAAAGATTCTTCTTTTTTTTTCACAAAGATTTTTGAATATCTTCTACTTACCATTTGAAAACAAACAAACAAAAATCAGTTGTTGGAGCTCAGGTGGATAAAATGGACTGCATTTCAGAGGCAGAATTGATTATCACCAAATATATCTCAAATACTTCAAAAAATAAGGAGAAATAGGTACTTACGAAGAAATATATTCATTTATTTATTGATAACACAAGGAGAGCTCTTCTTCAAATTATAGTTCATCCTGGAACTCCTTGGCTATTGGAGGAGCAGTATTATATATTAAGATCCATTGAGAGATGTCATGTCATGTGTTTTTTCCCATTGCAATCTACTTCGGTAATCAAAACACTTTCCGTAATAACATACCTGGTATTCCCCATGCTGTGGCTTGAAGAAAATTTGGTGTTATTCTTAGTGAAAAGGGAGTACTGAATGGCTGCAGCCACTGACAAGAAAGAATAATTCATTTTACAAATTATCATATGAGTATAATCCTAGATGCTTTGAGTGGAAAGGGTTCTTAATCAGCAAAAAAAAAATGTTGTCTCTGAAGAATGAGTTCTCATCCAAATTTAGTTCAGTGATTCTCACAAAATAAATGTATTATTTAGTTTTTTACTTTTAAAATTTCACTACAATCTTAAATAACCATTTTAATATTCCCCCAATTTGGCATGCTTACCACTGGTGGTGGCTCAGGTCATGATCCCAGGGTCCTGGGATGGAGCCTCACATCAGGCTCCCTGCTCAGTGGGAAGCCTGCTTCTTCCTCTCTCACTCCCCCTGTTTGTGTGTCCCTCTATTGCTGTGTTTCTCTCTGTCAAATAAATAACTAAAATTAAATAAATAAATAAATAAATAAATAAATAAATAAATAATCTTTTAAAAAATAGCTAAAATAGAGCCACCCACATTTTGGACACATACAGAAATTTAAAGAGACAGTCCAAAACTCCACTGACTTCTAATTTTTGAAGGAGTAAACACTAGTCTATAAATTAAAGTGATCCTTTTAAATTAACAACATGAAAAGGTAAGGCCAATTACTCAGTTTGTTCTATATCATTCATAATGTAGGAAAAACGAAAAGACAACATGAGCAAAGGAAAGTTATTAACAAGAATTATTTTTGATTTTGCCAACTCAATCACCTAAAAGGGACAAAGAAAATAAGAATATAAATGCATTTTATTTATTTACCTATTTAGTTATTTATTTGTTTATTTAAATGCCTTTTCAATATTTGTCAATAGAGTTATATTTATGTATCATTTGGTCAATATTAATAGATTTACCACCAGTACAAGAACTGAAATAAAACAATTAAAACTATTTGATCACTAAAGCTAAGTAGTCTAAACAGGGGTAATTTTACAACTAATTGATAGTTGGTTTCTCAGAGCCTTGTTACTCAAAATTTCAGGGGGTGAGTAGATGCTATTATCTGGAAACTTGTTAAAGACCCAAAGTAGTAGGAACCATTACAGACCTAATGAATCAGAACCTGTATTTTAATACCTTTGCCAGGTGATTTTATGCACATTAAACTTTGAGAAGCATTGCCTTAGAGAAGAATTTCTCAAAGTATGGACCAGGGACTACTGTGGTTTCCTGGACAAGTTCTAGTGGTCTTCAGCATCAAACCTACTTTAATAATAATACAAAGATATTTTTTGCTTTTTTTAAAACTGTTTTGACATTTGCAGGTAGATCATGCAGAAATAAATCAAGGCAGTGACATCAAACCATAAGAATAGTGATTACATTTTTTATTCAGTACCTACAGGAAAAAATAAAACTTATTTTAAGAATGTCCTTGACTAAACAGGAAAAGTTGTAAATTTTATGAAATCTCAACCATGGAAAATATATATTTTTATATATAGTGTGATAAAATCTCAAGTATACATAAAGCACTTCTGCTGCATAACAAAATATCAAAGTTATGTCAAGGAAGAGTCATCTTATAATTGAGTTTCAAGCAGAGATAGCCACATTTTTATTTTGAAGCCATTTCCATTTGAAGCAACAAAAAATCCTATCCAGATACAGATCTGGAAGAATATTTTTAGCAAATGAGATAGCACCTTACATCTATCAATATAGTTAAAATAATAAAAAAAACACAAGGAATAAGTGTTGATAAGGATTTACAGAAAAAAAAATCTCATACACTGTTGGAGGGAATTTAAATCGGCACAGCCACTGTTTAAAATAGTATGGAGATTTCTTGAAAAAAAATAGGAGTAGAAATTCATTGCTTTATGATGCAATAATTAAACTACAAAGTATTTACCCAAAGAAATAAAAAGCACTAATTTGAAAAGATACATGCACCCTTATGTTTATTGCAATATTATTTACAATATCCAAGATACAAAAGCAACCTAAATGTCCACTGATAGACCAATAGATAAAGATGTGTAACATATATTTATATATATATTATGTGTGTGTGTAGTGTTTACTAGCTATATATATGTATACATACATATATACATGTATATGTATACATGTATATATGAATATATACATATATATAGCTAGTAAACACTACACACACAATATCTCAAGTGATTAATTAATTATATATCATATATAATATATATGTATATGTATACATGTATATGTATACATGTATACATGTTTATATATAATATATGAGATATATATGATATATAATATATAATCAATATACATTATAATATATAATCATGATATTATATATAATATTATAATATATAAAATATAATATTATTAATATTATATCAATTAATATAATATATTATTGATATTAATATCATATATTACATAATGTATATTATATATACATTTTATATATTATATTATATATAAACATAATAAATAAATTACATATATTATAATATTATATATTATATAATATTATATTATATTATATATAATATTACATTATATAATTTATTTATGATATTTAATATCTAATATTTTATATATGATATATAAATATATAATATGTGTAACATGTATATATGATTAATAAATATATAATATATATTATAAATATATATATTTTATGTGTGTGTGTAATGTTTACTAGCTATATATATGTATATATATACATATATACATGTATACGTATACATGTATACATATATGCATGTACACGTATACATGTATACATGTATACATGTATATATAGCTAGTAAGCACTACGCACACACACACACACACAATATCTCATGTGATTAAGATTAGAATGTCCTGTTCTTTTAAAATAGCCAGAAACATAGAAAAACATTTAATGTTCAGATAGCCAACTGAGAATTTTCCAGATTACAAAAAAAACCGCAACACTAAATCACTCCATCTATAACTTTTCTGTTTTCCCTAAAAAAATCAAAGCAAAACCACACAAGTGAGACATTTTAATTTTCAGATATTCGTTTTTCTCTCTATGGAAATTAGCCTGAATGAAATTGATATTTTTATTTGTTCAGATTTTATTTTATCATTGTTATTATTTAAATTTCAGTTAGCGTACAGTGTAGTATTATTTACAGGTGTACAATATAGTGATTCAACATTGAGATACAACACCTGGTGCTTATCACAAGTGGACTACTTAGTCCCCATCAACTATTTGACACATCCCCCCAACCCCCACCCCTCTGGAAAAGATCAATTTATTCCCTATTTTTTTAAAGATTTTATTTATTTGACAGAGAGCGATCACAAATAGGTAGAAGAGATTCTTTACATACAGAGGAAGGACCATCAGAAAAACATCGGACCTGTCCACAGAAACCTGGCAAGACATATTCATGGCACTAAATGAGAGGAACAGACAGCCAAGGATATTTTGTCCAGTAAGGCTGACATTCAGAATAGATGGAGAGATAAAGATCTTACAAGATCAGCAAGGTCTAAAAGATTATGTGACCAAAAAGCTGGCACTACAAGAAATATTAAGGGGGGGGGTTCTATAAAAGAATAAAGTACCCAAGAGTGACATAAAAAAGAAAGTTACAGAGACAATGCATACAAACAAAGATTTCACAGGCAACATGATGTCAATAAAAACTTACCTTTCCATAATCACTCTCAATGTGAATGGCTAAATACTCCCATAAAGAGGCACAAGGTTGCAGACTGGATAAACCGACAGGATCCATCTATATGCTGTCTACAAGAGACACATTTTGAACCTAAAGATATATCCAGACAGAAAGTAAAGGGATGGAGAAACACCTGTCAGGCCAATGGGCCTCAAAAGAAAGCTGGGGTAGAGATTCTCATATCAGATAAATTAGATTTTAAGCTAAACAGTGTAGTCAGAGATACAGAAGGACACTAAATCATTCTTAAAGGGTCTATCCACCAAGAAGATCTAACAATTGTAAATATTTATGCCCCCAACATGAGAGCAGCCAACTACATAAGCCAACTGTTAAAAAAAAGAAAGAGTCACACTGATATGAATATATTAATTGTAGGAGATCTTAACACACCCCTCTCAGCAATAGACAGATCATCTAAACAGAAAATCAAAAAAGAAACAAGAGCTTTGAATAACACATTGGATCAGATGGACCTCATAGATATATACAGAACATTCTACCCTCAAACAAACCCAGAATACTCATTCTTCTTGAGCACACATGGAACTTTCTCCAGAATAGACCCATACTCAGTCACAAGTCAGGGCTCAACCAATACCAAAAGATTGAGATTATCCCCTGCATATTCTCAGACCACAATGTTTTAAAACTGGAACTCAACCACAAGAAAAACTCTGGAAGGAATTCAAACACTTGGAAGCTAAAGACCATCCTGCTCAAGAAAGTTTGTATCAACCAGGAAATCAAAGAAGAACTTAAACAATTCATGGAAACCAATGAGAATGAAGACACATTGGTCCAAAACCTATGGGATACAACAAAGGCAGTCCTAAAGGGGAAATACATAGTGATCCAAGCCTTACTCGATAAAACTGAAGGATCCTGAATACACCAAATCTCCTTACACCTTAAGGAACTAGAAAATCAACAACAAATTAATCCAACCCTATGCACAAGAAGGGAAATAATTAAGATTAGATCAGAAAACAATGAGTTAGAAACTAGAATCACAGTAGAACACATGAATGAAATTAGAAGCTGGTTCTTGAAAGAATAAGATCAATAAACCACTGTCCAAACTAATCCAAAAGTAAAGAGAGAGGACTCAAATTAATAAAATTATGAATAAAAGGGGAGAGATCATGACTAACACCAAGATAATAGAAAGAATCATCAGAAACTATTGTCAACAGCTATATGCCAATATGTTAAGCAACCTAGAAGAAATGGATATATTCCTGGAAACCTATGACCTTCTAAGACTGAAACAGGAAAAAATTGACAACCTGAATAGACCAATATCTAGCAATGAGATTGAAGCAATGATTAAAAACCTCCCAAAAAACAAGAGTCCAGGACTTGATGGATTCCCTGCGGAATTCTACTGAACATTCAAAGAAGAAACAATACCTATTCTTCTGAAGCTATTTCAAAAAATAGAAACAGAGGGAAACCTTCCAGACTCTTTCTATGAAGCCAGCATTACCTTGAATCCCAAACCAAGTAAAGACCCCATCAAAAACGAGAATTTCAGACCAATATCTCTGGTGAATATGGATGCCAATATTCGCAACAAGATCCTAGCCAATAGGATCCAACAGTACGTTAAAAAGATTATCCACCATGACCAGGTGGGATTTAACCCTGGGATGCAAGGGTGGTTCAACATTTACAAATCAATCAATGTGATAGAACAAATCAATATGAGAAGAGAGAAGAAGCACATGGCCGTCTAAATTGATGCAGAAAGAACATTTGACAAAATATGGCATCCTTTTCTGATTAAAACTCTTCAAAGTACAGGGACAGAGGGAACATTCCTCAACTTCATAAAATCTATCTATGGAAAACCCACTGCGAATATCATTCTCAATGGGGAAAAACTGACAGCCTCCCCACTGAGTTCAGGAACTTGACAAGGATGCCCACTCTTACCACTGTTGTTCAACATAGTACTAGAAGTCCTAGCAACAGCAACCAGACAATGAAAAGAAATAAAAGGTATTCAAATTGGCAAAGAAGAAATGAAACTCTCTCTCTTTGCAGATGGCATGATACTTTATGGAAAACCCAAAAGACTCCACCTCCAAACTACTAAAACTCATACAGCAATTCAGTAATGTGGCAGGAAACAAAATCAATCCACAGAAATAAGTTGCTTTCTTATACACTAGCAATGAAAATATAGAAAGGGAAATTAGAGAATTGATTCCATTTACCGGGAAATAAGGAACCAGGAACCATAAGATACCTTGAAATAAACCTAACCAGAGAGGTCAAGGATCTGTACTTGAGGAACTACAGAACAATCATGAAAGAATTTGAAGAAGATACAAAAAGATGGAAAAGCATTCCATGCTCATGGATCAGAAGAATAAACATTGTTAAAATGTCTATACTGCTCAGAGCAATCTATTCTTTCAATGCCATCCCAATCAAAATTCCACCGGCATTTTTCAAAGTGCTAGAACAAAGAATCCTCAAATTTGTATGGAACCATAAAAGACCCCAAATAGCTCAGCAAATGTTGAAAAATAAAAAGAAAGCTGGGGGCATCACGTTGCCTGATTTCAAGCTTTACTACAAAGCTGTGATCACCAAGACAGCATGGTACTGGCACAAAAACAGACACATAGACCAATGGAACAGAGTGGAGAGTCCAGACATGGACTCTCAATTCTATGGTCAAATAATCTTCAACAAAGCAGGAAAAAAATATCCAGTGGAAAAAAGACAGTCTCTTTAATAAATGGTGCTGGGAAAATTGGACAGGTAAGTTTAAAAGAATGAAACCCATACACAAATATAAATTTGAAATGGATGAAAGACCTCAACGTGAGGCAGGAATCTGTCAAAATCCTAGAGGAGAACATAGGCAGTAGCATCTTTGACATCGGCCACAAAAACTTCTTTTAAGACATGTTTCCAGTGGCGCCTGGGTGTCTCAGTTGGTTAAGCGACAGCTTTCAGCTCAGGTCATGATCCCGGAGTCCCCAGATCGACTCCTGCATCGGGCTCCCAGCTCACTGGGGAGTCTGCTTTTCCCTCTGACCTTTTCCTCTCTCATGCTCTCTCTCACTCTCTCTCTCTCAAATAAATAAATAAAATCTAAAAAAAAAAAAAGAAGACATGTTTCCAAAGGCAAAGGAAACAAAAGTGCAAATGAACTTTTGGGACTTCATCAAGATAAAAATCTTTTGCAAAGCAAAGAAAACTGTCAACAAAACAAAGAGGCAAGGCAAGGAATTGGAGAAGATATTCGCAAATGACACTACAAACAAAGGGCTGATATCCAAGATCTTAAAGAACTTCTCAAGCTCAATGCCCAAAAAACAGATAATCATGTCAAAAATGGGCAGAAGACATGAACAGACATTTCTCCAATGAAGACATAAAAAAGGGCCAGCAGACACATGAAAAAATGTTCATCATCGTTAGGCATCAGGGAAATTAAAATCAAAACCACATTGAGATACTAACTTACACCACTTAGAATGGCCAAAATCAACAGGACAGGAAACAACAAGTTTTGGAGAGGATATGGAGAAAGTGTAACCCTCTTCTACTGTTGGTGGGAATGCAAGTTGTTGCAGCCACTTTGGAAAACAGTGTGGAGATTCTTCAAAAAATTAAAAATAGAGCGACCCTATGACCCTGCAATTGCACTATTGTGTATTTACTCCAACAATACAGATGTAGTAAAAATAAGGGCCATATGTATCCCAATGTTCCTAGCAGCAATGTCCACAATCGCCAAACTGGAAAAAGCTGAGGTGCCCTTCAACAGACGAATGGATAAAGAAGGTGTGGTCTATATATACAATGGGATATTACTCAGCCATCAGAAAAGTTGAATACCCAACTTTTGTATCAACATTGATGGGTCTGGAGGAGATTATGCTGAGTGAAATAAGTCAAGCAAAAAAGTCAATTATCATATGGTTTCACTTACTTGTGGAACATAAGAAATAAAATGGAGGACATTAGGAGAAGGAAAGGAAAAGTGAATTGGGATAAATTGGATGAGGAGATGTACCACGGAGACTGTGGACTCTGAGAAACAAACTGAGGATTATGGAGGGGAGGTGGGTATTAAAGAGGGCACATATTGCATGGAGTACTGGATGTGGTGCATAAACAATGAATCTTGGATCATTGAAAAAATAAAATAAAATAAATAAAATAAAAGGTAAAAAAAATAAAGTGCCCTACTATTATTGTGTTATTATCAATTAGTTCCTTTATGTTTATTACTATTTCTTTTTTTATATATTTTGGTGGTCTCATATTGGGGAATAATTATTTAAAATTGCAATATCTTCTTGTTGGATTGTCCCTCTTATTATGATATAGTGCCTTTCTTCATCTCTCGTTATAGTCTATTTTCACGTCTAGTTTTTCTGATGTAAGTATTGGTAATCCAGCTTTCTTTTGACATGTTTGTTTGAGAAATGTTTCTCCATACCCTTTCATGCTATAGGTATATTTAGGTCTAAAATGAGTCTATTTTAGGCAGCATACAGATGGCTCTTCTGTTTTTATCCATTCTGACACCTTACATATTTTGACTGTAGCTTTTAATCCATTGACATTCAGAGTAATTAATGTTAGATATGTATTGTTTTTGCAATTTTATTACTTGTTTTTTCATTATTCCACAAGATTTTATCTGATCCTTTCTTGTATTTTTCACTTTTGGTCTCCCCTTTGCACTCAGAGTTCCCTTTAATATTTCCTGTAGTGCTATTTTAGTGATCACAAACTCCTTTAGTTTTTGTTTGTCTGGGAGGCTAACTCTCCTATTCTGAATGGAAACTTTGCTTGATAGTGTATTCTTGGCTACAATTTTTTACCATTCAACATTGTGAACGTATCATGCCACTCCATTCTGCTTTGCTATATTTTTGTTGAGAAATCTCCAGCTAGCCTTATGGGTCTTACCTTGTAATGTAAGGTCTTCTTTTTTTCCCCTGCTTTTAGGATTTATTTTTTTCAGTGTATTTTTCAAATTTAATTACAATATGTCTTGGTGTTGCCCTGGACTTATTGAAAGTCCATCAAAGGACTTTCTTTGCCTCCTGAATCTGGTTGTTTTTGCCTATTATTTCTTCAAATAGATTTTCTGTCCTTTTCTCTCTTCTTCTAATTCAAAGACTCTTATAATACAAATGTTAATAAGTTTAATGGAGTCACTGATTTCCTTTAGCCTATTCTCTGTTGCATGACTCCCTCTTTTGTTCAGCTTTATTTTTTCCATTATTTTGTCTTTTAGGTCATTAATTCATTCCTCTGCTTTTCCAGGTTGAAGTTCATTGCATCAAGCCTTTTTATAATATCACTTATTGCACACTTAATCTCTGATTGAGATACCACCTCACACTAATCAGAATGGCTAAAATTAACATTAGGAAACAATAGATGTTGGCAAGGATGTGGAGAATGGGGAACTCTCTTACACATTGGTGGGAATGTGAAACAGTATGGTGGTTCCTTAAAAAGTTACAAAGAGAGCTACTGTATGACCCAGTAGTTGCACTACTAGGTGTTTATCCAAAGGGTACAAACATAATTTTATTCAAAGGATACAAACAGTGATTCAAAGGGGCACATGCACCTCAAAGTTTATAGCAAGAATGTCCACAATAGCCAAATAGAGAAAGATCCCAGATGTCCTTTGACAGATATATGGAAAAATATGCAATACACACACACACACACACACACACACACACACACAGGAATATTACTCAGCCATAAAAATGAATCAAATGTTATCATTTGCAATGATGTGGATGGAACTAGAACATATTATGCTAAGCTAAATAAGTCAGTCAGAGAAAGACAAATATCATATGATTTCACTCATATGTGGAATTTAAGAAACGAAACAGATTAACATAAGGGAAAGGAGGGAAACATAAAATAAGATGAAATCAAAGAAGGAGGCAAATCATAAGAGCTACTAAACTCTAGGAAACAAACTGAGGGTTGTTGGAGGAGAGGTGGGTGGGGGGCTGTGGTCACTGGATGATGGGCATTAAAGAGAGCTTGATTTAATGAACACTGGGTGTTATATGCAACTGATAATTCATTAAACTCTACCTCTGAAACTATAATACACTATATGTTGATTACTTGATTTTAGATTAAAAAAAAATAATAGAGAAACAAAGTATATAAAAACAAGCAAACAAATAAACAAAAAACAGTAGAACAGATCAATGAAACTAAGAGCTGGTTCTTCAAAGGAATTAATAAAATTGATAAACCCTTAGGCAGACTTATCGAAAAGAAAAGAGAAAGGACTCAAATAGTTAAAATCATGAATGATAAGAGGAGAGTTCACAACCAACACCACATAAATATGAAAAGTTTTAAAAATACTATGAAAAATTTTATGCAAACAAACTGGGAAATCTGGAAGAAATGGAGAAATTCCTAGAAACTTATAAAATACCAAAACTGTAATAACAAGAAATAGAAAATTTGAACAGACCCATAACCAGCAATGAAATTCAATCAATAATCAAAAATCTCCCTGCAAAAAAAAAAAAAAAGTCCTTGACCAGATGGCTTCCCAGAGGAATTCTACCAAAAATTTAAAGAGTTAATACCTATTCTTCTCACAATGTTACAAAAAATAGAAATGGAAAGAAAACTTTCATACTTATTCTATAAGGCCAGCATTACCCTGATTTAAAATCCAATGACCCCAATAAAAAGGAGATTACAGGTCAATATCCTTGATGAACATTGATGTAAAAATTATTAAGAGGATACTAGCAAATCAACTCTAACACTTCATGACAAGAATTACTCACCAAAATCAAGTGGAATTTATTCCTGGGCTGCAGGGCTGGTTCAATATGGGCAAATCAATAATGAGATACCTCACACTAATAAAAGAAAGAATAAGAACCATATGATCCTGTGAATAGATGCAGAAGTAGCGTTTGACAAAATGCAGCATCCTTTCTTGATAAAAACTGTCAACAAAGTAGGCATAGATGGAACATACCTCAACATCATAAAGGCCATATATGAAAGACCCACAACTCAATGGTGAAAAATTGGAAGGCTTTCCTCTCTTGTCAGGAACAAAAAGGAGATATCTATTTTCACCATCACTATTTAATACAGTAGTGGAAGTCTTAGCATCAGTAATCAGAAAACAAAAAGGACAAAAAAAGGGATCCAAATCAGCAAGGAAGTACTGAATATTTCATTATTTGCAGATGACAGGATACACTATGTAGAAAACCTGAAATATTCCACCAAAAGTAATTGCTAGAACTATTACACTGTCTACTTTTGAAATGAGACCTGACAATACTTCCACCAGAACTGAGGCCCTGATGAACTCTCTGGTGGGGATATGTGGTGTTGGCAGGTGTTTGTGCTGGTCTCTGGGGGAAGGGCCCACCACACAGGGAATGAGGCAAGCTTGACTGAGAAAGGCAGTCCCCCCAGACAAAGGTGGGTGAAGCTTGATGTAAGCAAGTTAGACAGCCAGGGTTAGAGCTGCATTTCTTCCCACATGTGGCCTTGTGTTTATGGAATGTGGGTAGGGAAATGATGCCAGGCAGCTCCTTTGTTTCTGGAGAACCATCTCTGTGAAAGCTGAGGGAATAATCTCCCCTCTGTGTATCCCAGGTTTTCTTTAGAATTCTGTTTCCACACTGTTTGAACCCACGTTTTTTGCCTGCCTTCTTTCTAGGAGGAGGACAGTGCCCTCAAGACTGTATTCCAGCCAAGTCTGCAAGAACTCATGAAAATCAGCCACTCTTGTTTTCCAAACCAATGACTTTGGTGACATATTCTCCTTTTGCATTTCTCTGTTTGCTCTACTTTCTCTTGCTCTTGTCCAAGACCACAACTCACACCCCTCTGCAGCACTGGAGATCCCTTCCTCCCTTAAACCAAGTCTCTGTACTTGCTACTTTCTTTGATGTGGCCTCCTCACTCAGTTAAGTTGTAGAGTTTGTTCTTTCAGTCCTCAGTCAATTTCTGGTGTATTCAGGATGATTTGATTATAATTTAGTTGTATTCATGGGACAATAGAAACCTAGGGTCCTCCTAGTCCACTGCCATCTTTCTCTCCTAAAAATGTTCAGCTCTTATTTTTGATGAAACTGAAGCTACCATTTGTACAGTTTTGTTGTATATAAAAAAAAATCCACAACTACCATAGAAATCTTTAAAAAAATACCCCTATGATTTACAACTACATAACTGTATGGTCTGTCATTCCCCCTCTTCCCGGACTTTAACTAAAAGATCTTATCACATAACAGCTTGAATAGACAACAGATATGAGAATCCAAGTATCTTAAGAGGGACATTAAAGAGATTTGTAAAAATGCAAAACAAAGCCACACTTTTTGTCACTTCCTCTTGGAAAAGAAGCACTTTTTAATAAAAATGTACTATATTTGTTTGATGGGATAATTTATTATTTCCTTTTTAAATGAATTAATAAATTAATAATTAAAAAGTTACCCTTTTCTAATTTATAATATAGCAAATATTGATAGAATTATAGGAACACTAATTGAGACTAAAATATTTGAGAATCACTTGCCTGAACTTCTAAAGTATAGTCCCTGAAGCTTAATGCTGCTCTATGCATTACCTGTTTTGTTTCTAGAATATGAGAACTTGTGGGTGGCAGTTGGATAGAGTAGTGAGGAGAGGATACAAGGAGACTTAGTGTGGCTTCTTACCAAGAATTACTAAAGAATGTAAACATTTTAAAAACTACTTTGGTCTTAGAGGTACATAAAAGCTAAAAATTAGACTTTGTGTAAAAACCACACTAGAAAACAGGGGCTATTTTTAAAGCACTATGAAAATGATGACTTAAAGATATGGGATCTGTATTTGTATGAGATACCTCCTCACACCAGCAATAATGGTTAAAATTAACCAGTCAGGAAACAACAGGTGTTGGTGAGGATGCGGAGAAAGGGGAGCCCTCCTACACTGTTGGTGGGAATGCAAGCTTGTGCAGCCACTCTGGAAAACAGTATGGAAGTTCCTCAAAAAGTTGAAAATAGAGCTACCCTATGACCCAGCAATTGCATTACTGGGTATTTACCCTAAGGATACAAATATAGTGAAAGGAAGGGGCATGTGCACCCCAATGTTTATAGCAGCAAAGTCCACAATAGCCAAACTATGGGAAGAGTCTAGATGTCCATCAACAGATGAACTGATAAAAAAGATGTGGTATACGGAATGGTAGAAGATATTCACAAATGACACTACAAACAAAGGGCTGATATCCAAGATCTATAAAGAACTTCTCGAGCTCAACACACAAAGAACAGATAAACATGTCAAAAAATGGGCAGAAGACATGAACAGACACTTCTCCAAAGAAGACATACAAATGGCCAATAGACACAAGAAAAAATGTTCATCATCACTAGCCATCAGGGAGACTAAAATCAAAACCATATTGATATACCACCTTATACCACTTAGAATGGCCAAAATCAACAGGAAAGGAAACAACAAGTTTTGCAGGGGATGTGGAGAAAGAGGAACCCTCTTTCACTGTTTGTGGGAATGCAAGTTGTTGCAGCCACTTTGGAAAACAACGTGGAGATTCCTCAAAAAATTAAAAATAGAGCTACCCTATGACCCTGCAATTGCACTACTGGGTATTTAACCCAGAGATACAGATGTAGTGAAAAGAAGGGCCATATGTACCCCAAAGTTCCTAGCAGCAATGTTCACAATTGCCAAACTGTGGAAAGATCTGAGATGCCCTTCAACAGACGAATGGATAAAGAAGATGTGGTCCATATATACAAAGAAATATTATGCAGCCATCAGAAAGGATGAATACCCAACTTTTGTATCAACATGGATGGGTCTGGAGGAGATTATGCTGAGTGAAATAAGTCAAGCAAAAAAGTCAATTATCATATGGTTTCACTTACTTGTGGAACATAAGGAATAAAATGGAGGACTTTCAGAGAAGGAATGGAAAAATGAATTGGGGTAAATTGGATGGGAAGATGAACCATGAGAGACTCTGGACTCTGAGAAACAAACTGAGGGTTATGGAGGGGAGGGGTGAGGGGGATGGGTGAGCCTGGTGGGGGGTATTAAGGAGGGCATGTATTGCATGGAGCCCTGGGTGTGGTGCATAAACAATGAATCTTGGATCATTAAAAAAAAAGGATGTGGTATATATATTATATATACATACATACACACACACACACACACATATATACACACATTTACATAGTAATATTATACAGCCATCAAAAAACAATAAATCTTGCCACTTACAATGACATGGATGGAACTAGAGGGTATTATGTTAAGTGAAATAAGTCAATGCTAATTGGAATAAGTCAATCTGAGAAAGACAATTATCATGTGATCTCACTCATATGAGGAATTTGAGAAATAAGACAGAGGATCATAGGGGGCGGGAGGAAAAAATGAAACAAAATGAAACAAGAGAGGGAGACAAACCGTAAGACTCTTAATCTCAGGAAACAAACTGAAGATTGCTGGAGGGTAGTGAGGTGGGAGGGATGGGGTGGCTGGGTGATGGATATTGGGGAGATTATGTGCTATGGTGAGTGCTTTGAATTGTGTAAATCTGATGAATCACAGAATCGTACTCCTGAAACAAATAATATATTATATGTTACTTTAAAAAAAGGTCCAGGATCTTCCAAATACCCCTCTTTAGCATAAATAAAAGTATTGTTCATTCAGAATTTCCAGAAACATTACTTTAGCTTAAAAAAAGGGGCAAGGTATCTGAGCAAATATTGAGACTGATTGTGAGTTTGGCTTTAAGTTCTTTCAAGTCTGAGAATATATTGTCTTTTGTTTTCCAGTTTCTCCTGATGCCTACTAGTGAATCATTTAAAAAGAACCATTTTGTGTTTAGTTGTTTACTGATTCCTTTTGTTTCCTGCAATTTTTCTCTCATCCTTCAATCTGTTGAGCTTGTGTTGAAGATACCATTAAAGAACGTATAGTCTGTACGTATGATTTCCAAAATAAACATTTATGTTATTATATTTTATATATAAACTATAAACTATATTTTCTTAATAATACTCTCAATCTCATGTGCTATGACTTACTGTTTTAGTTTGCCTCCTATGGTTTGAGCCATTGAGGAAAACAATTCACCTGTTATTTATACTCAAACTCATAGAATCTTTCCAAAAATCCAAAAATTAATCTTCATGTGTGTGTGTGTGTGTGTGTGTGTGTGTGTGTTTCTTTTAGCTAGCCAGTTTAGACTTATACCATTTCAGTAGTTGAATATTCTTCTCTCTAGTCTGTACTCCTTCGAATCATACATAGAAATACAGCATTGAAAAGTTTTCTATTTTCCAAAAATGTTCCAATTTCAAATTTTTTCAATGTCTTTTATGCACATGAATCAAATAAAATAAGCACAATATCTCAGATTACTTACATTAATTTTGATTTAGTAAAATTTGCAAAATTAATCTGTAAACCTAAGAGATATGACAGTTAGCTTGAACCATACCATTATCAGTCTTCTTTATTTGAAAATGCATTACTTTATACAAGAAGTCAACTAGCCAAATACCCCCTCTAATCAACAACACTAGAATTTTGATACTTTCAAAGAATGAAAATCTCAAAATGTCAAGTACACACATATACGTACACAGATACACAAGCATGGCCTCACACAAAATTTACTTACATTTTAACAAATCATATGCACCCAATATCTATCTTGTATAAACCATGTATAGCGCTCAAAAATGGTTACACATTGATCAGGACAAAGAGCCAAATTAAAAAGTAAATCACGACTATTACTATTATTTAAATCATGAATACTAAGAAGAGTACCCTTTCAATAGGAAGCCCCTAAATCATATAATCTACAATCCAACTTCTTTTCTATCTACTCTCTTGATTTTTGTAAGTACATAAGTAGGCACACATTTATATATATATATATATATATATATATATATATATATATATATATGTTTGTATATACTTCAACAGATTAACCAAGTCAACACATATTACCAGACTAATTTTTAAAATATAATCTTACAAGTAATATAAAATTTTTGAAATAAAAACATACATTATTTAAAGTTTACCATTCAGCCCCTCCTTAGTTTTTCCATGAATTAAGCTCTACTTCCAGGTTTTCCAGACCTAAGCTATCTTCACCGACAGATATGCCTTCCTCCTCCCAACCACAGGAAATAAAAATAATTTTCTCACTTGATAAGCTGGGATAAAGAGAGAGAAGAGTATATGGTAACCTCACATACAAACCTGGAAACAGAGAAATATCCTAACTAAATAAATGTTTTGTAATAGAAATTATGTGGCAATAAGAATAAAGACTTTTGTAAGTCTTTAAATTGTTAATTCAAATTATTTTATTATAAGGCTATTCCCTTTATTTCTACTCAAGCGAGTTTTGGTAATTGTGACTCTCAATAAAATGCTCATTGTATCTATTATCAAATTTGTAGATGTAGGGTTGATCAGAGTATTCCTTTAATATCTATTTAATGTTCATGTGATCAAAAATGATTCTTGGGCGCCTGGGTGGCTCAGTGGGTTAAAGCCTCTGCCTTCGGCTCAGGTCATGGTCTCAGGGTCCTGGGATCGAGGCCCGCATCGGGCTCCCTGCTCAGCAGGGAGCCTGCTTCCTCCTCTCTCTCTGCGTGCCTCTCTGCCTACTTGTAATCTCTCTCTCTCTCTGTCAAATAAATAAATAAAATCTTTAAAAAAATGATTCTTATTTATGATATTGATAATTTGTATCATCTCTCTTTTTTTAATCTAGCAAACTCAGAAATTTATCAATTTTTAAAACGATTTTATTGGTTTGAGAGAGAGAATGAGAGAGAGCATGAGAGGGGGGAGGGTCAGAGGGAGAAGCAGACTCCCTCCTGAGCAGGAAGCCCGATGCTGGACTCCATCCTGGTACTCCAAGATCATGGACCTGAGCCAAAGGAAGTTGCTTAACCAACTGAGCCACCCAGGTGCCCAGAAATTTATCAATTTTATTGATGTTTTCAAAGAACAAGCTTTTAGTTTCATTGTTTTTTGTATTGTCTCTTGGTTTTTATTTTATCGATTTCTGCTTGATATTTTATTAACTTTCATTAACTTGCTTTAGATGCAATTTGCTATTCTGTATGTATTTTCCTACAGTGAATGCTTAAATTATTAATTTTTCATGTTTTTTATAATTAATTTGCTTAATTAATACAATTTTTAAAGAGCCATTTTAGGTTTACAGAAAAATTGAGTGAAAAATACAGAGTTCCCATATACCCTTCACCCTCCGTCTCCAAATGCAAAGTTTTTTTCTTCTATTACTGACATCTTGTATTAATGTTGTATATTTGTTATAATTGTTGAACTAATTATGATGTCTTATTATTATTATTAATTTCTTTACTCTATATGAAGGTTTACTCTCTGTTATAAATTCTATGAGTTTTGATAAATATGTGTAATGACATAATATATATGACAAATATATATGATGAAGTGTATCCATCATTGCAATACCATAAAGAATAGTTTTATTATCCTAAAAATCCTGTGTTTCACCCATTCATCTCTCTCACTACCCCTGGCCCAACACACACTGAAAACTCCTGGGAAACACTAACCATTTAACTGTCTCTATATTTTGCCTTTTCCAGGTTGTCCTCCAGTTGAAATCCTACAAAATGTACCCTTTTTAGGTTGGATTCATTCTCAGTAGTTTGCATTTAAGTTTTTGTTATGTATTTTTGTGACTCTGATAGCTCAATTCTTCTTATTCCTGAAAAATATTCCATTGTATAGCTGTACCAGTTTGCTTATTCATTCACCTATGTGAGAAGATCTTACTTTCTTCCAAGTTTTATCAATTGTGAAAAAAAAGTTATTATAAATATTTGTGCATAGGTTTTTCTGTGAACATGAAGTTTCAAGACATTTGGGTAAAAAACAAGGGGCATACTTGCTGAATATTATAAAAGAGTATGTTAAGCTTTTTATGGAAGTACAAAACTGTCTTCTAATATGACTACACTATTTTGCACTCCCACCAGCAATTAATGAGAGTGCATTGTTGATCCTTATGTTCACCAATATTTGGAATTGTCTTTGTTTTTGATTTTAGCCATTCTGATAAATGTGGAGTTGTGTCTTATTGATGTTTCAATTTTCAATTATCTGATACAATAATGAGCATTTTTCATATGTTTAGTGGTGATCTCTATATCTTCTTTGATTTTTTTTAATGTTTTGGCCACTTTTAAATAGGGTCATTTGTTTTCTTATTGTTGAGGATTAAGTGTTTTGTATATTTTGATATGTCTTTTATCAGATGTATTCTGCAAATATTTTCCCCAGATTTGTGCCTTGTGTTGCATTCTGTTAACAGTGTCTCTGGAATAGTGAATTTTTAAAAAATTTTAATGACATCAATTTCATTATCAATCATAATTTATCAATTTCCTTTTTCATACATCATACTTTTTGATGCTGTACTTAAAAATTTATTGTCAAATTCAAGAGTATCTGCATTTTCTTCTATGTTATCTTCTAGGAATTTTATAAGTTTGCATTTCACATTTTGGTATGTGATTAATTTTAAATTAATTTTTGTGAAAATGTACTATCTGTGTCTAGATTAATTTTATGCATAGGTTTGTCCAGTTGTTCTAGCACCATTTTTGAAAACACTATTCTTTCTGCATTGAATTTTCTTTGTTCCCTTGTCACACAAAGGTGAGTTGACTATATTTGTGTGTGCTTATTTCTGGACTCTCTATTCTGTTTTATTCACCTATTTGCCTATTCTTTCACCAAAAAAGACACTGTCTTTTTTACCGTAGACTTTTAATGTCTTGAAATAAGATTGTGTCAGTAGTGCAACTTTTTCTTCAATACTATGCTGGCCATTTTGCAATTTTTGTTTCTCCATATGAACTTTAGAATCAGTTTGTCAATATCCACAAAATAACTTTCTGGAGTTTTTATTGTGATTGCATTGAATCTATAGATCAAATTGGGAATAACTTTCATCCTGACAATATTGAGTCTTCAAATTCATGAACTTATCTCTCAATTTCATTGATTTTGTTCATCAGAATTTTGTAGTTTTCCTTATATAGCTCTTGTACATATTTTGTTAGACTTATACATAAGTATTTTATTTTGGGGTGTGTTAAAGCAAATGGTGTTATGTTTCCAGTTTCAAATTCCACTTTTTTATTGGTAGTATATAAGAAGGGAGTTGATTTTCAAATATTAATATTGTGTCTTGAAGACTTGCTGAAATTTCTTATTCAGGAGTCTTATTCATTATTTGAGATTATCTACATAGACTATCAATCATGTCATCTGCAAATAAATAGTTTTTTCTTCCTTCTCAATAGATGTACTGGGGCGACTGGGTGGTTCAGTCAGTTAAGTAGCTGCCTTCAGCTCAGGTCATGATCTCAGGGTCCTGGGATCAAGCCCCATCACCAGCAAGTTTGCTTCTCCTGCTTCCTCTGAGATATCTCTCACACTCACTCTCTCTCAAATAAATAAAATCTTTAAAATAAATAGATGCAATTTTTATTTCCTTTTGCTTTATTGCATTAGCTGGGACTTCTAGTATAATCATGAATAAGAGTGCTAAGAAGGGGCATTCTTGCCTCTTCCAGATTTTATGGTAAAGAACCTAGTTTCTCTCCTCCATGCATTACGTTAATGTGAGGTTTTGTAGATATTCTTTGTCATGTCCAGGATATTCCCTGCCATATCTAGTTTGTTGCTTTTTAAATTAGGGATGGTTAGTTTTTATCAAATGATTTTTTTCCTGCATCCGTTAATATTATCCCCCACCCCCACTTTCAATGACAATCATCAAAATGTTCTCTGTATTTATGGGTATGTTTCTGCTTTCTGTTCATTTGTTTATTTCTTATTTTTATATTGTTGGATTCAATTTTCTAGAATTTCATTGAAATATTTTGCATCTATGTGAATGAAGGATATTGATCTGTACTTTCCTTGTCTTTGTCTGATTTTAGAGATTCAGATATAAAAGCCAACTATGTATGACTTATATATTTTAAATAACAAGATAGGAAACAACAAGTGTTGGTGAGGATGTGGAGAAAGGGGAACACTCTTACACTGTTGGTGGCAATGCAAGCTGGCATTGCCACTCTGGAAAACAATATGGAGGTTCCTGAAGACGTTAAAAATAGAGCTACCCTACGACCCAACAATTGCAGCACTAGGTATTTACCCCAAAGATAGAGACATAGTGAAATGAAGGGGCACATTCACCCCAATGTTCATAGCAGCAATGTCCACAATACCCAAACTATGGAAGGAGCCAAGATGCCCTTCAACAGACAAATGGATAAAGAAGATGTGGTACATATATACAATGTAATATTACTCAGCCATCAGAAAGGATGAATACCTACCATCTACATTGATATGGATGGAACTGGAGGGGATTATGCTAAGTGAAATAAGTCACCCAGAGAAGGACAATGATCATATGGTTTTACTCATGTGTGGAACATAAGGAATAGCATGGAGGACTTCAGGGGAAGGTAGGAAAAACTGAATTTGAAGAAAGCAGAGAGGGAGATAAACCATGCAAGGCTCTGGGCTCCGGGAAACAAACAGAGGGTTTCAGCAGGAAGGGAGTTGGGGGGAGGGGGTAACAGGGTGATGGATATTAAGGAGGGCATGTGTGGTGATGAGCACTGGGTGTTATATGCAACTAATGAATTGTTGAACATTGCATCAAAAACTAATGATGTGTTATATGTTGGCTAATTGAACATAATGAAAAAAATAAAAAAATATATTCAGTTTTTATTTTTTTTTTCTTTTTAAAGATTTTATTCATTTATTTGACACAGGGAGAGAGAGAGAGATCAGATCACAAGTAGGCAGAGGCAGGCAGAGAGAGAGGAGGAAGCAGGCTCCCTGCCGAGCAGAGAGCCCGATGTGGGCCTCGATCCCAGGGCCCTGGGATCATGACCTGAGCCGAAGGCAGCGGCTTTAACCCACTGAGCCACCCAGGCGCCCTTCAGTTTTTATTTTAACACCAATATAGTTAACATCCAGTGTTATATTCTTTTCAGGTGTACAATAAAGTAATTCAACAAATTCCATACATCACCTGTTGCTCATGATGACAAGGGCGCTCCTTAATCCCCATCACCTATTTCACCCATCCCCCCACCCACTTCCATCTTGTAACCATCAGAATATTTTCGTTAAGTAAATATCTGTTTCATGGTTTGTCTCTCATTATCTCTTTTTTTCTCCCTTGACTCACATATTTTGTTTCTTAGATTCCACATATGAGCGAAATATGGTATTTGCCTTTCTCTGATTGGTTTATTATGCTTAGCATGATACTCTCTAGCTCCACCCATGTCATTGAATATGGCAAAATTTCATTAATTTTTATGTTTGAATAAAATTCTATTTTACATACATACACCATTTCTTGTTTATCCATTCATCTATCCATGGATACTTGGGATGCTTCCATAATTTGGCTACTATAAATAATGCTGCAATAAACATTAGGTTGCATATATCTTTCTAAATAAGTGTTTTCATATTCTTTGTGTAAATACCCAGGAGTGGAATTACATGGTAATTCTGTTTTTAGATTTTTGAGGAAACTCCATACTGTTCTTCACAGTGGGTGCACTAGTTTGCACTGCCACCAACAGTACAAGAGGATTGCTTTTTCTTAACATCCTCTGCAACACTAGTTATTTCCTGTGTTTTTTATTTTAATAATTCTCATAGGTGTGAGGAGATACATCATTGTAGTTTTGATTTGCCCAAATGATAAGTGACGTTGAACATATTTTTGTGTGTCTGTTGGCCATCTGTACATCTTCTCTGGACAAATGAGTGTAATATTAGCTATGAGTTTTTTATATATGGTCTTTGTTATATTCAGGAAAATTCCCTCTAAACCCAGTTTTTGGAGGTTTTTTTTTTAAGGTTTATTTATTTATTTGAGAGGGAGAGCAAGCATGAGTAGGAGTTGCAGAGGGGAAGGGAAAGAGAATCTCAAGCAGATTCCATGCTGAGCCTGGAGCCTGACATGCAGTTTGATCTCAGGACACTGAGATAATGACCTGAGCCAAAACAAAGAGTCAGACACTTAACTGACATGCCACCCAGGCACACCTTATTAAAGGTTTTTAAGATAAGTGGATGTTGTACTTTATCAAATGCTTTTTTGCATCTACTGAAATGATTATACGGATTTTATCTTTTCTTTTATTGATGTAATGAATCACACTAATTGATATGAGAATATTGAACCACACTTGCAACCTGGAAATAAATCCAACTTGATCACTGTGAATGATTTTTTAAATTTATTGTTAGATACAGTTTGCTATTATTTTGTTGAGGATTTTTGCAACTATGTACATCAGAGATATTGGCCCGTAGCTCTTCCCCTCCTCCCAGTGTTGCCTTTCTCTGATTTTGCTATCAGAGTAATGCTAGCCTCATGGAATGAATTTGAATGTTTCCTTCCATTTTCTATTTTTTGCTGTAGTTTGAACAGAATAAGTATTAACTCTTCTTTAAATATTTGGTAGAATTCCCCGGTTAATCCAACAGGTCCTGGACTTTTATTTTTTGTGAGTTTTTTTTATTAATGATTCAATCTTCTTGCTGGTAATTTGTTCAAATAATCTATTTTTTCCCATTTCAATTTTGGTAGGTTATACATTTCTAGGAATTTATCCATTTCTCCTAAGTTGTTCAATTTTTTGGCATGTAGTTTTTCATATATTGTATTACAGTTCGTATTTCTGTGTTGATTATTATTTCTCCTCCGTAATTTGTTACTTCATTTACTTGGGTCCCTTCTCTTTTCTTTTTGATTAGTTTGGCTAGGGAGTTATCAATTTTATTATTTTTTTTCAAAGAACCAGCTCCCGGTTTCATTGATCTTTTCTAATTTTTGTTTTGTTTTAGTTTTATGTCATTTATTTCTTCTCTAATCTTTATTATTCCCATCCTTTTCCTGGTTTTATGTTCCATTTGTTATTTTTCTAGCTCCTTTAGGTGTAAGATTATGTCGTTTATTGGAGAGTTTTCTTGCTTCTCATGGTAGGCCTGTATTGTTATAAACTTCCATCATAGAACTACTTTTGATGCATCTCAAAGATTTTGGACTATTGTGTTTATGTTTTTAATTTTTTCCATGTAATTTTTTATTTCTTCTTTGATTTGTTCATTGAGACAGTAATTGTTCAGTAGCACATTATTTAACCTCCATGTCTTTCTGGTCTTTCCAAAACTTTTCTTGTGACTGATTTCTGATCTCATAGCATTGTGGTCAGAAAAAGATGCATGGTGTGACTTCAATCTTTTTTAATTTGTTGAGACATGTCGTGTGGCCTAATATGTGATCTCTTCTAGAAAATGTTCCATATGCACTTGAAAATAATGTATATTCTGATGGTTTAGGGTGGAATATTCTGAATATATCTATTACATCCCTCTGGTCCAGTGTGTCATTCAAAGTCACTATTTCCATGTTGATTTTTTTGTTTGGATGATCTGTCCATTGTTATCCATGGGGTGTTAAAGTCCACTGTTATTAATGTATTACTATTAAGTAGTCTCTTTATGTATGCTATTAATTGATTAATGTATTTGGGTGCTCTATGTTGGGTGCATAAATGTTTGTAATTGTTAGAACTTCTTGTTGGATTGTCCCTTTTATTATTATAAATTACACTTCTTTGTCTCTTGTTATAATTAGGTATACATTCTACTTTGTCTTATGTAAGTATTATTATTATTGCTTTCTTTAGACACCTATTGCATGGTAATTGTTTCTCTATCCCTCACTTTCAATATGCAGGTGTCTTTCATTCTGAAACAAGTCTCTTGTAGGCAGAACATAAATGGATCTTTTTTCCCCACTTTTTCACCCCAAACCTTTTGATTAGAACATTTATTCCATTTGTATTCAAACTAAGTATCGATAGATATGTATTTATTTTCATTTTGTGTTTGTTGTGTAGCTTTTCTCTGATCTTTCTTGTCTTGTTCTCTTTAATATTTTTCTGACTTTCTTGAATGATGTACATGTATTCATTTCTTTTTATTCTTGGTACACCTATTACTGGATTTTGCTTTGTTGTTACCTTTTGGTTTGTATGTATCATCATATGCATACGGCAATCTATAGTAACCTGATGGTCACTTAATTTGAAGCCATTATTTATTCTTCACCTTCCCACACTTTAGTTGTATGTTGTCACATTTTACATCCTTTATGTTAAGAATCCCTTGACTGATTTTTACAAATATACTTATTTTTTATACTTTCATATGGTCTTTCCTTTCTACTCAAGTAGGGATGGTTTCATGGCCACGGATTCCTTTAGTATATTGTTTCTGAGAAACCCTTTATCTCTCCTTCTATTCAAAATGATAACCTTGCTGAATAGAGTAGTCCTGTCCACTTGAATTACTATGTGTCTTTTAGTGGATGTCCTTGAGTTGATATTTGGGAGATGAATCTCTGTGCTTCTTGGAACTGAAAATCTGTTTCCTTACCCTTATTAGGGAGGTTTACAGCTATTATTTCTTCAAGTAAATTTTGTGCCCCCTTATCCTTCTTCTGGGATCCTTATAATGTGAATACGATTACACTTAATGAAGTCACTGATTTCCCTTAGTATATTCTCAATTTGGATAATTATTTTCCTCTCAGTTTCTTAGTTTTGTTACTTCACATTACTATGTCTTCCACATCTTTAATTTATTCCTCAACTTAATCTAGCTTGTTCTTTATTTAATCAAGTGTATATTTTTTATTGGGTTCATCTCTGATTAGCTTATTTTATGTCTTTGTTAAGTGTCCCACTGACATCCCCACTCTCTTCTCAACTCAGGCGAATATATGTATTATCATTATTTCTTTTTTCTTCCAAGGTTTGCTTAAATGCCAATAAATTAACATAAACTGTAATACTGGTTTTACATATAGAATGTAAAGATTCAACACTTACATTTAACACCTGCCCTACTTAATCCCTATCACCTCTTTAACCCATCCCCTCACCAACCTCCCCTATGGTAAACATCAG
Organism: Ailurus styani; assembly: GCA_002007465.1. Lineage (NCBI taxonomy): Eukaryota > Metazoa > Chordata > Mammalia > Carnivora > Ailuridae > Ailurus > Ailurus styani. Next base: position 64,512 of record LNAC01000037.1, on the reverse strand, counting down.
TATGTTCTCTATAATTAAGACTCATTTTTTTTGGTTTTCCTCTTTTCTCCCCCCACTTATGCTTACTTGTTTTCTTCTTAAATTCCACATATGATGAAATCATATGGTATTTGTCTTTCTCTTGCTGATTTATTTCGCTTAGTATAATGCTCTTTAGTTCCATCCATGATGTTGCAAATTACAAGATTTCATTCTTTTTGATGATTGAGTAATAGTCCACTCTATATATACACAAATTTTTCCTTATCCAGTCATTCATCAATGGACACTCGGGCTCTTTCCATAATTAAGCTATTATTGATAATGTTGCCATAAACATTAGGGTTCATGTGTCCCTTTTAATTACTATAAATACCTGGTAGCACAACTGCTGGATCATGGGTAGCTCAATTTTTGACTTTTCGAGAAACCTCCATACTGTATTCCAGGGTAGCTACACCAGTTTGCATTCCTACAAACAGTGTAAGAGGGTTGCCTTTTCTCTGCAACTTTGTCCACATCTGTTGTTTCCTGTGTTGTTAATTTTAGCTATTCTGAATGGTGTGAAATGATATCTCATTGTAGTTTTAATCTGTATCTCCCTGAAGATGAGTGATGCTGAGCATCCTTTCATGTGTCAGCCATCTGTATGTCATCTTCAGAAAAATGTCTGTGCATGTATGTCTTCTATCCATTTTTAACTGCATTATTTGTTTTTTGGGTGTTGAGATTTATAAGTTCTGTGTATACTTTGGATACTAACTTCATCAGATATGACATTTGCAAATATTGTATCCCAATCTGAAGATTGTCCTTTAGTTTTGATTTTTTCCTACACTGTACAGAAGCTTTTTAATCTGATTCATATCCAATAGTTTATTTTTCCTTTTCCTTTTCCTTTCCTTTCATCAGGAGACATATCTAGTAAGAAGTTTCTATGGACAATGTCAAAGAGGTACTGCCTGTGTTCTCCTCTAGGATTTTGATGGATTCCTATCTCACATTTAGTTCTTTCACCCATTTTGAATTATTTTTGTGTATGGTGTAGGAACGTGGTCCAGTTTCATTTTTCTGCATGTGGCCTTCCAATTTTCCCCACACCATTTGTTGGAGAGACTGTCTTTTTTCCATTGGATATTCCTTATCTCTTCATTGAAGATCAGTTCACCTTAGAGTTGAGGGCTCATTTGTGTTCCATATTCTATTCTGTTTATCTATGTGTCTGTTTTCATGTCAGTATCATATTGTCTTTTATTTTAAGATTTTATTTATTTATTTGACACAGATAGAGAGAGCACAAGTAGGCAGAGAGGCAGGCAGAGAGAGAAGGAAGCAGAAGCAGGCTCCCCACTGAGCAGAGAGCCCAATGAAGCCCTCGATTCCAGGACCCTGAGATCATGACCTGAGCCGAAGGCAGAGGCTTTAACCTACTGAGCCACCCAGGCGCCCAGTATCATACTGTCTTGATTACAGCTTTGTAATAGAGCTTGCAGTCTGGAATTGTGATGACACTATCTTTGTTTTTCTTTCTCAAGATTCCTTTGGCGATTTGGGATCTTTCTCATTCCACACAAATTTTAGGATTCTTTTTTACCAGCTATGTGAAAAATGTTGATGGTATTTTGATAGGGATTGCATTGACTGTGTAGATTGCTCTGGGCAGAATAGACTTTTTAAAAAATAATTTATTTATTTATTTGATAGAGAGAGACACAGTGAGAGAGGGAACAAAAGCAGGGGGAGTAGGAGAAGGAGAAGCAGGCTTCCCACTAAGCAGGAAGCATGATGCAGGGCTGGATCACAGGATGCTGACATCATGGCCTGAGCCGAAGGCAGATGCTTAATGACTGAGCCACCCAGGTGCCCCCAGAATAGACATTTTAACAATGTTTATTCTTCCAATCCATGAGCATGGAATATTTTTCCATTTTTTCTGCCTTCCTCAATTTCTTTCCTAAATGCTCTGCAGTTTATAGAATACAAATCTTTTTACAATTTGGTTAGGTTTATTCCTATGTATCTAATGGCTTTTGGTGCAATTGTGTATGGGATTTATTCTTTAATTTCTCTTTCTTCAGTCACATTGTTAGTGTATAGAAATGCAACTGATTTATATGCATTGATTTTGTATCCTGTCACATTGCTGAATTGTATGAGTTCTAGCCATTTTGGGGTGGAGTCTTTTGGATTTTCCTCATAACATATCATGTCATCCACGAAGAGAGAGAATTTGCCTTCTTCTTTGCCAATTTGGATGCCTTTTATCTTCTTTTGTTGTCTGATTGCTGATGATAGGACTTCTGGCACTATGTTGAACAATAATGATGAGAGTGGGCATCCCTGTCGTGTTTCTGACTTTCAGGGAAAGCTCTCAGCTTTTCCCCATTGAGAATGATATTCACTGTGGGTTTTTCATTGATGGTTTTTATGATATTGAGGAATATTCCCTCTATCTCTATACTCTGAAAAGTTTTAATCAGTAAAAGATGTTGTATTTTGTCAAATGCTTTTTTCTGCATCAATTGAGAGGATCTTATTTTTCTTGTCTTTTCTTTTATTAATGTGATGTATCATATTGATTGATTTGTGAATGTTGAACCACCCTCCATCCCAGGAATAAATCCCACTTTGTTGTGGTGAAATATCCCTTTAATGTACAGTTGCATAGTATTCGCCTAGGATCTTGGTAAGTTCTTTGGCATCCATGTTCATCAGAGATATTAGTCTATCATTCTCCTTTTTGATGGAGTCTTTGTCTAGTTTTAGGATCAAGGTAATGCTGGCCTCATTTAATGAGTTTGGAAGTTTCCCTCTGTTTCTATTTTTTGAAACAGCTTCAGTAGAATAGGTATTATTTATTCTTTAAATGTTTGGTAGAATTCCCCTGGGAAGCCATCTGACCCTGGACTCTCGTTTTTTGGGATGTTTTGATTACTGCCTCAATTTCCTTGCTGGTTATTGGTCTTTTCAGATTATCTCTCTCTTCCTGTTTCAATCTTGGTAGTTTATAAGTTTCCAGAAATGCATCCATTTCTTCCAGATTGCCTGATTTGTTGGCATATAGTTGCTCATAATGTGTTCTTACAATTGTCTGTATTTCCTTGGTATTGGTCATGATGTCTCCCCTTTCATTCATGATATTATTAATTTGGGTCCTTTCTCCTTTCTTTTGGATAAGTCTGGCCAGGATTTTATTGATCTCATTAATTCTTCCAAGGAACCAGCTTCTAGTTTCATTGATCGTTTCTACTGTTTTTCTGGTTTCTATTTCATTGATTTCTGTTCGAATCTTTATTATTTTTGTTCTCCTGCTTGGTTTAGGCTTTATTTTCTGTTCTTTCTCCATGTCCTTTAGGTGTAAGGTTATCTTGTGTATTAGAAATTTTTTTCTAATTTTGGCTCATATTGCAATGTACTTCCCTCTTAGGACCACCTTTGTAGTATCCCATAGGTTATGAACCAATGTGTTTTCATTCCCATTAGTTTCCAAGAATTGTTTAAGTTCTTTAATTTCCTGGTTGACCTAATCAATCTTTATCAGGATGCTTTTTAATCTCCATGTGTTTGAATTCCTTCCAAATTTCCACTTGTGCTTGAGTTCAAGTTTCAAAACATCGTGGTCTGAAAACATCAAGGGTATAATTCCAATCTTTTGATATCATTTGATACCTGATTTGTGACCCAGTATGTGACCTAGTCCGGAGAATGTTCCATGTGCACTTAAGAATAAGCATTCTGTTGTTTTAGGATGAAATGTTCTATATATATCTATGAAGTCCATCTGGTCCAGCATGTCATGGAAAGTGCTTTTTTCTTTGTTGATTTTCTGCTTTGATGCTCTGTCCATTGCTGTGAGTGGGGGAGTAGTAAGTCCCTTACTACTATTAATGTATTATTATCAATGTGTTTCTTTATTTTGGTTATTAATTGATTTATATAATTGTCTGCTCCCATGTTGAGGGCATAAATATTTACAGTTGTTAGATCTTCTTGTTGGATAGACACTTTCAGTATGATATAGTGTCCTTCTTCATCCCGTACTACAGACTTTGGTTTAAAATATAATTATCTGATATGAGGATTGCTACCTGAGCTTTCTTTTGAGGTCCATTAGCATGATAAGTGGTACTCCACTCCCTCACTTTCAGTCTGGGGGTGTCTTTAGGTCTAAGATGAGTCTCTTGTAGACAGCATATGGATGAGTTTTGCTTTTTTTTAAAATTCAATCTGATACCCTGTGTCTTTTGATTGGAGCAATTATCCCACTTACATTCAGTGTAAATATTGAAAGATATGAATTTAGTGCTACTGAATTGTCTGTAAAGTCCCTGTTTCTGTGGATTGCCTCTGTTTCTTTTTGGTCTATGTTACTCTTAGGCTCTCTCTTTGCTTACAGGATCAACTTTCTTGATTTCTTGGAGGGCTTTCTTGGTGGTGACATATTTTTTCAGTTTCTGTCTGTCCTGGAAGCTCTTTATCTCTCCTTCCATTCTGAATGACAGCCTTGCTGGATAAAGTATTCTTTGCTGCATGTTCTTCTCATTTATTACCTTGAATAGATCAAGCCAGCCCTTATGACCTGCCAGGTCTCTGTGAATTGGTCTTATCTTAGTCTGATATTCCTCCCTCTGCATGTTAGGAGCCTCTTGTCTCAAGCTGCCTTCAGGATTTTCTCTTTGTCCCTGAAATTTGCAAGCTTTACTACTATATGTTGAGGTGTCATTCTATTTTTATTGATTTTGTTAAGGGTACTTTATACATCTTGGACCTCAATGCTTGTTTCCTTCCCTAGATTAGGGATGTTCTTAGCTATGATTTTCTCAAATATACCTTCAGCCACTCGCTTCTCTCTCTACCCTCAGGCACCCCAATAATTCTGATGTTGGCATGTTTACCTGCATAACTAATTTCTCAAAGCCTCTCTTCATGGCTCTTAGTTTTTTTTTCTTCACTCTTTTCCTCAACGTCCCTCCTTTCCATCAACCTGTCTTCTAGATCACTTATTCTCTCTTCTGCCTCTTTTACCCTTGCTGTTAGAATATACAATTTAGACTGCATCTTAGAGCATTTTTAATTATGGCCTGATTGGATCCCATTTCTGCACTAAGAAATTCTCTGGTGTATTTTACGCTTTTTTCAAGCCTAGCTATTAAATTTTTAATTGTTATCACGAATTCCATCCCTTAATTTTATCCATATCAGTTTGATATATTGCAGAGAACATTATCCTGGTTCTTTCTCTTGTTGTGAATTCTTCCTTCTAGTCATTTTGTTCAGAGAAGAATGGATGAGCAAGTGAGCAGAATAAAAAATATCAACCATGATCCAAGCAAAGTACACACTAGAAAAATCCAAAGAGGTCAGAAACCAAAACAGTGAGGCAAAAAACAACAAAGCAAAACAAAACAAAGAAGGGGGAGAGAATGTAATCTCAGAGGGTAGACAAAACAGGGTGATCCACTTGTTCCTGAATGTATTTTGGTCTGTATTTCAGAAGACACTAAAATTATTTACAAAAATAAAATTGAATATAGTGAAAGAAGGACAAAAATGAAACATATATCTATAAAATGTACTTGTAAAAAATAAAAGTCAAAGAATGACTTAAAAGAAAGAGTTGATAAAATAAGAAACTATTGAAAAGGGAAAAAAGAATAAAAGAAATGGAAAATTTTAGACTGAGAGATAAACAGATCATGAGAAAAAAAACCTCAAGTTCTATATACTATTTTCCCCTAGCACTAGACTTTTACAGTCTGTGGTGTCCGTAAACTTATTGTGCACATTTTCTTCTATTTGGTTTTCTTGGAGTGAGGTTTGGTAAGCTGCTTTTCTTTTTGTTTTTTTAAAAGATTTTATTTATTTATTTGACAGAGAGAATGAGAGCACAAGCCAGGAGACAGAGGGAGAGGGAGAAGCAGGCTCCCAGCTGAGCAGGGAGCCCAATGTGGGGTTCGATCCTAGGACCCCGGGATCATGACCTGAGCTGAAGGCAGCTGCTTACCGGACTGAGCCATCCAGGTGCCCCCTGTGCTGCTTTTCAAATGTCTTTGCCTGAGCTGAGTTGCACTGCTATTTGCCAGGGGGCTGGGCTCAGTTTAAGCTGGTCCTCTGTGTGGCTTTTGTTCTCCGAAAGCTTACCACACCTCTTTAGAGGATCAAAATAAAAATGACTGTGCCCCTATCTCTAGCCCCAGAGAAAGTTTTCTCTCCCCTCTCTTCCGTAAACCCACTGGGATGAACACTCTTCACTTTTGTGTGTGCAAAACACTGCAGATTCCTACAGTGCATGCCCACAGTTATCCTCCCAGGAAGAGTCTTCAGGTCTAGTGTTACTGCCCTTTGTAGGGCCCTGGTGCTGAGAGGGGTCGCAGGATCATGGACATATCTGCTCCACCCCTCCTGGAGAATGAAATTTAGTTTCTGTGTTCCAGTCCATTACAGGGCTCCCAGGAAGAAAGTGGTCACTCTATCAGGTGCAGCTCAGGGTTTCTGGGGAACTAAGCTGAGAGCCCTATCCTGGGCTTGCTGACCTTAACCAGTTTCCCTGTTCTACTGCTTGGCAATTCTACTGGCTTAGGCACACCCATTAATTCTGTGACTCCAGGGATCCTGAGACCACACTGACGCATTTAGAATTCTGCCCATTTCATCCCTTGAGCTCCTTTCAGGGAAGGATGTCCCTCACTGGAGCAGATTTCTAAGGGTTCCAATTTTGCCCTCTGGGGCTATCTTACTTTATGGTATCTGGCTTATCGAGGCTCCCTCCCTCTTCTCTTTATCTTCTGATATTTCCCCTTAGATTCACCTCCTCCCTTGCAAAAAGTGGTTGCTTTTCTACTTATAGAGTTCCAGATATTTTTTTTTCTTACATCTCAGGCTAAATTCATGGGTGTTCAAAATGGCTTGATAGTTATTTAACTAAATTCAAAGGACCAGATGAAACAAGGTCCCCTACTCTTCTGCCATCTTGCCTCCTTCACCCTTCCCCTCATTTTCAATCTGCAGGTGTCTTTAGGTATAAAATGAATCTCTTGTAGGCAGCATAGAGATGGGTCTTTTTTCTTTTTGTCCATACTTACACCCTATGTCGTTTGATTGGAGTTTTAGTCCATTTACATCCCAGGTGATTATTGATAGATATGTATATAGTACCATTTTATTACTTGTTTTATCATTGTTTCTGGAAAATTTCTCTATTTCTTTCTTGTCTTTGTCTCTTTCAACTTTCCTTCAACTCAAAGTTCCCCTTTAATATTTCTTGTAGGGCTAGTTAAATGGTGACAAACTCTTAGTTTTTGTTTGAGAAACTATTACTTCTTCTATTCTGAATGATAGCCCTGACAGATAGAATATTTCTAGTGGTAGAGTTTTCCCATTTGGCACTTTGAATATATCATTCCACTCCCTTCTAGCTTCCCATGTTTCTGTTGAGAGATCGGTAGTTAGCCTTAATGGGTCTTCCCTTGTAAATTAGGGACTTCTTTTGTGATGCTGCTTTTAAAGTTGTTGTTGTTTAATCTCTCTATTTTGAAAATATAAATACAGCATGTATTTGTATTGGCTTACTTTTGTTGATTTCAGTGGGACTTCTCTGTGGCTTCTGGATGTGGTTGTCGGCTTACTTCCCCAGGTTAAGTATATTTTCAGCTATTATTTTCTTAAATAAATTTTCTGTTGTCTTTTATCTCTCTTTTTTTTCTGGGACTCCTATAATACAAATGCTCTTATGTTTTATAGCATCACTGAGTTCCTTAAGTGTATTCCTATGTTCCATAATTATTTATTTCATTGATCTCATTATTTTCTACTATTTTTTCTTCTTTATCACTTATTTATTCCTCTGCTTCTACCATACTTGTGTTCTTTGCATTTGCTATGTTTCAAAAGTCAGTTATTGCATGTTTATTTCATTTTTAACTCTTCTTTTTCTGTGATAAGGACCTCCCTCAATTCTTCCATTCTTTTCTCAATCCCAGTGAGTTTCCTTATGATTGTTGCTTGAAATTCTCCATCAAGCTTATTACCTATATCTGTTTCACTTATATCTCTGGCCATGACTTTACCTTCTTATTTCACTTGGGATAAATTCTTCTGTATTATAATTTTGTCTAAGTCTCTGTCTTCTTCTCTGTATTAGAAAAGCCTGTTATATTTCCAGCTCCTGGGAATAATGGCTTTATGAAGAAAGGTCATATAATGTTCAGGGCCTGGTGCTTCAATGAGTGTCTCTAGTGTGTGCCATATGCATTCTGCTGCTGTGTTTTGGATGTTCTATCCTTCAGGTCATTCATCTGCAGAGGTTCTCCCTGCCTGAAATGGGCAGTGTTTGGTCCTTAGTCAGAATGTGGTTGAGTTTTATCTATGTATACTCTCTTCTGCTTGTTAAATGAGACCTGATTCTACTTCCACTAAAACTGAAGTCTTACAATAATCTCTGGCCAGAAGAAATGGCATGGGCAGGGGTTTCTGCTTGTCTTCTGGGGAAGTGGCCTACTGCACTGGGACTTAGGCAAACTTGACAGAGAAGGGTAGTACTTCCAGTGTGTAGGGTTGTAGGTCCTTGTATAGGCAGGTTAGGTAGTCAGTGTCAGCACTGTGCTATTATAGCTGGTGGTTCTGTGTTTATGCTGAGGCATGGTGGAGGGGAATGGTGCCAACTAGCTCCCTTGTCCCTGGAAAATGTGTCTGTGCCCTCTCAGGGAAGTGTTCCCCACACAGGGAAGCACTCTGACAAGAGCAAATTTTCTCACCTCTGTGTGTCCCAGGCATTTTTCAAATCGCTGTTTTCATGCTGTCTCTACTCAGGTAATTTGCTTGCCTTCTTCCTAGGAACAATGCAGTTCCCATAGAGCTTAATCCCACAGATCTTTAATAGTCCAGTTTTCAAACCCTGTTGGTTGCAAAAACTCATGAAAATCAGCCCCTTTCATTTTCCTAGCCAATTGCTTTGGAGAATAGTTCTCCTAGAGCATTCCCCTTTGTGTTCCTCTCTCTCTTGCCTTTCTCTGTGACCAGACTTCCTTCCGTCTATACCACCTGTTATTCATTTCTCCCCCAAACCATGTGTTTGCAATTCCTACCTTCCTCAATGTGTCCTCTTCTGTCCCACTAGGTGTGGATTTTGTTCTGTCAGTTCTCAGGTTGATTTTTCGGGATATTCAGAATATTTTGAAGGTCATCTCACTGTGCTCAAGGGTTGTGATGAGCCTAGGGTCCTCCTACTATGCCACCATCTTAGTTCCCATCTTATGATCATTACTTTAAATTCCCTATCAGGCATATTACTCATATTTGTCTCACTTAGATATCTTGGTGTGGTTTGCTTGTGTTTTGTCATTTGGGGTATATTTCTCTGTCTCCTCATTTTTTTCTAACTCCCTGTGTCTGTTTCTATACTTTAGGAATGTCAACTATGTGTCTTGCTATTGTAGTTAATGGCCTTATGAAGAAGAGATCCTGAAATGACCTGGTGTGCAGTGTTCCCTGTTCTCTAAGACCTTCCACTTCAGGGAGTGTCTACTTTGCATGTTGTGTGTACCTTGTTGTGTTCTTGCCTCTTTTTCATTCAGATCAGTTGTCTGCAGTGGCCCTCTTTGCCTGTTATGGTCACTGTTTGATCCCTGGGTGTCGTGGGCTGAATTTTAACAATATACACACTAGTCTGCTTGCAAATTGAAAACTGGAGCCTCTGTTGCTGGGAAGCCTAGTCTAAGAGGATTTACAAATGGCTCATGGGCAGATCCTGCACTTTTAACAAGGTGTGCCTCAGTCTTCTGCAGCAGCCACTGCTGCCACTGCAGCAGCAACCACTGCCAGCAAGACTGAGGTCCTCTGAAAGGTGCGGGTAAGAGAAGCAATGCTTCTCAAAGGCCAGGCCTTTGCATTGGTATTCTGGGGGAGGAGCCCTGAAGTGCTGGGATGAAGGTAAGCCTTGACTGGAAAGGGCAGAGCTGCCAAATTGTGGGTGGGTACAGTTTGGTACCAGCAAATTAGGTAGGGAGTGTGGGCTCAGGGCTGGTTCTCACCAAGGTTCCTGTGTTTATGTTGGGGGATTAGGGAGGAAAATAACACCTGCAATCTCCTTTGTTCTTTGAGGGGTCTTTCTGAGATCCTTATCCATCCAGGACACACTTTGTGATGAGTAAATCACTCTCCCTTCAGTTTGCCCCAGAAGTTTTATAAACTGCTGGTTCTAGGCTCTATATGCTCAGGCTACTTGTCCTGCTGCCTCTTTAAAAGGAAGGACTCAGCTTCCTAATGCTCTCAGGGCTCTCCCAGAGCCTAGTATGCTAATTTTAAGAATTCTAGGTTCTAACTCCAGGTGTTTATAAGAATTCATGAAACACATCCCTTCTAGCTTTCAAAGCCAAATATTATGGGGGTACATTTTCCCTGTGTGGCATCCCTAGTGTGATAATTTGTCTCACTCTTCATGGTTTTCCTGTCTCCATCCAGTCCACAGATAGCCACCGTCCCTTTAGGATTCAAATAGCATCTCCATCTTTCCTACTTTCTTTAATATGACCTCTATACCTTTTTTAATGGAATTCATTTTGCCAGTCTTTGGGTCTTTTGCTGGGATATTTAGGCTGATTTGAGTTTTATCTAGTTGTATCCAAGGGATGAGGCAAGGTAAGTGTTCTCCACTACTCTACCATCTTCTCAGGTTCTGATTTACATGTCATTAAATTTGTTAAAGTGTATTTTATGTGCCAAAATATGGTCTCTCTTGATAAATATTTCCTGTCAGCTGAGAAAAATATTATTCTGCTAATGTCGAATATCTTACTCAACACATATCTATCATATCCAATTCAATTGATGTTATTCTTCAGTTTAATTATTCCTTACAGATTTTCTACCAACTTGATCTGTTAATAACTTTTAAAAAGGTACTGAAGCCACCATCTACAGTAGTGATTATGGCTATCTTTCTCTCAGTTCTATCACATTTTGCCTCATGCACTTTGATCTGCATTTGCTAAGTGCATTCATGTTTAGGATTGTTATGTATTTAAGAACTGAATTTTCTAATTATTGTTTTATGTCCTTCTTTATCCCTAATAAATTTATTTGCTCTGAAGACTTTCCTTTCTGGAATTAATAGAGCTACTTTCACTTTCTTTGATTAATGGTAGCATGGTATACCTTTCTCCATCGTTATGCTTTTAATCTATTCGTGCCTTAATCTTTAAAATAGATTTCTTGTAGACAATATATATCTTTATGTTTTACCTATTCTGACATTCCCTGTCATGTAATTGTTGTATTTTTACTTTTGATATTTAAAGTGTAGTAATATTCATCATATTTGTTAATATTTCCTATCCAAGTTTTTTTGCTCGTCCACTTGTTTCTTTGATAATCTCCTACTAGTTTTCTGCCTTTTCTGGATTTAATTGAGAATGTTTTATGCTGTCATTTTTTCCCCTCTCTTATACTGTCAATTATAATTAATTTTTTTATTATTCTCAGTGTTTTTCTCAGAGTTTTCAATCTCTATTTAGAACTCATTCAAGTCCACTTTCAAATAATACTATCTTGCCTACCAAAAAGTGCAATTATTTTATTGCAGAGTATTTCCAATTCCTTCTCCCCATTCTTTGTTGTCATTCATTTCACTCATTCATAAGCTACATTTTACATATATATATACATATATATATATATATATATGCTTGCTGTTATTATTTTGAACACACTCACTTGTCACATTAGTTACGACCAAGAAAAATCAAAAAAAAAAAATTACCGTTATTTAGTTGTTCACTGATAATCTTCCTTTCTGTAGATCCCTGTTTCTGATCTATATCATTTCTTTCTCTAAATAACTTCTTTTAATAATTCTTGCTGCACATGTCCCCTGGTGACAAATTTTCTCAATTTTTATTATCTGGGAATATATTTATTTCATCTTTGCTTTTTAATTTTTTTAAAGATTTTATTTATTTAGTTGAGACAGAGAAAGTGAGAGAGAGCACAAAAAGGAAGAACAGGTGAGGGCGAGGGAGAAGCAGACTCTCCACTGAGCAAGGAAACCAGTCTGGGGCTCTATCCCAGAACACTGGGATCAAGACCTGAGCTGAAGGCAGACATTTAACCCACTGAGCCACCCAGGCACCTCTCTTTACTTTTGAAGGATACTTTTCTGAATAAAGAATTCTTCATTAGTGCATTTTCTTTATTTATTTTTCTTATTTGAAGATAGTTGACACACAGTGTTACATAATTTTCAGGGGTAGAACATAGTGATTCAGTATCTCTATACATCATGCTATACTCATCACAAGTGTACCTACAATCTGTCACCATACAACACTATTAGAATATCACTGACTACATTCCCTATTCTATGCTTTTTATTTCTATGATTATTCATTCTATAACATTGGTACATTTGAAAGAAAGATTCGTTTATTTATTTTAGGGTGAAAAGGGGTGGGCAGAAGGAGAGGGAGAGATAAACCCAGGCAAACTCCACACTGAGCACAGAGCCCAAGACAGAGCTTGATCTTATGACCCTCAGATCATACTCTGAGCTGAAACCAAGAGTCAGACACTTAACCTACTGTGCCACAGGTGCCCCAATGTTGGTACATATTTTAAATTATAAGACTTTATATATTTCATTCTACTCTGTTTTTTCTTTCATGATTTCCAAAGAAAAGTCCAATGTAATCTTTATTCTTGTGGCTCTACAGCTATTGTTTTTCATTTTTTGGCTTATTTTCAGATATTTTTCCCTATAGTTTAAATATGATATACCAAGATATTTTTTGTTTTGTTTTTTAATTATTCCAAATTTTTAATTTGGAATTCTCTGGGCTTCTTGGATCCGTGTTGTTTGTATGTTATTTGTATGTTGTATGTTTGTATGATCCATGTTTGTTGTATGTTATTACTTTTGGAAAATTCTCAATTATTTTTCTTCATATATTTCTTCTGTTCCTTTCTCTATTCTTTCTTTTGTTATTTCCATTTTGTGTATGTTATAGTTCTATGATTGTCCCATAATTCTTGGATATTTTATTTTTAGTGTTTTTCTTTTTTTCTTTTCATTTTGGGAAGTTTCTATTGACATATCTTCTAGTTCACTGATTAATTCCTCAGAAATATGCTATCCAGTCACATGTCCTTTGAACACATTTTTTTCTTAATCCTCCTTGATTATTTTAATTAAAGTATAATTAACGTACAGTGTTATATTAGTTTCAGGTATACAAGATGATTCAACAATTCTACACATTACTCAGGGTTCATCAACATAAGTATACCCTTAATCACCTTCATCTAATTCACCCATCCCCCCACTCAACTCCTCTCTAGCACGTTTGTTTTCTGTATTTAAGAGTCTCGTGTGTGTGTGTGTGTGTGTGTCTTTTTCATTGTTTTTTGTTTGTTTGCTTTTTTCTTAAATTCTACAGATTAGTAAAGTGACATATTATTTGTCTTTCTCTGTCTTACTTCACTTAGCATTATATCTTCTAGGTCCATTCACAGTACTGCAAATAAGAAGATTTCATTGTTTTTACAGCTGACTAATATTTCATTGCATCTATATGCCACCTCTGGGTTGTTTCTGTATCTTGGCTATTGTAAATAATGGCTCAGTAAACAAAGGGATGCACATATGCTTTTGAATTAGTGTTTTCATTTTCTTTGGGTAAATACCCAGTAGTAGAATTATTGGATTGTATGCTAATTCTATTTTGCATTTTTTAAAGAAATTTCCATACTTTTTCCACAGCGGCTGCAACAATTTACATTCCCACCAATAGTGCATGAGGATTTGTTTCTGTCTAATTCCTTGCCAGCACTTGCTGTTTCTCATGTTTTTGATTTTAGACATTCTGACAGGTGTAGGATGATATCTCTTTGTGTTTTTTATTGCATTTTCTGATAATTATGGATCTTGAGGATCTTCTCATATGTCTTTTGGCCATATTTATGTTTTCTTTGGAAAAATGTCTATTAATTTCCTCTGCCCATTTTTTCTTTTTTTTAAATTTAAATTAAATTAGCCAACATAAGTACATCCTTAGTTTCAGATGTAGTGTTCAGTGAGTCATCAGTTGTGTATAACACCAAGTGCTCATCACATCATGTGCCCTCCTTAATGCCCATCACCCATTTTTAAATCAGATTTTTTGGGGGGTGTTGAGTTGTATAAGTTCTTTATATATTTTGGATATTAACCTCTCAACAGACATATACTTTGCAGACATATCTTCCCACTTAGTAGGTTGTCTTTTTTGTTTTGTTGGTGGCTTTTTTTTTCACTGTGCAAAAGCTTTTTATTTTTCTGTAGTTTCAAATAGTTTATTTTGTTTTTTGTTTCCCTTATCTGAGAAGACAGATCTAGAAAAAATGTCTCCATGGCCAACATCAAAGAAATTATTACCTGTGTTTTCTTCTAGGAGATTTGTGTCTTAAGCTCTCATGTTTAGGTCTTTGGTTCATTTTGAGTTTATTTTTGTGTATGGTGTTAAAATGTGGTGCAGTTTAATTCCTTTTTATGTAGCTGTCCAATTTTCCAAACACCGTGAATTGAATAGACCACCTTTTCCCTGCTGTATATTCTTGTCTCTTTTTTTTTGTAGTTAAATTGGCTATATAAGCAAGGGTTTGTTTTTGGGTTTTCTTTTCTGTTTCTACACTGGATCTATGTGTCTATTTTTGTGCCAGCACCATACCTTATTATTACAGCATTGTAGTACATCTTGAAATCTGGGATTATGATATCTCCAGCTTTGTTGTTGTTTCTCAAGATTGCTTTTGCTCTTTGGGCCTATTATATTTTCACACAAACTTTAGTATTTGTCTAAGTTCTGTGAAAATGCTGTTGGTATTTTGATAAGGATTGCATGAAATTTATAAATTTGTATAGTATGGACATTTTGACATTATTGGTTTTTCTAATCTATGACCATGGGTTATTTTTCATTTGTTTGTGTTATCTTTAACTTAATTTATCAATGTTTTATAGTTTCTAGAATTCAGGTCTTTCACTTCCTTAATTAAGTTTATTCCTAAATATTTTATTTTTTAGATGTAAATGTATATCGGATTGTTTTCTTAATTTGTCTTTCTGCCACTTCATCATTAATGTGTAGAAATGCAGCAGATCCCTTCAGATTGATTTTGTATTCTGTTACTTTACATTTGTTAGTTCTAGTAGTATTTTGGTAGAGTCCTGAGGGTTTACTATACACAGTATCATGTCAAGTACAACTAGTAGAAGTTTTACTTATTTCTTACCATTTTGGATTCCTTTCATTTCTTGTTTGATTGAAACAAGGTTAAGAGTTCAGTATTGTGTTGAATAAAAGTGGTGAGAGTGGATATCTTTGCCTTGTATCTGATCTTAGGGGAAAAGCTCTCAGTTTTTCACTATTGAGTATGATGTTAACTGTAGGTGTATTATATATGAACTTTATTATGTTGAGGTATGTTTGCTTAAGTTTATTTTGTTGAGAGTTTTTTTAAACATTTTTTTCAGATTTTGTTTATTTTTTGGCAGAGAGAGAGAGAGCATGAGGTGGAGAGAGGCAGGTGGAGGGAGAAGCAGACTCCCCACCAAGAAGGGAGCCCTCTGCAGGACTTGGTCCCAGGACTCCAGGATCATGATTTGAACTGAAGGCAGACACTCAACCAACTGAGCCACCCAGGAGCCCCTTGATGAGAGTTTGTATCATGAATGGATGCTGTACTTTGTCAGCATCCATGGAGATAATCATATGTATTTTTTTTTCTTTTTTCTTTATTATTATTATTATTATTATTATTTGCCCCAGGGGTACAGGTCTGTGAATCTTCAGGCTTATACCTTTCATAGCATTCACCAAAGCACAAACCTTCCCCAATGTCCATAACCCATCCATCCTGTCCCTATCCTCCCACCCCCCAGTAACCCTCAGTTTGTTTTGTGAGATTAGGAGTCTCTTATGGTTGTCTCTTTCCCTGTCCCATCTTGTTTCATTCTTTTCCCTCCCTACCCCCCACAACTCCCCACTCTGCCCCTCAAGTTCCCCATATCAGAGAGATCATATGATAATTGTCTTTCTCTGATTGACTTTTTCACTCAGCATAATACCCTCTAGTTCCATCTGCGTTGTTGCAAATGGCAAGATTTCATTTCTTTTGATAGCTGCATAGTATCCCATTATATATATATATTAATATATATATATGTATATATATATATACCACATCTTCTTTATCCATTCATCTGTTTATGGACATCTAAGTTCTTTCCATAGTTTGCCTATTGTGGACATTGCTGTTATAAACATTCAGGTGCATGTGCCCCTGAGGATCACTACCTTTGTATCTTTAGGGTAAATATCCAGTGGTGAGATTGCTGGGTTGAAGGGTAGCTCTATTTTCAACTTTTTGAGGAACCTCCATACTGTATTCCAGAGTGGCTGTACCAGCTTGCATTCCCACCAACAGTGTAGGAGGGCCCCCCTTTCTCCGCATCCTCGCCAGCATCTGTCATTTCCAGACTTGTTGATTTTAGCCATTCTGACTGGTGTGAGGTGGTATCTCACTGTGGTTTTGATTTGTATTTCCCTGATGCCGAGTGATGTTGAGCATTTTCTCATGTGTCTGTTGGCCATTTGGATATCTTCTTTGGAGAAATATCTGTTCATGTCTTCTGCCTATTTCTTGACTGGGTTATCATATGTATTTTTTTTATGTCTCCTGTTAATGTGATGTATCACAATGATAGATTTGTAAATATTGAACTACCCTTGTGTTTCTTGAATAAATCCTACTTGATTGTGATTAATAATTTCAATGTATTGTTGGGTTGTGTTTGCTAATATTGTGTTACCAAATTTTTTATTTAGATTTATCAGAAATATTGGCCTGCTGTTTTTTTTGTGTGTGTGTTTCTTTATCTGGTTTTGGTATTGGGGTAATTCTTATCTCATGGAATGTATTTGGATTTCTTCTTCCCTTTATATTTTTTGGAATAATTTGAGGTGTCAACTTTTCTTTAATGCTTGATGGAATTTACTTCTGAAGCCATGTGGTCTTGGACTTTTGTTTGCTGAGAGTTTTTTGACTACTGATTCAGTATTTTTTCCTAGTTATTGGTCTCTTTATATTTAACATTTTTTTTCCTGATTCAGTTTCAGATGGTTATATCTATTTAAAACATTTTTTCTCCTACAATAATTTGTTTTCCAGAATTTACTTTTGATTTTATTTTTTAGAGTTTCCATTTTTCTGCTGTTCCTAACTATATCTTCTTGAATGCTGTTCACTTTTTCCATTAAATCCTGTAGCATGTTAATATAGTTATTAATTTGTGATAATTCCTACATCTGTGGCATATCAGAATTTGGTTCTGATGTTTACTCTAAATAAATTTTGATAATTTTGTCTGTTTTGCTTTTGTCTAGTAGTATGTCTTGCACTGTTTTGTTGAATACAGGACATGATATACCAGGTAAAAGGAACTGAGGTACATAGGCTTTTAGTGTGAAATTTTATGTTGATCTGGTTAGGGTTTTAGTTGTGTTTAATTTTTCTTGTAGCAATCAATAATAGAGACTACAAGTTCTGATAGTATTCTCATTTTTGTCTTCCCTCTTGACTCTGAGGTTTCCATGTATACATCCTCACAAAGGGTAACTGTTTCTTGCAGTTCTTTTAGCAATACTTCACTGTTATTATAATCAAGCTTTCTTGGTGGTAATAATGTGTGCTAAAGGGAAGATTGTAGATACTCAGATTAAGGGTCAGTCTTTTAGTGAATTTTTGTGTTGGTACTGTGGCCTTCAGAAATACTTACGCCCGTCATCAATGTTATTAGTTCTCATGACTTTCTTCTCTATTTCCTGTCTATAGCATTTTTAATCTATTTCTTTAAAGTCCTGACTCTGTTCACTTGCTTCCCTAATCACTTAGATGTCACAGGGAAACTTGAAGAGGTTGGAGTTGTGAGGAATTACCCTCTGCCCAGTTGAGATAAAGTTTCAGTATTGTGCTTTAGCAAAATTCTTTCTTCTCTAAGAATAGATCTTTGTTATGGCTAAATTTCTCGGTGTGTTTAAAACCGTTACTCTTCCATTTCCCCTGCCAAGGCTTTGAGATGATATTTCTTTCTCACTATGAAAACCTAGTGAAATTTCTAGGCAAAAAGCAAACAAAACGGTGTCTTCTTAAAACTGCTTTACCCTGTAGTTTCTCACTCTGAAGCTTCTCTATATGTAGCCTCCAGTCATTTACCAAGTTAATGGTTTAAGTGTTCCTACCAGTTCATGGCACCAGTGGCATACTTGAAATAAGCCCCTTTCAATTGCTGTATATTTCTGGAATGCTTCCATCCCTAAATCTTAAGGTGACGATTTTCCCTGTGACTTCAACTGTCTGAAAGAAATATTGATGCATTTTAGTTTGTCCAGCTTTTTTTTGTTGTTGTTGTTATTAAAAAAAAAACCAACGGACAACTTCCAAACTCTTTTAAGCATCAAAACTGAAAGTTAGATGATGTATTTTGAAAAACTGTTTTCCCCCTATAGGATCAAACTCTGTGGGGTTCACTGTTAATGGTATAATTCTACTATTTAATAGAAGTACTTCCAGTGAATCAAAGTGCAGCATAAATAACATTATTTACTTCCTTTCTAAGTGTGTAATTGGTAAGGATTGCAATGATATTTTTGTTATTAAACTATGTACAAATACTCAACACTTTATTCTCAATTACAAAATAAAAAAAATATTTTTTAAGACTTTATTTATTTATTTGACAGAGAGAGATTACAAGTAGGTAGAGAGGCAGGCAGAGAGAGAGAGGAGGAGGAAGCAGGCTTCCTGCTGAGCAGAGAGCCTGATGTGGAGCTCGATCCCAGGACCCTGAGATCATGACCTGAGCTGAAGGCAGAGGCTTTAATCCACTGAGCCACCCAGGCACCCCCCAAAATAAAAAAAATCTTTGAAAACGAAATTTTTTTTGTTTATCTCCTTTTAATGACTAAGCAATAAAAATTCATTTGGCAGCAACATCTTGCATGAGTTAATACAAATCTTAATATGAATATTCATATATGTGCCTAAACAAATATTAATGGTTTTGATTATTTGATCCTACCCTAGGCCACAGTGGGTGCACTTATTAATATACAATATAAAATCTTTAAACCTTAAAAATAAAAAAAAATTGTGCTCCAAATCTATCTGGCCCTAAGGGTTTTAATCTGTATTTTTTTAAGTTTAATGTACTATGAATTATTCTCATAAGGTTTTAGGACTTCAGATAGTGGAGGTAAGATGTCAGCATAGTAGGAGGACCCTAAACTTGCCTCATCACTTGAACACAACTATATAATTATCAAATAATTTTGAATACTCAAGAAATTGACCTGAGAACTCATATAACAAACTTCACAACTATAGGGAGAGAAGAGGCCACTTCAAGGAAGTATGGAGGTGTGATTTGGGTGAGAAAGAGATCACAGATGCTGTAGAAGGGAGGGATCCTTGGTCATAGAGAAAGGGGAGAAAGTGGAGAAATAAACACAAGAACACCTCCCCAAAGCCATTGCTAGGAAAAGGAGTGGGGTTAATTGCAAACATAAAGGAACTTATTGATAATAATACAACAATAATAAGCTAATTTAAAACTCCACATAAATCAGTGGGCAGATCATATAAGCAGAAAATCAACAAGGAAAAATGGTTTTGAATAACATACTGGGTCAGGTGGACATAACAGATATATTCAGAACATTTCATCTAAAGCAGCAGAAAACACATTCCATTCAAGTGCACATGGGACATTCTCCAGAATAGATCACATAGTATGTCACATAGCAGGCCTAAATAAGTACAAAAAGATTGAGATAATATGATGCATGTTATGACCAAATTACTATGAAACTTGAAGTCAACCCAAGAAAAAATTGAAAAGACCATAAATACATGGAGGTTAAAGAACTTCCTACTAGAGTCACTTGGATGGCTCAGTCAGTTGGGCATTTGCCTTCAGCATCCTGGAATCAGGCCCTATGTTGGGCTCTCTGCTGGGGTGTGTGTGCTTCTCCTCCTACCTGCCACTCTGCCTACTTGTGCTCTCTCTCCCTCTGTCAAATAAATAAATGAAGTCTTAAAAAAAGAGATTTAAAAAGAACATCTTACTAAAGAATGAATATATCAACCAGGAAATCATAGAATAAATTATAAAAACACATGGAAACAAATGAAAATGAAAATCTGAGAGTCTGAAACATTTTGGATGCAGCAAAAGTAGTCCTAAGAGGGAAATGTATAGAAATACATGTCTACCTCAAGAAGAAAGAAAAGTCTTATAAGAAACCTAAACTTACACCTAAAGGAGAAAAAGAACAACAAATGAAGTATAAAGCCAGCAGAAGAAGGGAAATGATAAAGATTGGACCAAAATAAGTGATATAGAAACAGAAACAACAACAAAAAGTAGAACAGATGAAAGAAAGCAGGAGCTTGTTCTTTGAAAGAAACAATAAAACTGATAAACATTTAGCCAAACTTATCAAAAAGAAAAGAGAATTAACCTAAATAAATGAAATCACAAATGAGAGAGCAGAAATAACAGTCTACAGCACAGAAACACAAATGATTATAAGACAATATTATTAAAAGTCATATGCCAAAAATTGGGCAATTTGGAAGAAATGGATAAATCCCTAGAAAAACATAAAGTACCAAAAGTGAAACAGGAAGAAATAGAAAACTTAACTGACCTATAACCAGCTGGGAAATTGAATCTGTAATCAAAATCTCCCAACAAATAAAAGTCCAGAACAAGATGGCTTCACAGATGAAACTACCAAACATTTAAAGAACAATTAATACTTATTCTTCTCAAACTATTCCAAAAAAACAGAAATGGAAAGAAAAATTCCAAACTCCTTCTATGAAGCCAGCATTACATTGATTCCAAACCAAAGAGTCCACTTTGAAAAAGAGAACTACATGCCAATAACCCTAATGAACATGGATGACAAAATTCTCAATAAAACATTAACAAATTGTATCCAAAGGTACTTCAAAAGACTCATTCACCATGATCAAGTAAGATTTATTTCTTGGCTGCAAGTCTATTTAATACTTGCAAATCAATCAATGTGATACAGCACATCAATAAAATAAAGGATAAGAAGCATATGACCCTCTCAATAGATACAGAAAAAACATTTAACAGAGTAGAGCATAATTCAAGGTAAAAATAATAATAATTAAAGAAAAACCCTCATCAAAGTGGGGATAACGATAACATACCTCAACATCATAAAGTCCTTATATGAAAAACCCACAGCTAATATCATCCTCAGTGATCAGGAACAAGAGATGGATGTCCACTCTCAGCACTGTTACTTAACATAGTACTGGACATGTTACTTAACATAGCTATAGTGGTCAGAAAAAAAAAAAGTAAACAGGACCCAAATTGGCAAGGAAGAAGTCAAACTTTCACTATTTGTAGACAACATGATACTCTATGTAGAAAGCCCTTAAGATTCCACCAAAAAAAATTGCTAGAACTGATGCACAAATTCAGTAAAGTCATAGTATGCACAATTAATGTACAGAAATCTGTTGTATTTCTATATATCAATAATGAAGCATCAGAAAGAGAAATCGAGGAATCAGTCCCATATACAATTATACCAAAAATCATAAAATAGGTAGAAATAAACCAAATCAAAGAGGTAAAATATCTGTAATCTGAAAACTAGAGAACCCTTGTGAAATAAACTGAAGGTGACACAGAAATGGAAATATATTCTGTGCTCATGGATTCGAAGAACAAATCTTGTTAAAATGACTATATTACCCAAAGTAATCTACACATTTAATCCAATCCCTATCAAACCATCACCAGCATATTTCACAGATCTAGAACCAAGAATCCTAAAATTTGTATGGCTCCACAAAAGACCCCAAGTAGCCAAAGCAATCTTGAAAAAGAAAAGCAAACCTGGAGGCATCACATTTCTGGACTTCAAGTTGTATTATAAAGCTGTAGTAATCAAAACAATATGGTGGGTGCCTGGGTGGCTCAATGGGTTAAGCTCCTGCCTTTGGCTCAGGTCATGATCTCATTTGGGCTCTCTGCTCGGCAGGGAGCCTGCTTCCTCCTCTCTCTCTGCCTGACTCCTGCCTACTTGTGATCTCTCTCTCTCTGTCAAATAAATAAATAAAATCTTAAAAAAAATATGGTCCTGGCACAAAAGGAGACACATAGAACATTGGAACAGTATAGAAAGACAAGA
This sequence comes from Ailurus styani, assembly GCA_002007465.1. Taxonomy (NCBI): domain Eukaryota; kingdom Metazoa; phylum Chordata; class Mammalia; order Carnivora; family Ailuridae; genus Ailurus; species Ailurus styani. The sequence continues at coordinate 42,262 of LNAC01000037.1, read as the reverse complement.
AATGTATCCACACTATATGGTCAACTAATCTTTGATAAAGCAGGAAAGAATATCCAATGGAAAAATACAGTCTCTTCAACAAATAGTGTGGGGAAAGCTGGACAGCAACATGTAAAAGAATGAAACTGGACTATTTTCTTACACCACACACACACAAACACAAATAATTCAAAATTGATGAAAGACCTAAATGACCCATCAAAATCCTAGAGGAAAACACAGAAAACTTCTTTGACAGCAGTCTCAGGAACTTCTTACTAATATTTCTCCTGAGGCAAAATAAACAAAAGCTAAAATAAACCATTGGACTTCATGAAGATAAAAACCTTCTGCACAGTGAACAATCAACTAAAAGGCAACCTTTGGAATGGGAAACAATATTGCCAATTAATATCTGATTAAGTTAATATCCAAAATATACAAAGAACTTACAAATCCCAACACCCAAAAAACGAATAATGCAGTTAAAAATGGATAGAATACACACAGGCACAGACATTTTTTTTTCTGAAGAAGACATATAGATGGATAACAGACACATGAAAGGATGCTTAACATCACTCATTATCAGGAAAATACAAATCAAAACAAAAAAGAAAAACAAATCGAACTGAAATATCACCTCACACTTGTCAGAATGGGTAAAATTAACAACACAGAAAACAACAAATGTTGGTGAGGATACAGAGAAAGGGGAACTGTCTTGCCCTGTTGGTGTGAATGCAAACTCATTTAGTCACTCTGGAAAATAGTATGGAGTTTCCTCAAAGATACAAATAAAAATACTCTATGATCCAGCAATTGCATTAGTAAGTATTTAATATATGGATACAAAAATATTAATTTGTTTTTTCCCCAAAAATACTAATTTGAAGGGATACATGCACCCTAAATTATATCAGCATTATCAGCAAGAACAAATTATTGAAGGAGCCCAAATATCTACACACTGATTCATGGATAAAGAATAAGTGGTATATATAATGAAATATTACTCAGCCATAAAAAGGAATGAAATCTTGCCATTTGCAATGACATGGATGGAGCTGGAGAGTTTTATACTAAGTGAAATAAGTCAGTCAGAGAAAGACAAGTACCATATGATTTCAATCTTATGTGGAATTTAATAAACAAAACAGATGATCATAGGGGAAAAATGAGAGAGGCAAACCAGGAAACAGATTCTTAACTATAGAGAACAGGGAGATGTTTGCTACAAGGGTGGTGGTTGGGGAAATAAGTTAAATATATGATGGGGATTAAAGAGGCTAGTCGTTGTGATTCGCATTGGGTGTTCTGTGTAAGTGACCCGTCACTCAATTCTATACCTGAAACTAATATTACACTGTTTGTTAAGTAAATGGAATTTAAATAAATACTTGAAAACTATAAGATTTTAACATTTCATTTAAGATGGATGAGTAATTTCTGTCATTTAATGAGGTGTAGATTTTAGATTGAGTTAATTCTACATGTTAAATTTAAGAAACAAAACAGATGATCATAGGGGAAGGAAAAAAAGAGAAGGATACAAGCCATAAGAGCTTAACTATAGAGAACAAACTGAAGGTTGCTGGAGGGGAAGTGGGTAGAGGATGGGCTAAATAGGTGATAGGTATTAAGGAGTACACTTATTGTGATGAGCACAGGGTGTTGTATGTAAATGACGAATCACTAAATTCTACTCTTGGTACAAATATTGTACTATATGTTAACTAACTAGAATGTAAGTAAAATATGAGTTAAAATGATTAATTATCCTTGTGAGTGGTTTTTTAAATTTGAGAATTTTGGAACTCAATTGAAATAAGAATATGGAATTCTTACCAACCGAAAGACATGCCTCCCAGAATATTTTCACCTAGATGGAAACTTCCTTCACCCCAGCATGAACCCTTCTTGGAACCTTAGACTATCAGATTTCTCTTCATCTGAGACAGAATCCTAGCCAAACCACAAGGAATTTTCCCTTGAAACACAACACAGTGGCCATCGCCATTCAGCCAGTAAGGACAGCTTAGTAAATTAAACCTTCCTCTAACCACTTATCAAATTTATGAAAATCAGCTATTGTTATACATCTTGTAATGAAGCTACCAGCTTATACCTAATAGGTATCAGTTGGTGCTAGAATACTATTTATATTAACTTTAAGAGAGAAATGTTATTATTGCAATATGACTTTTTGAGTCATGAACTGATAACATTTTTCCATAAAATAAGCAATATTTTCCAATGATAATAAGTGCTGCAATTAGTGGTGTTAATATATTTTCAAATAAATTTATTATTATGAAAACGTCAAACAGACTTAAGAAAACAACACACTAAATTCTCTATTTTAGCATCACAGTAAACCTTAAACCTATACTTTTTTCCCCTTATCTTCTGTCTTCATGAACTTTTAGTCACATTTATGCAAAGGATTGTTTTGTATGTAATGTCTGTCTAATTAAAAAGATTTTTATTTTGCAAAGAGGTCATATACCTAATCAGAGGAAATAAGAAACAAACACACATTCACAAAATAGCTAGATAACACATCTATCTAAAAACCTTCTCATTAATATCATAGAGATAGATTGGAGGAGACAGCCTATTAGGCAAATTTAAAAAGGGAGACACTATCTTCTAGCACTATGTTAATTCATTTTTATATTAATTTTGTATAATTAGAAGTTTATTTGGAATATTTCATATTTCCTATATACAGGTGAAAAAGTGAATCCCAAGCTGTCTCTCACACTACTAATTATGAAATGGAATAAAAATCTCCAGAGGTAGACCTGTTGGCAGTGTGTTATGATGGAATATTTGGGGATGAATAACTTAAGGTTTTAGTTATGGCTATCATTACCTAGTTGTATGATTTTCTTCACTCTGGATCTGCTTTCCCACAGGTAAAATGTAACTACTAACCAGATGAATGTTGAAGTCTTCTCCAGCTTAAACATCTATAGGGTAGTCAAAGTAATTTCCATAGGCACTTTCAAATCCATTTGTCTAAATCTGAAAGTTATTTTCCCTATATATTCACCTGAAATCATAATTCCAGTTACATTCTATAGCCCAAGGAAACTGAAATGTCATCTCTGACTTCATCTCTCTCACCATCCACATCTAATTAATCACTGTGTCCTACTGGTTCTGCATTCATGAAATCTTTTGAGTTTATCCTTTAAATGACTGCCCTATTTCAAGTCCACATTATCACTCTTTTGAACTACTACATTAGCTTCCTACTATTCCTTCTGTATCCACTCTTAACTCATTTCCATCTGTTCACACTGGCACCAGAGTGATCTTAGTAAAACATAAATCTGAGCAGATAACCTCCTTAGTTGAAATTCCTCAATAGCTCTTGATACCCTATGGGAAAAATTTAAGTTTCTTGGGACTAGCATGCAAGATTACTCTCCATGACCTACCTTGTATGCCTCTCAAAGGCTATAATCTATTTTTCCTTCTAATGGTATTTTTAAAAAGCATTCACTAAAATGTAAGCTATGTGAAAACAAGAGCTCTGTTGTTGACTGGTATAGCCTTTGTACATAGATTACAAACTAATATTATGTAGTAGTACAATATTTGTTGAGTGTGTGGATGATATTCTGTCTTTCCTACATCATCAATTGCTTCTTCTCTATGGGATATTCGTATCACTATACAAATGTGCTTCAATATCTCCCATCTTTCAAAAGACCCACAATTGACACAACACCACACTTCTGTAATACTTACATAAAGAATATAGTCAATAATATTATAATAACTATGTATGGTGACAGGTGGTAACTATAGCTATGGTGTGAGCACAGCATAATGTAGATGCGTCAAATCACTACATCGTGCACCTGAAATTAATATAACATTGTATATCAACTACATTCCAATAATATATAAAGTTGTCTACAAATATCTTATCCAGGCTGCAACTTTTTATGTTACTGTACATCCTACTCCCAAACTGACTTCATCTCTACCATTTTACCGAAACTGTCATCATCAAAATCATAAACAACCTCATTATTGCCAAATATAAAAAATACATGTCTGTTCATATGTTATTTGGCTTCATAGCATTTAACCCAATCTTATTTTTAAGAAAACATTTTTAAAAACTTTGCTTCTGGAATAAAATGTTTCTAACTTTTCTTTGACTTCTCATATCCTACCAAAATTCTAAATGTTGCTATTCCTCAGGACTAAACTCTAGAACCTCTTCTCATTATGTCTATAATTTCCTCATGGGTGATATCACTGATTGCCATTACTTTAAGTACTAAACATACACTGATGAATTTCAAACTTTATTTTTAGCTCAGGCTTCTGAAAACCAAATTCATACATGAAACTGTGTCTACTTGATATTTCCTATTTGGCTTCTCAGTCCAAAAGTAGGCTTTTGATTTTAGTCCTCCCAAATCAACCTTAATTTATATTTCATCCCACAAGGTAAAAACTGAACCTTGATAATATATGGAACCCCAGTCATTACCACAGTTTCTGTTACCACATTATATACTCAATAAATAATTAAGTGAACTGAAAATGTTAGTTTTGTGGACTTTGCTACATACTGAGCTATATTTTTTAATTTAAAATAAGCCAAAATAGCCGCCGGCGCCATGGCTTAGCTGGTTAAAGCTCCTGTCTAGTAAAATAAGCTAAAATATATTTTAAAAGATCACTTAATTTGCCCTTAATTTGTCAGTCCACATGTAATATATTAAAGGCCAGGAAAGAGGCCTATTTAGTAATCTCCATAGCTGAGGTCTGAGGGGCAGGCTTCTAATTTAATGCAAATCTAAGGACTCACTATAATCCTCTTCAAAGACCTGAGAGATCACCAAATTACATCCATGTTCTCTCTCTCTGCCCCATCCCAGGTCAATGAACTCCAAGAAAAAAGTTGTGCATACTTCTGTCACCCTGGTTCTTGTAGCTGTCACCCATGACACGTATCTGTTGATAGGTTCTCCCTGATACCTGTGTAGGTGGAGCTTGTGTTCACAGATTTAATGGGATGGTAGCAAACAAACAAACAAACAAACAAAAACAGTTTTTAACTATTACCCCAATACTCAGATAGAAATGTGTTTAACTCAATAAAGATGTCAAAGAAATGGTAATACACATCTTTACTGGGGTCAGGAGAACAATATATGAACAAAGTGAGAATTTAAACAGAGAAAATATACAAAAGAACTAAACAGAAATCACAGAGCTAAATAGTGTAATGTTTGAACTAAAAACTACAATAGAGGACTTCAAAAACAGACTAGATGAAATGGAGGAAAGGATCAGTGACCTCAAAGACAAGGTACTGGCATTAATCCAATCAAGGTAGAAAAAAGAAAAAAAAGAAAAAAGATAGCTCAAGGTACTTATGCAACATCAAACAGACCAATATGGAGGGAAAGAGAAAGAGAATGTGGCAGAAAATAATTTGAGATATAATGGCTAAAAACATCTCCATGCCTGGGGAAGGGAACAAACATCCAGGTCCAGGAAGTCCAGAGACTTTCAAATAAGACAAATCTAATATGACCAACAAGAAGATACATTATAATTAAATTGTCAAATACAAAGACAAGGAGAGAGTTTTAAAAGCAGTAAGAGAAGAACAACTTGCTACATATGAGGAAACCCAATAAGACCATGAGCAGATTTTTGAACAGAAACATTTCAAGCCAGAAGAAGGGGGCAAGATATATGCAAACTGTTGAAACATACAAATGAACAAACAAACAGACAAACAAATAAAACAACTTTTTTATGAAGCCTGCAAGGAGTATTCACAATGAATACTCAGAAATGAAGAAATTCAGTAGCACTAGACAGGCTTACAAGAGATGTTAATGGGACTTTAACTAAAATGAAAGGGTGTTAATTATATTAAGAAAAATATGAAAATATTAATCTTTCTGGTAAAGAAAGTTTAATTTAAGATAATTTAATGTAATGACAGAGGATTGATCAATTATAAATCTAGTATAAAAGTAAAAAGATAATAGTAATAAAAATAACTATTAACAATGAATTTATTAATGTAGATAAACTGTAAATTGTGACATTAAAAACATAAAGTATGATGGAATATGAAAACTAAGAGCTTTAGAATGCATTCAAACTTGTTATTGTCACCTTAAAATACACTGTTATAAATATAAGATATTTTGCGTAAGCCTCATTGTAACCACAAAACAAACACCTATAATAGATACACAAAGGATGAGGAGAAATAAATATGAGCAAAACACTACAGAAAACCAAATCACAAGGAGGGAAGGGAACAAGAGAAAAATACAACACAGACGGGAACTCATTAACAAAATGGCAAAAAACCCATATCTATCACTTTAAATATAAATGGACTAATTCTTCACTCAAAAGAAAAACAGTGGCCAAATGGATAAAAAAAAACCCACCCAATTATATGCTGTCTATAAAAAAAACCCACTTCTGTTTTATGTAGTCACAAAAATTAAAAGTGAAGTGATTAAAAAAAGATATTCTATGAAAATGGAAACCAAAAGGAAGATTGAGTAGATATGTGAGGAAAAGTGGACTAGAAAATGTAAATGAGACAAGGGATTTCATTATGTAATACAAAAGGGGTCAAGTCAACAAAAAGATTTAACAGTTATAAATATGTATGCACCCAACATAAAATAATCTAAATATATAAGGCAGATATTAACAGAAATGCCTGGAGAAATATACAGAAATACAATAATCATAGGGAAGTTTTTTAAATTTTTATCGAAATCCTACAATATAGTGATTCAACACTTCATATAATATCCAGTGCACATCACAAGTACACTCATTTTTTTTTTTTTTTTTTTTTTAAAGATTTTTTTTTTTTTTTTTNCAGAGGGAGAGAGATCACAAGGAGGCAGAGAGGCAGGCAGAGAGAGAGGGGGAAGCAGGCTCCCTGCTGAGCAGAGAGCCCGATGCGGGCCTCGATCCCAGGACCCTGAGATCATGACCTGGGCCGAAAGCAGAGGCTTTAACCCACTGAGCCACCCAGGCGCCCACAAGTACACTCATTAATCCCAAACACCTATGTAAACTGTTCACACACCTACCTCCCCTCTGTTAACCATTAGTTTGTTCTCTCTAGCTAGGAGTCTGTTTCTTGGCTTGCCTCATTCTCTTCTTTCCCTCTACTCATTTGTTTTGCTTCTTAAATTCCACATATAAGTGAAATCATATGGTATTTGTCTTTCTCTGACTGACTTATTTCACTTAGAATAATATCCTCTAGCTCTATCCACATCTTTGCAAATGGCAAGATTTCACTCTTTTTTATGCCCGAGTAGTGTTCCACTGTGTGTGTGTATTATACACTGTGTGTGTGTGTGTGTGTGTGTGTGTATTATCTTATCCACACATCAGTCAGTGGATACTTGGGTTGTGTCCATCATTTGGCTATTGTAGATAATGCTGCTATAAATATCAAGGTGAATGTAACCCTTTGTATTTTTTTTGTTCTTTGACTAAATACCCAGTATTGCTGGAACATAGGATATTATAATTTTTCTCAATTTGAGGAAATTCCATACTGTTTTTCAGAGTGGCTGCACCAGTTTGCATTCCCAGCAACAGTGCAAAAGTGTTTCCCTTTCTCCAAATCTAAGACAACATCTGTTTTTTTCTTGTGTTGTTGATTTTAACCATTCTGAGAGGTGTGAGGTGATATCTCATTGTAGTTTTGGTTTATATTTCCCTGATGATTAGTGATGTAATATCCTTTCATGTAACTGTTGGCGACCTAAATGTCTTCTTTGAAAAAATGTCTATTCATACCCTCTGCCCATTTTTTTTATTGGGTTATTCATTTTTGAGGTGTTGAGGTTTTTTGTTTTGTTTTGTTTTTTGCTTTGTTTGCATACATATATACATATGTGTATGTATTTTTTTTCATGATAGTACCTGGCTCATAAATACTTTGTTTTAGTTACATTTCTGTAATGATTTTGATTAATTCATTCGAGTTGTAGTTTCTCTGAAGACAGGCACACTTGCTTTCTGTTATATGGCTGTAATAGGATTCTATGTATACTGCTCCTGGCTTCTCAAAGTCCATCATCCTTCTCCTTACTCCCCAGTAAAATATCTTCAATGAATTTAGCTTTTCCAAAGCCCAGAAGAACTGTAGACTTTACCTTTTTGATTCTAGCTCTTTGAGGGACAGGCTAAAATCTCAGGAAAAAAATGAATTACAGTATTTAAAGAGTGGGGGGTGCCTGGGTGGCTCAGTGGGTTAAAGCCTCTGCTTTCGGCTCAGGTCATGATCTCAGGTCCTGGGATCGAGTCCCACATCGGGCTCCCTGCTCAGCAGGGAGCCTGTTTCCTCCTCTCTCTCTGCCTGCCTTTCTGCCTGCTTGTGATCTGATCTCTGTGTGTCAAATAAATAAATAAAATCTTTTAAAAAATTTAAAGAGTGTGTGCTGAGTTTTATAAATTTTTAAAATATATTTTGAATACTAACCTTTTATCAGATATGCCACTTGCAAAAATCTTCTCCCATTTTGTAAGTTGCGTTTGGTTGTGTTTATTGTTTCTTTCGCTGTTCTTAAGTTATTTAATGAAGTCCCAATGGTTTATTTTTGCTTTTTTGTTTCCCTTGCCTCAGGAGACATATTTAGAAAAGAGTTGCTATAGCCAGTGTGAAAGAGATTACTACCTGTGCTCTCTTCTAGGATTTTCGTGGTTTCAGGCCTCACATTTAGGTCTTTAATCCACTGTGAATTTTTTGTGTGTGTGTTTAAGAGAGTCATACAGTTTCTTTCTTTTGCAGTTGCTTTCCAGTTTTCCCAGCACATTTGTTGAAGAGACTGTCTTTTCTCATTGGATATTCTTTCTTGCTTTGTCAAAGATTAATTCTCCATATAATGTTGGATTATTTTCTGGGTATTCTATTCTGTTTCATTGATGATCTATGTATCTATTTTTGTGCCAGTACCATACTGTTTTGATGACTATAGCTTTGTAATATAGCTTGAAGTCTGGAATTGTGATGCCTCCAACTTTGCTTTTCTTTTTATGGTTACTTTGGCTATTTGAGTTCTTTTGTGGTTCCATAGCAATTTTAGGATTGTCTGTTCTAGTTTTGTGAAAAAAGCAGCTGGTATTTTGATATGGATTGTATTAATGTGTAGATTGCTTTGGGTATTATAGATATTTTAACAATATTTGTCCTTCCAATCCATGGGCATGGGATAACTTTCATTCTTTGTGTCATCTTCAATTTATTTCACTTGTGTTTTATAATTTTCTGAGTAAAGGTCTTTTACCTCTTTGCACAGGTTTATTCCTAGGTATCTTATTGTTTTCGGTGTAATTGTAAATGAGATTGTTGTATTAAGTTCTCTTCCTGATGCTTCATTATTGCTGTGTGTGTGTGTATATATATATATATATGTGTGTGTGTATATGTGTGTATATATATATACACACATATATATATATATGCAACAAATTTCTCTACATTGATTTTATACCCTGTGACTTTATTAAATTTATGTGTCAGTTCTAGCATTTTTTGATGGAATATTTCAAATCATAAGGGATTTTAATATTCCACTTTCATCAATGGAAATATAATCCAGGAACAAAACCTATAAGAAAACATTGGACATAAATTAAACATTAGACCAAATGGAATTAACCAACATTACAGAACATTCAATTTCAAAACAGCAGAATACACATTCTTTTTAAAAACACATGGGACATTCTACAAATATATTATATGTGATGCCAAAAAAGAGTCTTAATAAATTTAAAATGACTGAAATTTTCAGCATCTTTTCTGACCACAATTTTATGAAACTTGGAATCAATTAATTAAGAATTAATATTGTTTTTTTTTTAAGATTTTATTTATTTATTTGACACAGAGAGAGAGATCACAAGTAGGCAGAGAGGCAGACAGAGAGAGAGGAGGAAGCAGGCTCCCTGCCAAGCAGAGAGCCCGATGTGGGCCTTGATCCCAGGACACTGAGATCATGACCTGAGCCAAAAGCAGAGGCTTTAACCCACTAAGCCACCCAGGCACCCAAGAATTAATATTGTTAAAGATCCCTACTACACAAAGCAATCTACAGATTTAAGGCAATCTCTATCAATGTTTCAATAATATTTTTACATAAATGGAATAAAAGATGCTAAAATTTGTATGATGCCATAAAATACTCTTAATATCCAAAGCAATCTTGAGAAAACAAAACTAAAGCAGTACACTACTGATTTCAAGTTTTTATTTATTTTACGTGTTTTTATTTTTTTAAGATTTCAGTTATTGGGCGCCTGGGTGGCTCAGTGGGTTAAAGCCTCTGCTTTTGGCTCAGATCATGATCTCAGGGTCCTGGGATCGAAGCCCGCATCGGGCTTCCTGCTCAGCGGGGAGCCTGCTTCCCCCCCCCTCTCTGCCTGCCTCTCTGCCTCCTGTGATCTCTCTCCCTCTGTGAAATAAATAAATAAAATCTTAAAAAAAAAAGATTTCAGTTATTTATTTGAGCATGCAAAAGAGAGAGATCATGAGCAGGGGGCAGGGGTAGAGGAAGAAGCAGACACCCTGCTGAGCAGGGAGCAGGACACAGACTCAGTCCCAGGACCCAGGGATCATGATCTGAGTAAAAGTCAGACGGCTAACTGACTGAGCCACCCAGGTGCCTGATTTCAAGTTATTTTAGAAAGCTATAGTAATAAAGCAATATGTTATACACCTAAGAATGGACACATAGATAAAGAGCAGAATAGAAGCCCAGAAATAAAGCCATGCAGAAATGGACAATCAATATACAACATAGGATCCAAGAACACACAATGAAAAAGGGATAGTCTCTTCAATATATAATGCAAAGATAACTTTATAACCACATGTAAAAGAAGGAAACTGGATCTCTATATTATGCCATAGTAAAAAGTTAACTCAAAATGGATTAAAGACTTGAGTGTAAAACGTGATACCATTAATCTCCTTGAAGTAGATGGTAAGCTCCTTAATATTGATATTGGAAATTATTTTTGGATTTGACATCAAAAGCAAAAATAAGCAAGTGGCACTAAATCAAACTAAAACTTTGACATAGCAAAGGAAACCATAAACAAAATGAAAAGGCAAATTATGACATTGTAGACAATATTTTCAAATCATATATCTGATAATGAATTACTATCCAAAATATATAAAAAAACTCACTGTTCAATAGAAAAATAAAATCCAATAAAATACAGTCAGAGGAACCACAAATACATTTTAACAACAGATACATGGAAATGTGCTCAGCATCACTAATTTTAGGGAAATGGGCAGTTCTAAACTACAATGTTATATACCATCTAACATCTGTTAGAAAGACTATAATCAGAAAGACAAGAAATACATGTGTTAGCAATCATATGGAGAAAAGAAAATCATTTTTCCCTGTAGGTGAGAACATAAATCAGTATTGCCATAATGGGAAATGGCATGTAGCTTTCTCAGAAATTAAAAGTAGACCTATCTTATGATTTATCAATTCCACTTCAGTGTATTTTTTCAAAGGAATTGAAATCACTATCACAAAAATGTGTGCACTCCCACTTCATTTCAGTACTGTTTATGAAAACCTAGACATGGAAGCAACCAAAGTGTCCATTGGAAGATGAATGTATAAAGAAAATGTGATTTATATATACAATGGAGTATTATTCAGCCATAAGAGTAAAAAAATCCTAAAAAAAAGTAAAAAAATCCTGCTTTGTGACAACATAGATGGACCTTGAAAGCACAATACTAAGTGAAATTAATCAAGTAGAGAAAGAAAAATACTGTATAATTTCACTTACATGTGGAATTAAAACAAAACAAGCAAAACAATAGCAACAACAAAAAACTCATTTCTGGGCATGTAATACACAACATGGTAAGTATGCTTAACAATACTGTATTATATACTTGAAAGGTGTTAATAGAGTAATCATTTTTAAAGATTTATTTTTTTTAGAGAGAGAGAGTATGTCAGGAGGGGCAAAGGGAGAGGGAGAGAGAGAATCCCCAGCAGACTCCCCACTGAAGTCTGATGTAGTGGGAGCCTGATGCAGGGTTTGATCCCATGACTCTGAGATCATGACAACCAAAATTAAGAGTTGGACGCCTAACAGACTGAGCCACCCAGGTGACCCAAAAGTAATTATTAAAAAAAATAATTCCAGTATAGTTAACAGTGTTATATTAATTTTAGCTGTACAATATAGAGATACAACAATTCTACACATCATTCAGCACTCATCAGGGTAAGGATATTTTTCTCAAGATTTTATTTATTTATGTGAGAGAGAAAAAGAGTGAGAGAGAGCATGAGCAGGGGGAACAGCAGAGGCAGAGAGAGAAGCAGACTCACCGCTGAGCAGAGAACCTAGTGTGTTACTTGATTCTAGGACCCTGAGTTCATGACCCGAGCTGAAGGCAGATGCTTAATAAACTGAGTCACTGAGATATCCTTACCCTTGCTTTCAATCTACAGGTGTTTTAGTACTAAAATTACTTTCTTGTGGGTGGAATTTTTTTAATCCATTCTGTCACCTTATATCTTTGTAGAATTTCATCCGTTTACATTCAAAATAATTATTGATATATATTTATTGCCATTTTTTTATTTTGCCATAGATTTTGAAGATTTTCTCTGATTCTTTTCTTTTCCTTTTCCATGGTTATTTTCCTTCGTGATATATTTGGATTTCTTCTCTTAATTCTTTGAATATTTATTAGTGTTTTTTTTAAGATTTTATTTATTTATTTGACACAGAGAGAGAGATCAGATCACAAGTAGGCAGAGAGGCAGGCAGAGAGAGAGAAGGAAGCAGGCTCCCCACTGAGCAGGGAGCCCGATGCGGGCCTCGATCCCAGGACCCTGAGATCTTGACCTGAGCCGAAAGCAGAGGCTTTAACCCACTGAGCCACCCAGGCGCCCTATTAGTGTTTTTTGATATATGGCTACCATTAGCATTGCATAGAACCTCTTCTACATATTCCAGTCTATATTAATTTGATGGTTATTAAAGTTTGAACCCATTCTTTACACCTCTTATCCTTGTTTTAGTTTTCTGTTGTTAAATTTTCTATCTTTTCTTTTGTGAATTCTTTGATTTTATACAGAAATATTCATTTTTACTGCTTGTGTTTCTTATCTTTTTATTGTCATTTTTGGTCTCCCTTTCAACTCAAATAGTCCCCTTTCATATTGTTTGCAAGGATGGTTTAATGCTCATGAACTCCTCTCATTTTATTTTTTTGGGAAACTCTTTATGTCTCCTCTTCTGAGTGATAGCCTCATTGGACACAGTATTCTTGGCTATAGATTTTTCTTATTCAATATTTGAATATATCATGTCACACTCTTCTGGCTTGCAAAGTTTCTGTCGAAATATCTCCAGCTAATCTCATGGGTTCTCTCATAAGTTACTGTCCTCTTTTGTTTTGGTCCTTTTGAAATTTTTTTCTTTATCACTATATTTTTCAATTTAATTACAATAAGTCTTGTGGGTCTGCTTTTTTGATTTTGATGGAAGTTCTCTATGACTCCTGGATATGAAGATTGAATTCCAGATTATGGAATTTTTCAGATAGTAAAATTTTTTCAAATAAATTTTCTGTCCCCTTTCTCCTTTTCCTTCTGTGACTTCTATAATATGAATGTTATTTTGTTCGATGGAATCACTGAGTTCTGTAACTCTATTCTTGTTTTGTATACTTCTTTTTCTCTTTTGTTCTGCTTGATTATTTTTATTTACTGTTATTTAGGTCATTAATTTGCTCCTCTGTGTTTTCCATTGTGTTGTTCATTATATTAAATGTGTTTCTCATTTCATTTATTTAGCCTCTTATCTCTATTATGTTGTTCTTTATCTCTGTGTTAATGATCTCACTCATGTCTTCCACTCTTTTCTCATGTCCCAGTATATATCCTTATGACCATTGCTTTAAATTCTCTATCAGACATGTTATTTATATCTGTTTTTACTTAGATCTGTGGCCATAGCCTTTTCCTCTTCTTTCATTTGAGATCAATTTCTCTGTCTCATCATTTTTGTCTGCCTTGCTGTTCTTGTGTCTCTGTTTAAGTCAGCTATATCTTCCACTATTGAATGTGGTGACTTTATGAAGAAGAGATCCTGGAGTGCCCTGGAGTGCATTTTCCCCTGTTTACCAGAACCTGGAACATCAGGAAAGTATCTGATATGTGTTGTTTAAGCTTTGTTATATCTGTGTCACTTTTCCTGCAGTCATCAGCACCAATTCTGCCAACAACCAATTATTGGATGTGTTCACTGTCTGTGTTGTTGGCGGGGTCCAGTCATGCCAGCTTTCTTTGGCATGCCCAATGGGGAAATTAAGAGCAGGGTAGTAGTGTTAGCAAAACTTGCACTAGGCCACCAGTCCTATGATGGATTCCTCAGTGCACTGCAACAGCTGCAGTCTATGCACCAGGGCAGCTGGGAGCACAAGACTGGGTATGGCATGCGCTGATGAACATTTTTGAATATTTTTTAAATGATTTTACTTATTTATTTGATAGAAAAAGATCACAAGTAGGCAGAGAGGCAGGCAGAGAGAGAGGGAAGCAGACTCCCTGCCAAGCAGAGAGCCCGACGTGGGGCTCGATCCCAGGACCCTGAGATCATGACCTGAGCCAAAGGCAGAGGCTTTAACCCACTGAGGCACCCAGGCACCCCTTGAATATTTTTGATATATGGTTACCATTAGTGTGTGTGTGTGTGTGTGTGTGTGTGTGTACCACATGTAAATGTCTGTGCATGTGTGTTATGCATATAACATTCTATATTAAGTTGACAGTGACTTAAGTTTGAAGACATTCTTTATTCACCTACCTCCATATTTTAGGTATATTGCATTGTACTTTACATCCTTTTCTTTTGCAAAACTTTTTACTGATTTTTTGTAGATACACTTATTTTTACTGTTTTTTCTTACTTCCTACTTTTCTTTTGTTTTAAGCAATACCAAAGTAGTTTATTTTTATTTGTATTTTTTACATTTTGTATTTTAATTTTTATTTATTTTTTAATATGTTCAATTAGCCTACATCATTAGTTTTTGATGTAGTGTTCAATGATTCATTAGTTACGTATAACTCACTCATATGTGGAATATAAGGAATAGTGTAGAGGACCATGAGGGAAGGGAGGGAAAACTGAATGGGAAGAATTCAGAAGAGGGACAAACCGTGAGAAACTCTTGACTCCTACTTTTCTTACACTTTTCTGTTTTTAAAAAAAATTAATTCAATTTGCCAACATATAGTACATCTTTAGTGTTTGATATTATGTTCAATGATTCATTAGTTGTGTATAATACCCACTGCTCATCACATCATATGCCCTCCTTATTGTCCATCACTGAGCTACCCATCCACCTACCCACCTCCCTTTCTGCAACCCTCACTTTGTTTTCTGGAGCCAAGAGTCTTATATGGTTTGTCTCCCTCTCTTATTTCTTCTCTTCAAGTTTTCCCTTCCTTCCCCTATGTTCTTCTCCAGTATCCCATATGTTCCACATATGAGTGAAACCACATGATAATTGTCTTTCTCTGATTGACTAATTTCATTTAGCATAATACCCTCCAGTTCCATCCATGTCATCGTAAATGGTAGGTATTCATCTTTTCTGATGGCTGAGTGATATTCCATTGTATACATGAACCACATCCTTTTTATCCATTCATCTGTTGAAGGGCATCTTTTCTCCTTCCACGGTTTGATTATTGTGGATACTGTGGCTACAAACATTGGGGTGCATGTGCCCCCTCTCTTCCCTGCAACTGTACTTTTAGGGTAAACACTCAGTAGTGCAATTGTTGGGTCATAGGGTAGCTCTATTTTTTATCATTTGAGGAACCTCCACCATGTTTTCTAGAGTGATTGTACCAGCTTGATTCCCACCAAGTGTAGGAGAGTTCCCCTTTCTACATATCCTTGCCAACATTTGTTGTTTCCTGTTTTGTTATTTTTTGCCATTATAACTGATGTTAGGTGGTATCTTATTGTGGTTTTGATTTGTATTTCCCTGATGGCAAGTGATACGGAACATCTTTTCATGTGTCTGTTAGCCATTTGTATGTCTTTTTTGGAGAAGTGTCTGTTTCTGCCCATTTCTTGACTGGATTATTTGCTTTTCGGGTGTTGAGATTGAGAAGATCCTTATAGATCTTGAATACCAGCCCTTTATCTGTAGTGTCATTTGTAAATACATTCTCCAATTCCATAGGTTGCTTTTTAGTTTTGTTGATTGTATCCTTTATTGTGCAGAAACTTTCAACCTTGATGAAGTTCCAATAGTTCATTTTTGCTTTTTTTCCTTTGCCTTTAGAGAAATGTCTTGCAGAACTTGCTGTGGTCAAGGTTGAAGAGGCTACTGGCTGTGTTGTACTCTAGGATTTTGATGGATTCTTATCACACATTGAGGTCTTTCTTCCATTTTGGGTTTATCTTTGTGTATGGTATGAGAGAATGATCCAGCTTTAATCTTCTGCATGTGGCTGTCCAATTTTCCCAGCACTGTCTATTGAAGAGACTGTCTTTTTTCCATTCAATATTCTTTCCTGCTTTGTCAAAGATTAGTTAACCATAGAGTTGAGGGTCAACTTCTGGGGTCTCTACTCTGTTCCACTGGTCTATGTGTTTTTGTGTCAATACCATGCTGTCTTGATCATCACAGTTTTGTAACAGAGCTTGAAATCAGACATTATGATGCCCCCAGGGATGGTTGTTTCTTTTTTCAACATTCCCCTGGCAATTCAGGGTCTCTTCTGATTCCAGACAAATTTTCAGATTGTTTCTTCCAGCTCTGTGAATAATTTCGATGGTATTTTGATAAGGATTGCAGTGAATGTGTGGATTGCTCTGGGCAACATAGACATTTTAATGCTTTTTCTTCCAATCATTGATGAATGGTTTTCCATGTCTCTCTGTCTTCCTCAGTTCCTTTCATAAGTGTTCTCTAGTTTTTAGAGTATAGATCTTTTACCTCTTTGGTTAGGTTTATTCCTATGTATCTTATGGGTTTTGATGCAATTATAAATGGGATCAATTCCTTAATTTCTTTCTCCTGTAACATTGCAAGTGTATAGAAATGTAACTGATTTCTGTTCATCGACTTTGTATACTGCCACATTTCTGAATTGCTGTATGAGTTCTAGTAATTTGGGGATGAAGTCTTTTCCCACATAAATTATCATATCATCTGTGAAGAGAGTTTGACTTCTTCTTTGCCAATTTGGATGCATTTATTTCTTTTTGTTGTCTTATTGGTGAGGCTAGTACTATGTTGAACAACAGTGGTGAGCGTGGGCATCCCTGTCATGTTTCTGACCATAAGGGAAAAGCTCTCAGTATTTCCCAACTGAAAATGATATTCGCTGTGGGGTTTTCATAGATCTCTTTTATGATATTGAGGTATGTTCACTCTATCCCTATACTTTGAAGAGTTTTAATCAAGAAAGGATGCTGTATTTTGTCGAATTCTTTTTCTCCATTTATTGAGAGGATCATATGGTTCTTTTTAAATAAATGAATAATAAAATTTTATTGTAAATTGACATACATAATTATAATATTTTCACCCATGCAATACAGGTACATTATAGAGTATTTGAAATACAAAAAATCCCTGAAACTTAAGGACTTGCACTTCTCCCAGCATCCACAGAAAACCACTTTTAGCTTATGGCAATATTTGTTCCCAGTGTTTTCCTGAATGTGTATAGTTTGTGCTATTTTGTATACATTGCTTGAACCCTATCCTGTCTTCACCAAATACATTTTGATGTCCTATCTTTGAGTTCCCTTCCAATTTCCTACATTCCATCTACATTTAAGGTCCCATGGTCCACTTTTGTGCTAGATATTTCCATTATTTGGGTTGTGAATTCCAGTGACAAAGGTAAAAGGGAAATCAGATACCCACTCACTGCCACGTCCTTGGAATGTTAATGGTTAATGGCAAACCTCCTCACACCGTGTGCCCATCCTCTTCCTGTGCTATCCCCAAGCAGATATCCCCTATGGCTCTGGGAGGGTCTTTCTGTCAAGTTTCTTCTCCTTTAGTTCTCATCTGCACTTCAAATGCACTGTTTCCTGACAACTCTTCATCACATAAGAAACTGTTTTCTGTGTTTTTCTTTTTCTGAATCTTTTTTTTTAATGTTCACTTGGCTACTGTATAGTATATCATTAGTTTTTGATGTAGTGTTCAGTGATTCATTAGTTGCGTTTAACACCCAGTGCACAGGCCCACCTCAATACACATGACCCGGCTACCCTATAACCCCACCTCCTCCCCTCTAAAACCCTCAGTTTGATTCCTGGAGTCCATAATCTCTCATGGTTCATCTCCCCTTCTGATATCTCCCCCTTCAGTTTCCCTATCCTTTCCTTATACTGTTCCATGTTATTCCTTATATTTCACATCTGAGTGAAACCATGTGATAATTGTCTTTCTCTCTTTGATTTATTTCACTTAACATAATACCCTCCAGTCTCATCGATGTCAATGCAGATGGTGGGTATTCATTCTTTCTGATGGTTAAGTAATATTTCATTGTGTATATGAGCCACATCTTCATTATTCCTTCATCTGTTGAAGGGTTTATCATCTCCTTCCACAGATTGACTATTGTGGACATTGCTGCTATGAACATTGGGGTGCTTATGGCCCTTGTTTTTACTACATCTGTATCTTTGGGGTAAATAGTAGTGCAACCATAGTGCAATTGTGGAGTCACAGGGTAGCTCTATTTTTAACATCTTGAGGAACCTCCATAATGTTTTCCAGAGTGGCTGTACTAGCTTGCGTTCTCACCAACAGTGTAAAGGGGTTCCCCGTTCTCCATATCCTTGCCAATATTTGTTGTTTCCTGTTTTATTAATTTTGCCATTCTAACAGATGTAAGGTGGTATCTCTTTGTGATTTTGATTTGTATTTCCCTAATGATGAGTGATGTTGAACATATTTTCTTATATCCGTTAGCCATCTGGATGTCTTCTTGGAAAAGTGTCTGTTCATGTCTTCTGCCCATTTTTTGACTGGACTATTTGTTTTTTGGATGTTGAGTTTGAGAAGTTCTTTATTGATGGTGGATATCAGCCCTTTATCTGTAATGTCATTTGCAAATATCTTCTCCCATTCTATGGCTTGCCTTTTACTTTTGTTGACTGTTTATTTTATTTACTGTGCAGAAGCTTTTTATCTTGATGAAGTCCCAAAAGTTCATTTTTGCTTTTGTTTCCCTTGCCTTTGCTGATGTGTCTTGAAAGAATTTGCTGTGGTCGATGTCGAAGGTGTTACTGTATATGTTCTCCTTTAGGATTTTGATGGATTCCTGTCTCACATTGAAGCATTTCATCCCCTTTGAGTTTATCTTTGTGTTTGTGTAAGAGAATGGTCTGGCTTCATTCTGTATGTAGCTGTCCAATCTTCCAAACACCATTTATTGAAGAGATTGTCTTTTTCCCATTGGATATGTTTTCCTGGTTTGTCAAAGATTAGTTGACTATAGAGCTGAAGGTCCATTTCTGGAGTCTCTACTCTGTTCCATTGATCTATGTGTCAGTTTTTGTCCCAATACCATCCTGTTTTGGTGATCACAGCTTTGTAATATAGCTTGAATTCATGCAATGTGATGTCCCCAGCTTTTTTTCTTTTTCTTTTTTTTTCTTTTTCAATATATCCTTGGTGATTTGGGGTCTTTTCTAGTTCCATACAAATTTTAGGATTGTTTGTTCCAGTTCTGTGAAAAATTCCAAAGGTATTTTAATAAGCATGGCAGTGAAAGTGTAGATTACTCAGGGAAGTATGGTCATTTTAGCAATGTTTCTTCTTCCAATCCATGAGCATGGAATTTTTTCCGTATTTTTGTGTCTTCCTCAATTTATTTCATAAGTATTCTGTAGTTACTAGAATATAGATCCTTTACTTCCTAATTAGGTTTTTTCCTAGGTAGCTTACATTCTTCCTCCTCCTCCTCTTCTTCTTCTTCTTCTTCTTCTTCTTCTGCTATTATAAATGGAATTGATTCCTTAATTTCTTTTTCTACAGTTACATTGTTAGTGTATAGAAAAGCAACTTATTTCTGTGCATTGATTTTGTATCCTGCACGTTTATGAATTGCAGTATGAGTTCTAGTAATTAGGGGGTGGAGTCTTTTGGATTTTCCACATTAAGTATCATGCCATCTGTGAAGAGGGAGAGTTTGACTTCTTTTCCAATTTGAATACCTTTTATGTCTTTTTGTTGTCTGATTGCTGTTGCTAGGACTTCTAGTACTATGTTGAAGAATAGTGGCAAGAATGGGCATCCTTGTTGTGTTCCTGGTCTCAATGGGAATGCTCTCAGGTTTTCCCCATTGAGAATAATATTCACTTTGGGTTTTTCATAGATGGCTTTTATGATATTGAGAAATAGTCCCTCTATCCCTACAATCTGAAAGTTTTATTCAGTAAAGGATGTTGTATTTTCTCAAATGCTTTGTCTGCATCAGTTGAGAGGATAGCATGTTCCTTGTCTTTTCTCTTATTAATGTGCTCTGTCATGTCAATTGATTTGCAAATGTTGGCTCACCCTTACATCTGAGGGCTACCACTTGGTCATGGTGAATAATCCTTTTATTTTTTTAAAGATTTTATTTATTTATTTGACAGAGAGAGAGAGAGATCACAAGTAGGCTGAAAGGCAGGCAGAGAGAGAGGAGGAAGCAGGGTCCTTGCCGAGCAGGGAGCCCAATGCGGGCCTTGATTCCAGGACCCTGAGATCATGACCTGAGCTGAAGGCAGAGGCTTTAACCCACTGAGCCACCCAGGCGCCCTGAATAATCTTTTTAAAGTACTGTTGAATTCTATTGGCTAAGATCTTGTTGAGTATTTTGGCATTCATGTTCATCAGTGATATTGGTCTATAATTGTCCGTTTTGATGAGGTCTTTGCCTAGTTTTGAAATCAGGGTAATGTTGGCCTCATAGAACCCATTTGGGTTTTCTTTCTGTTCCCGTTTTTTGAAACAGTTTATGTAGAATAGGTATTATTTATTCTTTAAATGTTTGGTAGAATTCCCCTGGGGACCCATCTGGACCTGGACTATTGTTTTTTGGGGGGAGGCTTTTGATTACAGCTTCAACTTCATTACTGGTTATTGGGATGTTCAGATTGTCTATTTCTTGCTGTTCCAGTCTTGGTAGTTTATAAGTTTCCAGGAAGGCATCCATCTATTGGCATATAGTTGCTAGTAATAAATTCTAAAATTTTTTTCTATTTCTATGGTGTTAATCCGGTTTCTTCCCTTGCATTCATGATTTTATTAATTTGAGTTCCTTCTCTTTTTTATGATTAAGGCTGGCCAGAAGTTTATTGATCTTATTAATTATTTCAAAGAACCAGCTTCTAGTTTTGTTAATCTGTTCTACTGGGTTTTTTTCTGGTTTCTATTTCACTGATTGTGATTCTAGTCTTTATTATTTCGCTTCTCCTGCCTGGTTTAGGTCTTGTTTGCTCTTCTTTCTCCAGCTCCTTTAGGTGTAACATTCACTTGTGCACTTGGGATTTTTCTACTTTTTTGAGAGAGGCTTGGATGGCTATGTATTTTCCCCTTAGGACTCCCTTTATAGTATCCCATAGGTTTTGAACCAATGTGTTTTCATTCTCATTACTTTGTATGTATTGTTTAAATTCTTCTTTAATTTTGTGGTTGACCCAATCATTCTTTAGCATGATGCTCTTCAATATCCAAGTGCTTTAATTCTTTCTAAATTTTTTCTTGTGGTTAAGTTCCAGTTTCAAGGCATGGTCTGATAACATGCAGGGGAAAATCTCAATCTTTTGGTATCGGCTGACACCCGATTTGTGTGACTCAGTATGTGATCTATTCTGAAGAAAGTTTCTTGTGTATTTGAGAAGAATGAATATTCTGTTGTTTTCAGGTGGAATATTCTGTATATATCTGCGAAGTCTATCTGGTTCAATGTGTCATACAAAGAAAGCTCTTGTTTCTCTGTTGATCTTCTGCTTAGATTATCTATCAATTGCTGAGAGGAGTGTTGAGATCTAGTATTAATATATTATTTTTGATATGATTCTTTATTTTGGTTACCAGCTGGCTTATGTAGTTGATTGTTCCCATGTTAGGGGCATAGTTATTTATAATTATTAGATTTTCCTATTGGATAGACACTTTAAGTATGATATAGTGTCCCTTTACATATTTTACTACAGTCTTTGTTTTAAAATCTAATTTGTCTGATATGAGAATTGTTACCCCAGCTTTCTTTGGAGATCTATTGACATGCTAAATGATTGTCCAAGTCCTCACATTCAATCTGGAGGTGTCTTTAGGACCAAAACGAGTCTCTTGTAGACAGTATATGGATGGGTCCTGTCGTTGTGTCCAATCTGTAATCCCATGCCATTTCATGGGAACATTTAGGCTGTTCATTTTGAGAGTAATTATTGAAAGATATGAATGTATTGCCATCTTATTGTCTGTACATTCTCTGTTTCTATAGATTGTCTCTGTAAATTTCTGATTTATATTACTCTTGTGGTCTTTCTTCATTTATAGAATCCCCCTTAATATTTCTTGCATATTTGCCTTGGTGGTCACATATACTTTCAGTTTTGGCCAGTCCTGGAAGATGTCTCTCCCTCCATTCTGAATGACAGCCATGCTGGATAAAATATTCTTGGCTGCATGTTCTTCTCATTAAGTACCCTGAATACATCTTGCCATCCCTTTCTGGTTTGCCAGGTTTCTGGAGACAAGTCTGAAATTATTCTGATGCTCCTCTGTACATAAGAAATCTCTTATCTCCAGGTGCTCTCAGAATAGCTTCCTTGGATCTAAGATCTGTAAGCTTCACTATTATGTTTTAGGGTGTTGATATGTTTTTACTCATTTTGGGAGGGGTCCTCTTTGCCTCTTAGAATGAATGCTTGTTTCCTCCCCCAGATTAGGGATGTTCTTAGCCATGATTTGCTCAAATATATTTTCTATCCCTGTCTTTCTTTCCACCCCCTCTTGGATCCTGCTGATTCTGATATTGCTTCTTTTCAATGCATCATTAAATTCTCTAAGCCCGTCTTCATGTGCTATGAGTTGTTTCTCTCTTTTCTTCACTTTCTTTCCATCAGCCTGTCCTCTAGATCACTTATCCTCTCTTCTGTCTCATTGACCATAGCTGTTAGAGCATCCAATTTAGACTGAATCTCATTCATAGCATTTTTATGGTTCAGCCTTATTAGATCTCATTTTTGTCCTTAGAGATTCTTTAATGCCATGGATGTTTTTTTTCAAGCCTAGTTGTTAACCTTATAATTGCTATCCTGAATTCTATCTCTGACATCTCACCTATATCCATATCCATTATTTATGTGACAGAGGCCATTGCCTCTGGTTCTTGTCCTATTCATTCTGTCCAGTGAAAGATTGGGTGAGCAAATAAACAGAGTCCAAAGTATCAACAATAACCCAAGCAATATGCAACTTAGAAAAAATCTGAAGTGGTCAGAAGCTACCAAAGATATGCAAACAAACCAACAATGATCCAAAACAATAAAAAAACATGGAGGGGTGAGAGACTATAATCTCTCATGGTGGACAAAGCAGGATGATCTGCTTGTTCTTGATTGAATTTTGGTCTGTGTGTTAGAGACACTATATCCCAAAATTGCAAAGAAATCAGAACTATGTATATCAAAATAAAATTGAACATAGTGAAAAAAATACTAGAATGGGGCATAAATATGTCAAATGTAGATGTGAAAAAATAAAAGTTAAAAAGCAATTTAAAAATAAGTTGGAGAATAAGAATCTATTTGAAATGGAAAAGGTTAAAAAAAAAAGAAAGAAAGAAAAAGAAAAAAAAAAGAAATGTAAAATTTTAGCCTGAGGGGTAAATGAGTCATGAGGAAAAACCTGGAGCTCAATATTTTATTTTCCCCTGGCTTTGGAGATTTACAGTCCTGTGGAATCCTTAAGCTTGTCATTCACCTGTTCTTCCAGATTGTCTTCTGGGAGAGGGGCCTGCTGCTCAGCTTCTCAGGTGTCTTTGCCTGTGTGGAGTTGCCCCACCCTTTGTCAGAGGGAATGGGTTTAAAGTGAGCTCTTTGTCAGTGTGGTTTTTGTTCCTTGGTGGCTTCCTGAGCCTCTTCAGAGAGTCAAAGCAAATATGGTTGCTCCAGGATTTCCAGTCCAGAGCCACAAGTTCACACCCCCCAACAATAAACCCTCCAGATCAAACCATCTTCATTTCTGCACACACTAAACTCCACAGACTTGTGCAGTTTTCTCCCACTGAAACTCCCTTGCTGGGGATCCCCAGGGCCCATGATCATCACTGTGCCAAGTGTCTTTGCAGCTGCAAGTGGTTGTGGGCTCAGGTGTGCACCCCACTCTGCTGTTCTCAGGTCATGCCTAGGTGCCATCCTACTGTCTTTTCCAGGGCCACTGCCAACTTGAGACCTGTTGCCCAGTCTGGGTACAGCAGTTTCTTCCCTGCCAGGGAATGGTAAGGGGCCTGCATGTTCCAGACCTTTCCAGGTGATTAGGCAAAAAGAGGTCTCCCTATCAGCCCTCCTCACTGTTTATGGTGACCAGAGCTGTGATTGGGCTCACTGAACATAAGCAATTCCCTACTCCACTCCTTGGGCACTCTGTTGGCTCAGGCTCCCCTGTTCCTTCTGAGTCTCCTGGGATCCTGAGACCACAAAGACCAGCCTAAAAATATTCTCTATTCATCTGCTGTACCCTCCTGAGAAAGGGATGTCTCTCACTGGAGCAAATTTATAAGGGTTCTAATTTTGCACTCTGGTGTTAAATCACTTTCCTGCAGCTGGTTTATGGAGGTTCCCTCTGCCTTCAATTTGTCTTATGATATTTCCACAAAGATTCACAATTCTGCAGCTCCTACAAAAAACAGGCATTTTTCTGTGTGTAGAGGTCTGGATATATTTTCTTACATCTTAGGTTGAATGCATGTGTGTTCAGAATAGTTTGCTAGATACCTAGCTAAATTCGAGGGACCAGATGAAATGAGGTCCCTTGCTCTGCCACCATCTTGCCTCCCTACCTTTTTTACTCCTACTTATGATCTTTCCTTTCAACTGAAAGAATTCTCTTTAACTTTTCTTGTGGGCTGTATTAAAGGTCATGAATCTCTTTAACTTTGTTTGTCTAGGAAAAAATCTCTTATTTTATCCTGAATGATAGACTACTGGATAGAGTTTTCTTGTTTGTAGTTTTGTTTGTTTTTTTTCCTTTTTCTTTCTGTACTGTGAATATATTATGCCACTTTCTTCTGGCTTGCAAAGTTTCTGCTGAAAAGTCAGCTGATGGCCTTATGAATTTTTCCTTGAATGTCACTGTTTTCTCTTGTTCTTTTTAACATATTATCTATACAACTATTTTTTTCCATTTTAATTACTATTTGTCTTGCTGTGGACCTATTGAGTTAATATTGTTGGGTGCTCTCCGTGCCTCCTGAATCTGGATTTACATCTTTTCCCCTTGATTAGAGAAGTTTCAGCTACTATTTATTCAAATACATTTTTTGCCCCCTTTCTTCTTTTTGGGAACCCTGTAATGCAAATGTTATTATGCTTGATGGTATCACTGAGTTTCTTTAGTCAATTTTCATTTTTTTATTATTTTACTCTTTCCTGTTCAGCAGGATTCCTTTCCTTTACTCTGTCTTATAGGTCTCTGTTCCATTCTTCTGCTTCTTCTAGTCTACTATATATTCTATCTAGTGTATTTTTTTATTACACTTATTGAGTTCTTTATCTATGGTTAATTATTTTCTGTTTTCTCTTTGTTATGGGCCTCAAAGAGGTCTTCCACTCTTTTCTCAAGTCCAGATAGTGTCTCTATGATCATTACTTTAAATTTGTTCTCAGTTATTTTACTTATCTCCATTATCTTTTGTTCTCTTGCTCTGATTTGTCCTGTTCTTTTATTTGGGACATACTCCTTTGTCTCCTCATTATGTCTAGCCTTCTGTTTCTGTTTCTATATGTTAATAAATTTAGCCACGTCTCATGCTGTTGAAAGTAGTGGCCTTATGAATAAGAAATCCTGTATTACCCTGGAGTTCAATGCCCCCTTTCACCAGAAATTGGTGTTCCAGTGGTGTGTCTTATGTATGTTGTGTACACCCTACTGTCATGGGTGAACATTGTTTTCCTTCAGTCTAGTTATTCACAATGGCACTCCTTTATTTGGTCCCCATATTGTTAGTTGACCATTCTTCAGCTTCATTAGTTTTTTAGTCAAATCACATCACATGTTTACAAGGGATTCAGTAACACAGAACTTCAAGATGCTCTCCCTTTGTTGTCCCTTGAGAAACTTTTATTGGTTGGTGCAGCTTGTAATCAGACATGATTCTGTCCTCAACACACTGATGGGGCCACAGTTGCAGTGGTGTATGTGGTTACCTTCCCCACTCCCTGTGGCAGGAGTCACTTTGGAATAGTGCTGGCCTCTTTGGGGGCTGTTTCACACTGCAAAGCTTATATAACTGCTTCATACTAACTCTGGCCAAGGATGTATTTGGAAGAGGTAAGACCACAGAATAACGCAGAGACAGGGATCACAATGTTAGCAATGTCCATGTGGATCCCTTGTGGGGGAAAACGGGAAAAATCTTGTCCAGGCTGGGGTTGAGGGGGCATTTCCATTGGAGAACAAAAGTTGAGGTACACTGTTTGCAAGCTGGTTGGAAAGTGTTGTGTTGACCTTGTTAATTAAGGTCTTGTATCTAGGCTGGGGGATGGGTGAAGGAAATTTTTTTGATGGGTGAAGGAAAGGCAGTTTTTTTGTTCTTGGAGTGTTCTTCTAATGATCCCTGCCCCCAACACATGCTTTGAGATTAATATATAAGTCACCTCTATTAGAAAAGAGGAAACACTTCCATAAAGGAAATATTCAAACAACCAATAGAATGGGAGAAAATATTTACCAACCATATGCCTAAAAATGGACTAGTATTCAGTATACAAATTGAACTCTTGCAATGCAACACAAAAGACAGATAACCCAATGAAAGATGGAAAAATAATTCAGGTAGAACTTCCTCTAGAACATATACAAATAACCAAAATTCATATGAAAAGATGCTCAATATTGCTGGACATCAGGAAATGCAAATCAAAATCATGATGCAATACCACTTCACACACACTAGGACAGCTATAATAAAAAGATACACAATCATAAGTGGTGACAAACATGTGAAGAGATTGGAACCCTCTTGAGTTGCTTATGAGAATTTAAAATTGCACAGAAACTGGAAAATTGAATGTTCCTCAGGTAGTTAAAGATGTGGTTAGTATATGACTGAGTTATTATTCTCCTAGGAATATATCCAAGAGAGTTAAAACCTTGTTCACACAAAAACTTGTACAAGAGTATTCATAGTATGTTATTCATAATAACCCCAAAGTGGAGACAACCCAAAAGTCCATTAACTGAAGAATTGAAAAACAAAGTGTGGTATATCCATGCAAATAAAATTCAGCCATAAAGAAAATAAATACTAATACATGCTACATGAATAGAAATCATAAACATTAGGAAGTGAAAAAGCCAGTCACAAAAGGCAGCATATTGTATTATGCAATTTTTCTGGGAGTGTACAGAATACCAAATCCATGCAAATAGAAATTAGATTAGTGATAAGCAGGATTTGGGAGCAGGGGGGAATGAACATGGGACTTCTTTCTGGGGAGACAAAATATTTGTATTTATTTATTTTTAATTAATTAATTAATTTGAGAGAGAGCATAATTTGGGTGAAGGACAGAGGAAGAAGAAGGCTCCCTACTGAGCAGAGATCCCAACGCAGGGCTTGATCCTGGGACTACAAGAAAATATCCTAATTACACTAACACCTATAAAATATGAAATGTTTAGAAAAAATTTTACCAAAAAATCACAAGAAGCATATGAAGAAAACTATAAAATGTTGAAAAAGGACATACAGAAACCATTAATAATTGCAGTTACAACTCTAGTATACAAGTTGAAAAACAAAGACATACAGATGATCAACAAACAAAAGAAAAGATGCTCAGCATCACTAATCATCCAACAAATGCAAATCAAAACCACAATGAGATATCGCTTTACACTTGTCACAATGGCTATAATAAAAAAGGCAAGAAATAACAAATGTTGGTGATAATATGGAGAAAAAAAGAACCCATGTGTACTGTTGGTGGTAATATAAATTGGTAGAGCCATTGTGGAAAACACTATGAAGTTTCTTAAAAAAATAAAAATAAAAATACCATATGATCCACTAATTCCACTACTGAGCATTTACCCAAAGAAATAAAAACACTAATTTGAAAATATATATACCTCCCTATGTTTATTGCTGCTTTACTTATAATAGCCAAGTATGGAAGAAACGTAAGTGTCCATTTATAGATAAATTGATAAAGAGGATGTTTCACACACACACACACACACACACACACACACACACACACACACACAGAGAAAAATTACACATCCATAAAAAAGAATGAAACTTGCTATTTGGGATAATGTGGATAAACCCAAAGGATATCATACTAAGTGACATAAGTCAGACTGAAAAAAAATACCATATGATTTCACTCATATGTGGAATCTAAAAAATAAAACAAAACAAATGAATAGACAAGCAAAAAGCAGAATCAGACCTATAAATACAGAACAAACTGATGGTGCCCAGAGGACGTGAGGATGGAAGGATGGGCAAAATGAGTGAAAAAAAGTGGGAGATACAGGTTTCCAGTTATAGAATGAATAAGGCACCATAATAAAAGGCACAGCATAGGGCATATAGTCAATAATATTGTAATAGTGTTGTATGGTGACAGATGGTAGCTATATTTGTGGTGAGCATAGCATGATGTATAGAGAAGTTGAGTCACTATGTTGTACACTTGAAACTAATGTAACATTATGTGCCACCTACAGTCAAATATATTTTTTATTTCAAAAGTTTTCTGTTATTAGATTGTTGACTCCTGCAAGGCAAGGTACACCTATATTATTTATATTCTGCCTCTAATTGTTAAGCACCTAGCAAAATAGTTGTAAATTATTCCAAGAAGTGTTAGGAAAAGAGCAAAACAATAGACAACTGTTCATCCACCATCTCTCACTTCTAGGATCAGCAAGCATTCTAATGCTCAATCTCTCATTTAGATTTGTTAAATCTTTTAAATTTGTGGCTCAAATGAGTGATGCCACTTTCCGACAGAATCTTTTTTATGGTCATAATCATTACTCTAAAAGGACATATGCACTCAGCTTTGTCAAAAAGTTTGGTTGCCTAGAAATTTTCAAAATGGAGCTAATTAGAGTTGAGTTTCTAGTATTTGCAATCAAGAGCCCTGACTGATACTGAAATATGTTACATAATTCAAGTTTTCTTTAAAATTTTGTTTTATATAAATGCATTTTCAAAGCACAGCATATATTTTTTTCTGTATATTGTAGTACATGACTTTCATTAGACTGTAGTTTGGGTACAACATCCCATTTGGATGTTTGGTGAAGACTAATAATATAAGAAAGACCCTTATCATTTCAGTTTTAGGCCAGTTAAAATTGTAGGATTTGCAAATGGTTCCATAATCTTTATTATTTTAATGTTTTTTTTTAAATAAACAATTCCTCTGGCCAAAAACTTCCACACACCCAATATGGTTAACCACAACAAAAAAATTAAAGAACGAGTCAAAATATATTTTTTCAAAATTGTCATTTTAATGCATTTGCAAAAGTGAATTAATTTTTTAAATATAATCACACTATTTTCTTTAGAATGGCGAAGACTTTGATTCAACAGTCTGAAACATAGCATGTGAGTGGTGCCTGGTTGGCTCAGTAAGAAGAGCATGTGACTCTTGATCTTATGTTTGTGAATTTGAGCCCCACATTGGGTGTATAAATTATTTTTAAAAAACGGATAATTTTAAAAATTGAAATGTAGCATGTAATACATTTTTTTCAGGGTACAAATAATAGCAAATTAGTAAACTATAAGAAGGACTCTGCTGTATCTTGCTTCAACTGATACACATTTTCTAGTGCAAAGTACTTTCAAGAGAGTTGAGAGGTTTGTAAAAATGCAATCAATAGAAAACCAGATCCTGTTCAATCTATGAAGTCTGGTTACAAAGAGTAATGATGATGTAGATGATCCTACAAGTTTTACTCTTTGAACATATGAACTGTACTTTCTTTTGGAGCTTAAATAATGAAAACTTTTGAAGAAATTCCACAGTTACAAATTCAAACATTGTGTATTGAGTTTGTCATTAAGGCTAGGCATTTGAGGTCATGTCAGCTTTAGAATGTAGTACCCAATGATGGAGTAGGTTGACCTTCTGTGGCAAATTAACTTCTTCTAGCCCCCCAGATGGATCATCAAAACAAAGCAAAAATGAATACCAATCGATAATGCTCACACTTTGGACATATCACCTGAATAATAAAATATCCTAGCTTCCTAGGAAGAATTAAATGCAAGAAAGGCAAAAAATGATATAATAAGCAGACTCATAATTACTTATTTTTGGTTCAAAAATTGGAATTAAATTGTCATCTATTTTCCTCCATTTAATATTCTTTTATACATTTTATTTGTATATGCTGAGGAAACAAGGACTACTTACTTTTACATGTATTTTCACTTGGAAAATAGCTAGAGACTGATTTGTAGTGCCCAAACTTAGCAGATAAATGGAACCATGGAGAAAATTTTAAAATGCAGGTACTGGAGCTCACTCCAGGAGATTTTCCTTCAGAAACACTAAAGACAATCTTCAAAATACTTCTTTTTAACACCTTCACAGGTGATACCGTTGATCAATCATATTTGGGAGTCTATGAGGTAGATAAATCAGAAAATCCTTTAATCTTTGAAAAAGGACCACTTTTGATTTCTTTCATTATTAGGAATGCTTTTTTTTTTTTTTAACTTTTCCTTCCTCCCTTCCTTCCAGTATATTCAAACAGGGTAGTTGATTCAGTAAGCTGTCTACCAAGTATACAATTTCCTTGTATTTTGGTGTCAGGAGCTGTGGACTCCTATTCTAGCTCTGCATCTAAATGGTTGTGTGATCTTGGAGGATTCACTCCCCCTTCTGCTATTTGTTCCCAATTTATTCAAATATTCAAATAAAGTAATTGTAATTGAGAGTCTCTAAAATCCATTCTTGCTCTAAATCCCTCTGATCTGAAATTTTAATGGTGCTTTATACCATAAGAACAGTACACAGAGAAGTACCCAACAACAATTTGCCATGTTATATGAGTTTTTTTTAAGATTTTATTTATTTATTTAACAGAGAGAGACACACAGAAAGAGAGAGAGAGAGAGAGAGAGAGAGAGAGAGAGAGAGAGAGAGAGAGAGGAAACACAAGCAGGAGGCGTGGCAGAGGGAGAAGCAGGCTCCCCGCCGAGCAGGGAGCCCAATGCTGGGCATGATCCCAGGACTCTCGGATCATGACCTGAGCCAAAGGCAGACGCCTAAAGACTGAGCTACCCAGGAGCCCCTCTATGAGGTTTTAAATGTCAGTGCTTAGGTGAAAAATGCACATGGCATCTGAGCAATAGAATAGATCAAATCGAATATAGCAAAACAAAATATTTGACCAAGTTTCTCCCTAGTATTCTAGCATGGGAGGAGTCTCATTGCTATTTTTATATGGCAATAGTAAATAACACGTAACATAAAATTTACCATCTTAACCATTTATAAATGTAATTGTACAATTCAGTAGTGTTAAATACATTCAAATTGTAGGAAACAGATCTCCAAAACTTCTTTTTTCAGCTTGCAAAGTGGGAAATCTATATCCATTAAACAACTCGTCCTCATTTTCCCCTCCACCCTGTCCCTGGTAACTCTCTGTTTATATGAATTTGAATACTTTATTTACCTTATGTAAGTAGAATTATGCAGTACTTGATTTTTGTTACCAACTTATTTCTTTTAGCGTAATTTCCCCAAAATTCAACCATATTGTAGCATGACAGGATTCCCTTCATTTTAAGACTGAATAATATTTCATCATATGCATATATGACATTTTATTTATTCATTCATACATCAATGGGAATTTGAGTTGTCACTTCTTGGCCATTATAAATATTGCTGCTGTCTACATGGGTATTAGGGTTAGGGTTAAATATCTCTTCTGTACTCTGCTTTCAGCTCTTTTGAATATATACCCAGAAGTGGCTTTCTGTCTCTCTTATTTTCCCCTTTATTTGTTTTGTTTCTTAAATAACACATATGAATGAAATCATATTTTATTTATCTTTCTCTGACTTATTTCACTTAGCATTATACACACCAGTTCCAACCATGTCACTGCAAATGGCAAAATCTCATTCTTTTAAATGGCTGAATAGTATTCCATTGTATGTATATACCACATCTTCTTTATCCATTCATCAATCAGTAGACACTTGGGCTCCTGCAGTATCTTGGCTATTGTAAACAATGATGCTATAAACATAAGGGTACATGTTTTTTTTTTAAAGATTTCATTTATTTATTTGACAGAGAGAGATTACAAGTAGGCAGGGAGGCAGACAGAGAGAGAGGAGGAAGCAGGCTCCCTGCTGAGCAGGCAGCCGGATGCAGGCCTGGATCCCAGGACCCTGAGACCATGACATGAGCAGAAGGCAGAGGCTTTAACCCACTGAGCCACCCAGGTGCCCCAAAGTGTTTAATTTTTAATTAGTGTTCTTCTATTCTTTCAATAAGTACCCAGTGATATGAATGATGGATCATATGGTAGC
This sequence comes from Ailurus styani, assembly GCA_002007465.1. Classification (NCBI taxonomy): domain Eukaryota; kingdom Metazoa; phylum Chordata; class Mammalia; order Carnivora; family Ailuridae; genus Ailurus; species Ailurus styani. Next base: position 9,392 of record LNAC01000037.1, on the reverse strand, counting down.
TCTATTTTTAACTTTTTGAGGAAACTCAATACTGTTTTCCACAGTGGCTGCACTATTTTGCATTCCAACCAACAGTATATGAGTGTTCCTTTTACTGCACATCCATGCCAACACCTGTTGTTTATTGTATTCTTGATTTTAGACATTCTGACAAATGTGAAGTGAGGTAATATCTCATTATAGTTTTGATTTGTATTTCCCTGATAATAAGTGATGAAAAGCATCTTTTCATGTGTTTGTTGGCCATCAATATGTCTTCTTTGGAATAAGTGTCTGTTCATATCTTCTGCCAATTATTTGATTATATTATTCATTTTTGTGTGTGGTGCGTTTTGTAAGTTCTTTATATATTTAGGAAACTAGACCTTTATTAGCTATGTAATTTGCAAATATCTTCTTCCATTCCATAGGTTGCTTTTTAGTTTTCTTAATTGTTTCTTTTTTTTAAGATTTTATTTATTTATTTGACACAGAGAGATCAGATCACAAGTAGGCTGAGAGGCAGGCAGAGAAAGAGAGAGGAGGAAACAGGCTCCCTGCTGAGCAGAGAGCCCGATGAGGGCCTCGATCCCAGGACCCTGAGATCATGACCTGAGCCGAAGGCAGAGGCCTTAACCCACTGAGCCACCCAGGGGCCCATCTTGATCGTTTCTTTTGCTGTGCAGAAGGTTTTTATTTTGAAGTCCCAATAGCTTATTTTTGCTTTTGTTTCCCTTGCCTCAAGAAGCATATCTTTTTTTCTAAAATGTATATATTTTTGGAGGAAGAGAGAGGGAGGAGGGGGAGAGTCTTTCCCCTACTTTAAATGTATTTTTGTGTATGGTGTAAGTGGCCCAAAAGTTAGTTTCTTTCTCTTTCTCTTCTTTTCTTTTCTTTCTTTTCTTTTCTTTCCTTTCCTTTCTTTCCTCTTTCTTTCTTTCTTTCTTTCTTTCTTTCTTTCTTTCTTTCTTTCTTTCTTTCTTTCTTTCTTTCTTTCTTTCTTTTTTTTACTTTTCTTTCTTTTTTGTAAACAGTCCAAGTTCATTTTTTTGCATGTTGCTGTCCAGTTTTCACAGCACCATTTGTTGAAAAGACTGTCTTTTCCTATTGGATAGTCTTTCCTGCTTTATCAAAGATTAATTGACCATAAAGTTGTGGGTTTGTTTCTGGGCATTCTATTCTATTCCACTGATCTATGTGTCTATTTTTGTCAGTACCATATTGTTTTGCTCACTACAGTTTTGTAATATAAATTGAAGTCCAGAATTGTGATGTCTCCAGCTTTGCTTTTCTTTTTCAAGGCTGTTTTTGCTATCCAGGGTTTTGTTTGTTTGTTTGTTTTGTTTTGTTTTTTGTTTTTGGTTCTGGAAAAATTTTAGGATGATTTCTTCTAGCTCTGAAAAATATTGGTGGTATTTTGATAGGGATTACATTAAATGGGTAGATTGGTTCAGGTAATACAGACATTTTAACAATATTTTTTCTTCCAATCCATAGGCATTGAATGTCTTTCTGTTTCTTCATGTCCTCTTCAATTTCTTTCATCAGTGTTTTATTGTTTTCAGAGTACAGGTCTTTCACCTCTTTCATTAGGTTTATTCCTAGGTATCTCATTATTTTGGCTGCAGTTATAAATGGAATTGTTTTCTTATTTTCTCTTTCTGCTGCTTCATTATTGCTGTATAGAAATGCAACAGATTTTTATACATTGATTTTGTGTTCTGTGACTTTACTGAATTTTTTATCAGTTCTAGAGTTTTTGGTAGTCGTTTAAGTTTTTTATCTAAGGTACCATGTCATTAGCAGATAGTAAAATTTGTACCTCTTCCTTATTGATTTATTTCTTTTTGTTGTCTGATTTCTGTGGCTCAGACTTCCAGTAATATGATGAATAAAAGTGTTGAGAGTGGATATCCTTGTCTTATTCCTGAACTTATGGAAAAACTCAGTTTTTCCCCATTTAGGATGATGTTAGTTGTAGGAATTTCATCTGAAGCTTTTTTTATATTAAGGTCTATTACCTCTAAACCATTATTTGAGGATTTTTATCATGAATAGATGTTGTACTTTGTCAAGTGCTTTTTCTCCATCTACTGAAAAGATCAAATAATTCTTATCCTTTCTCTTATTGATGTAATGTGTCACATTGATTGATTTGCAAGTATTGAACCACACCTGCAACCCAGGATTAAATCTCATTTGATTGCGATGAATGATTTTTTAAATGTATTGTTGGAATCCCTTTGCTAGTATTTTATTAAGAATTTTTATATATGCTTATCAGAAATATTGGCCTGTAGTTCTCTTTTTTTAATGAAGTCTTTATATGGTTTTGGTATCAGTGAAATTTTGACCTCATAGAATGCATTTCAAGGTTTCTTTCAATTTCTTTTTCTCTTTCTTTCTTTTTTTTGAATAGTTTTAGAAGAATAGGTATTAGCAATTCTTTAAATTTTTGGTAGAATTTGCCTGTGAAGCCATCTGTTTCTGGACTTTTGTTTGTTGGGAGTTTTTGATTATTTGTTTGGTTTTTTGTTTTGTTTTGTTCTTTTGTTTACAGACTCATTTTCTTTGCTGGTTATCAGTTTGTTCAAATTTTCCATTTCTTCCTGTTTCAGTTTTTGTAGTTGTTTATAGGAATTTAGTTATTTCTTCTAGATTTTGCAAATTTTGGCTCACGGCTTTTCATAATATTTTCTTATGATTTTATTTTTATGATGCTGGTTGTTATTTCTCCTCTCTCATTTGTAATTTTAATAATTTGAGTCTTTTCTCTTTTATTCTGATAATTTTGGCTAGAGGTTTATCAATTTTATTGATATTTTTAAAGGACCACTTTCTGGTTTCATTGATCTGTTCTATCATTTTTTTTTAGAGGTTATTTTTTTTTTTTTTGCCCCAGGGGTACAGGTCTGTGAATCATCAGGCTTACACCTTTCACAGCATTCACCAAAGCACAAACCCTCCCCAATGTCCATAACCCATCCACCCTATCCCTACCCTCCCATCCCCCCAGTAACCCTCAGGTTTTTTTGTGAGATTAGGAGTCTTATGGTTTGTCTCCTTCCCCATCCCATCTGTTCTATCAGTTTTTGTTGTTTCTATATCATTACATCTGTTCTAATATTTATTATTTTATTTTTTTTCTGTTGGCTTTAGGTTTTTCTGTTGTTATTTTTGTATCTCATTTAGGTGCAAGGTTAAGTTGTTTATTTCAGATTTTTCTGGCTTCTTGAGGTAGGCCTATATTGCTATAAACTTCCCTCATAGAATCACTTTTGCTTCATCCCAACTATTTTAAACTGTTTTGTTTTCATTTTCATTTGCTTCCCCATGATTTTTAATTCCTTCTTTGATTTCTTCATTGATGCATTTATTATTGTTTCATATTATTCAACATCCATGTATGTGTGATCTTTCCAGATTTTTTCTTGTGTTTGACTTCTAGCTTCATAGCCTTGTCAGTAAAAATGCATGGTATGAGTTTGAACTTCTTGAATTTATTGAGGCTTGTTTCATGCAATATGTGATGTATTTTGAAGAATGTTCCACGTGCACTTGAAAATTATGTGAATTTAAAAAAAAAAGAAAAGGATGTGAATTATGGTGTTTCAGGATGGAATGTTCTGAAACATTTGTTAACTCCATCTGGTCCAGTTTGTCATTCAAAGCCATTGTTACTTTGGTGATGTTCTTTTCAGATGATCTGTGTATTGAAGTAAGTTTGTTGTTGAAGTTCCTTATTATTATTAAATATTATTATATTATCTATTGGATCTTTTAATTTGTCTTTTACTGGTTTATGTATTTGCATGATCCTTTTTTGGTGCAGAAATATTTGCAAGTATTATATATTCTTGTTGAATTGATTCTTTTATTATTATATAATCTACTTTTTTCTTGGTACAGTCTCTTTTTTAAAATCTATTTTGACTGATGTAAGTATTGCTACTCCAGCTTTCTTTTGACATCCATTTGCATTTTAGATATTTTTCTATGCTCTCACTTTCAATCTGCTGGCATCTTGAGGTCTGAAATGAGTCTTCTGTAGATATCAGAAGAAAGATTTAGTTTTTTCATCCCTTATGTCACCCTATATCTTTTGATTGGAGCATTCAATCTATTTGCATTCAAAGCAGTTATTGACAGATATGTACTTATTGCCATTATTTTACTTATTTTATGGTTGTTTCTGATGATTTTAACTGGTTCTTTCTTGTCTTTTTCTTTTTTATGTTTTGTTGATTTTCTTTAGTGACATACTTGGTTTCCTTTTTCTTTATTCTTTGCATATTTGTTAGTAGTTTTTGATTTATGTTACCATTTCCATGAAAAAAATTAACAATTTTTACAAGGCAAAACCACTGGAAACACATTCCATCAGAGTTTGCTTGTCTAACAAATATTTTATTTCCACTCTCTTTTCAAGGATGATTTTGCAAGCTGCAGAATTTCAGGATGATAGGTTTTTTCTCTCAATACTTTATTTCATTCCCTTCCTTTTTAGCATGTTTTCTGATGAGAAGTCAAATGTAATTCTTATCTTTACTTATCCATATTTGGTTTTTATGCCTTGACTCCTTTTTTAAAAAGACTTATTTATTTATTTATTTATTTATTTATTTATTTATTTATTTATTTATTTAAGGGGGGAGGCGGAGAGAGAAAGAGAATTCTGAAGCAGACTCCCCAATGAGCACAGAGACCAACATGTTGGCTCAATCCCATGACCCTAAGATTATGACTTGAACTGAAATCAAGAGTTGGTTGCTCAGCTGACTGAGCATTCAGGCACCCCTATTCCTGAGTTCTTTGAAGATGTTTTTATATATTTGATTTTCTATAGTTTGAATAGAATGTGCATAGGGTAGTTTAAGGGCATGTATCCTGTCTTGCATTCCCTGATGTTCTTGGAGCTGTTTGTTACCTAACTAACATTAATTTGGTGATATTGTTAGTTATTATTAGTTTATTTCCTCTGTTCCTTTATTTTTCTCCTCATAGTCCCATTATATGTATGTTGCACTTTTAAAAGAAGTCCCACCACCCTTGTATATTCTGTTCCTTTTTTCAGTCTTTCCTTTGATTTTCGTTTTTAGAAATTTCTATTAACACATTTTAAAGCACAGATGTTCTTTTTCCATATCTGTTTAGATTATAAATAATCCTATCAAAGATCTTCTTTTATTACACTTTTTTAATCTCTAGAATTTCTTCGGGTTCTTTTATAGGATTCCCTTATCACTACTTACACTGTTTGTCCGTTCTACCATGTTGTCTACTTTTTCATGAGAATGCTTAGCATATTAACCTAATGCTCTATTAGCATTAGAACTATACATAGAGTTCTGAAGATTGTGTGTCTATTTTATAATTTTTAGTATATTTTATTGGATATTGGACAAGTTGTATTACCTAGAAGGAATAATAATGTAACAGTAATGTGTGATAATGTAACAGTATTACATTGGAGTAATCAATATAATAATGTAAAAGTAATGTGTCTCAATCTTTTAGTAACTGATGTCCCTGTACTGCAAAATTCACAGTGCTTTACAGCACCCCCCAACCCATACAGATGGCCAGAACGGTTAAAGGGTGTAGGATTTGAGTATTTCCTTTTCCCTGGAGGGTTAAATTCAGGAAGTTCCCAAGATTAGGGTCTTGAAAAATAGTTTCTCCTGAGGGTCCATTCTCTTAAAGACAGAATGCTTTTGCATATTTCAAATTGGTTAATTCTCCCTTTTCATGCCAGAAACATGAAGAGATTTTCATTTAATCTTCATGTGAGGGCCTTCTAGAGATCTTGAGGTAAAACACAAAAATGTTATCAGAAAAGACCCCAAATCACTAAAGAAATGTTAAAAAAGAAAAACAAACCTGGAGGCATCATGTCTCCTGATTTCAAGATTTACTATAAAGCTGTGATCACCAAGACAGCATACTACTGGCACAAAAACAGACACGAAGACCAATGGAACAGAGTGGAGTTTCCAGATATGGACCCTCAGCTCTATGGTCAAGTAATCTTCAACAAAGCAGGAAAAAATATCCAGTAGAATAAAGATAGTCTCTTCAATAACTGGTGCTGGGAAAATTGGACAGCTATGTATAGAAGAATGAAACTCAACGATTCTCTCACACCATGAACAAAGATATACTTGAAATGCATGAAAGACCTCAACATAAGGCAGGAATCTATCAAAATCCTATAGGCATAGGCAGTAACCTCTTCGACATTGGCCACAGCAACTTCTTTAAAGACATGTCTCCAAAGACAAACGAAACAAAAGCAAAAATGAACTTTTGTGACTTCATCAAGATAAAAAGCTTCTGCACATCAAAGGAAACTGTCAACAAGGGGCACCTGGGTGGCTCAGTGGGTTAAGCCTCTGCCTTCTACTCAGGTCAGGATCCCAGGGTCCTGGTACCAAGCCCCACATCCTGCTCTCTGCACAACAGGGAGCCTGCTTCCCCCTCTCCCTCTGCCTGCCTCTCTGCTTACCTGTGATCTCTCACTCTCTGTCAAATAAATAAATGAAATCTAAAAAAAAAGGAAACTGTCAACAAAACAAATAGGCAACCCATGGAATGGGAGAAGATATTTGCAAATGACACTACAGACAAAGGGCTGATATACTAGATCTACAAAGAAATGCTCAAACTCAACGCTCAAAAACTAGATAATCATGTCAAAAAAATGGGCAGAAGACATGAACAGACACTTCTCCCAAGAAGACATACAAATGGTCCACAGACACATGAAAAAAAATGTTCATCATCACTAGTATTCAGGGAAAATCAAATCAAAACCACATTGAGGTGCCACCTTACACCAGTTAGAATAACCAAAATCAACAAGACACGAAACAACAAGTGTTGGACAGGATGTGGAGAAAGGGGAACCCTCTTTCACTGTTGGTGGGAATGCAAGTTGGTGTAGCCACTTTAGAAAACAGTGTGAAGATTCCTCAAGAAATTAAAAATAGAGCTACCCTATGACACTGAAATTGCACTCCTGGGTATTTACCCCAAAGATACAGATGTAGTGAAAAGAAAGGCCATCTGTACCTCAATGTTCATAGCAGCAATGTCCACAATGGCCAAACTGTGGAAAGATCTGAGATGCCCTTCAACAGATGAATGGATAAAGAAGATGTAGTCCATATATACAATGGAATATTACCCAGCTATCAGGAAGGATGAATACCCAACTTTTGTATCAACATGGATGGGGCTGGAGGAGATTATGCTGAATGCAATAAGTCAAGCAGAGAAAGTCAATTATCATATGGTTTCACTTATTTGTGGAACATAAAGAATAAAATGGAGGACTATAGGAGGAGGAAAGGAAAAGTGAATTGGGGTAAATCAGAAGGGGAGATGAACCATGAGAAACTGGACTCTGAGAAACAAACTGAGGGTTATAGAGGGGAGGAGTTTGAGGGGATGGGTTAGCCTGGAGATGTGTATTAAGGAGGGCACATATTGCATGGAGGACTGGGTATGGTGCATAAACAATGAATATTGGGTCACTGAAAAAATAATAAAATAAAATAAAATAAAAAAGCACTGGGATTTTGGCAAGATGGTGGAGGAGTAGGAGACCGATTATCATCAGGTCACAGGAATTCACCCAGATAGCTATCAAACTATTCTGAACACCTACAAATTCTACCTGAGATCAAAGAGAAGAAGAGCAGCAATTCTAGGAACAGAAAATTGACCACTTTCTGGAAGGTAGGACGTGTGGAGAAGTGAATCTGAGGCGACAGGAAGATAGACCCCAGGGGGAGGGGCTGGCTGCCAGCAAGGGAGCAAGCAGTGGAGCACAGACTCGGAACTGTTAGAAGTTGGCTCCACTGAGGGACGTCAACCCAGAGACCAAGCGGGGGGTGAAACCCCTGCAGGGACAGTGTGGTCTCAGGACCCACAAGGACACAAAAAGACCAGGGGTGTCTGAGCATGACCGAGCTCCCAGGTCTCAGACAGAAGCCGACGGGAGAGAAGGAGCTGAGCTGAGGTGTCTCTCAGCTCGGGGTTACCTTGGACTGTGATCTGAAGCACAGCCGGGCCAAAGCTCTGGGAATGGGGACTCCACGGGTGGCAGATCCGGAGAGACCCCCTCCTTCCTCCTCCCTGGGGTTCAGAGATTCTAAACGAGGCTGTGCCAGACATAGAGACACTCGGTCACAGGCTGGGTGAGCTCGGAGAGCGGCCGGAGACCATGAGATGGGAGGGACTGCTTTTCTCTGAGGCGCACTGAGGACTGAGGCCCCAAGCTCTCGGCTCCTCCAGGTTGGAGACTGGGAGCCCCCATTTTCAGTCCCGTCCTCCAACGAGGTATGGAAAGCATTCAGGGAACAAAAGCTCCCGAGAGCGAACCCGAGCTGATTACTTATCCTGGCCCCTGGTGAGGGCGGTGTGAATCTGCCTAGGGCAGAGACACTTGAGAATCACAGCAACAGGCCTCTCCCCAAGAAGACCTAGGGGAAAAAAAAAAAACATCAAGTCAAAGTCAAGTTCAAGACTGCTGAGCATTGTGGAACTCCAGAACTACGCAAAAGCAAAGGAGAGAATTCATGGCTTTTCCCTGATGATTCTTCAGTCGTTCAAAGTTAAATTCATTGAATTTCTTTTTCTTTGAATTTTTTCTTACTTTTTTCTTTTAAAATTTTTCCCTTTTCCTATTTTAACATTCTTAACTCTTATATCGTATCAACACTTTTTATTCTTTTTTTAAATTTTCATTGTTATAATCATATTTTATCCCTTCATTGTTTTTAACCTTATTTTTTAGATACTTAAAGGGTATGTTCAATTCACCAATCTAATAGATATAGATAGATAGATAGAGATAGAGATAGATATAGAGATAGAGTCATAGACAGACATAGATATAGAAAGAGAAATAGATAATATAGATATAGGATTTCACTTTATTCACTTTTGTTTGTTTTGTTTTTGTATGATTTTGTGTTTTTGGTTTTTTTTTGTTTGTTTGTTTTTGGTTTTGGTATTTTTTCCCTCTTACTTTTCTCCCCAGTTCCAGGTCTCTTCTGAGTAGGTTA
>LNAC01000036.1:7189530-7383050 GCA_002007465.1 Ailurus styani | reverse complement strand
TAAAAAAAAAAGAAATATACCATTAGGACTAAAGAAGAGAAGTCTTCATATTTATATGGTTATACTGAAGACTTTGTATAAAGATTCTTTAAGATGAGATAAGTCTGTTTTTCAATCTAATGACCCACCATCTTCCTCACAAGGCCTAAAATCCAGGGACCGATGTGGCTGCTCAATCACACCACACTTACTTATGCTGCCATGCTTTTGCACATGCTATTCTCTGTGTGGGATGCTTTTCATAGCTCTTGTTCACTTCCTCCTACTGCTTCAAGACTGTCTCCAATACTCCCTTGTCTGTGAAGAGGTCCCTGATTCTATTCCCACAACAGTTAGTATCTCCCATCACCTATTTTACCTGCTTCTGTGATAGCATTTATCTTACCCTGTTTTAATTAATTCTTTGCCTCATTTCCATGATACCACAAAATATTTAAAAATAGAGGTTGTGATTTATCTTAGTATCTCCACCATTCAGCACAGTGATTGCCCCCTATAAGATAGCTTAATTTGTTTTGATTTGATTAATGTTAAATAAATCATACTAATAGGAGGATTGCCTTTGATAGAGGAATGACAAGATGGAAATAGGACCATGACATGTCTTAGAAAGTAGAAAAACATGGTAAACATAATGTCTATAGTAACATCACTCTTTTTGAATAGGAGAGGAAACCAAGAGGGGCAGGGGAGAAATAGCAGAAGAAAAGGAGGAGGAAAAAGGAAAAAGTAGCTAGCACTCATCATAAATTGCTATAAAACTGAAAAAAATAGATAAGACAACTATTTTCAAACATTAGGCAAAGTGCAGCACAAGAATGTGAGAGAGAAGAGATATATAGGAAATGAGTCCCATGTTTATTACACTCTCTGTATGGGGACAGTTTCCTGACTGTGACACAGGAAGGTGAAGTCCAAGCAAAACAGGATGTTCATGCTAAGCTGAGGAGATAGAGTCTAGACTTTAAGACCAATAAAGGAGCTGGAACTTGTAGGATGGGGCTCTGAAGAGGAAGCTGCCTCACAGAGAAAGCATCTCCAGAAGTTTGTATGGAGAAAATCCATGTGTGCTTGTTTAAAACCTGGACTGAAGAGGGTAAGATTCCACAAGACCTAGCAGAAAACAATAACTCTACCACTGAGACATACTCAGGTTGGAATGGACATACTCAAGGTCACATGTAAGTTAATTGCCAGGAAGAAACCTGAACATTCTTTAAAGGAAGACATCATAATTCAGATTCCTTGAAATATATTATCTACCATGTTCAACATACAATAAGAGATTATTAGGCATGTGAAGAAACAAGAAAATGTGATCCATGATCGAGATGAAACCCATCAATAGAAATAGGCACTGAGATGACACCGTGTTCGAATAATAGTCAAGGACTTTAAAGCAGTTATAAATAAACTCAAAGACTTAAATAAATATGGTCTTATTGAGTAAATAGTAAATCTCAAGGGAAAACAGAAGCCATTAAAAGAACTAAATGGAAATTCTATAACTTAAAAGTATAATATCTGAAATAGAAAATTCACTGGATGAGCTGGACAATAGAAAGGGAAGAAAAATAGTTGCTGACATTTAAAACAAGGCAATCACAATTATTCCATGAGAAGATCACATATTTCTAAAATTGAAAAAGTTGGAGAGCCTCTGTGATCTGAGTGACAGTAATGAGACACATATGTGATTGCAGTAGCAGAAAGATGGAAGAGATTGAGAAGATATGATATATATGTGTGTGTGTGTGTGTGTGTGTGTGTATATATATATATATATATATATACACACACACACACATACACACACACAAAATGGAATATTATTTAGCCAGAAAAAAGAATGAAATCTTGCCACTTGCAGCAACATGGACGGACTATGGAAAAGTATTTTTGGTTGGTTGGTTGGTTGGTTGGTTGGTTGTTTTTTAAACAGTGGTGTCAACAAGTGGTATTAAAAAAACTGGACAGCCACATGCAAAAGAATGAAATTGGATCTCTTTCTTATGCCATACACAAAAATAAATTCAAAATGGATTAGAGACCTAAACGTGAGGCCTGATAGTAGAAAAATCCTAGAAGAGCACACAGGCAGTAACTTCTAGCCACAGCAACTTTTTTTTCTAGATAGGTATCCTGGGGCAAAAGAAACAGAGGCAAAAATAAACTATTAGGTCTACCTCAGCATAGAAATCTTCTGCACAGCAAAGGAAACAATCAGCAAAACTAAATGACAACCTATGGAGTGGGAAAAGATTTTTGCAAAGGCCATATCCAATAAAGGGCTAGTATCCAAAATATATAAAGAACTTATACAACTCAACACCCAAAAACCAATTAATCCAATAAAAATGGGCAGAAGACATGAACAAACATTTCTCCAAAGAAGACATCCAGATGGTCAACAGACACATGAAAAGATGCTCAACATCACTTATCATCCGGGAAATACAAATCAAAACCACAATGAGATATCACCTTAAACCTGTCAGAATGGCTAAAATCAACAACACAAGAAACAACAGGTGTTGGGTGCCTGGGTGGCTCAGTAGGTTAAAGCCTCTGCTTGGGCTCAGGTCATGATCCCAGGGTCCTAGGATCGAGGCCCACATAGGGCTCCCTGCTCAGTGGGGAGCCCGCTTCCTCCTCTCTCTGCCTGCCTCTCTGCCTACTTGTGATCTGATCTCTCTCTATGTCAAGTAAAAAAAAAAAAGAAAAGAAAAAAAAAGAAACAACAGGTGTTGGTGAGAATATGGAGAAAGGGGAACCCACTTGCACTGTTGGTGGGAATGCACACTGGTGCAGCCGCTCTGGAAAACAGTATAGAGGTTCCTCAAAACATTAAAAGTAGAGCTACCCTGTGATGCAGCAATCACACTACTGAGCATTTATCTAAAGAATACAGAACAATATTTCAAAGGGACACATGCACCCCTATGTTTATAACAGCATTATTTACAATAACCAAGATATAGAAGCAGCCCAAGTGTCCACAGATAGATGAATGGATAAAGAAGATTTGGTGTATGTATATACAATGGAATATTATTCATCATAAAAAAAATGAAATCTTGCCACTTGCAACAACATGGATGGAGCTAGAAAGTATAATGCTGAATGAAATAAGTCAGTCTGAGCAAGACAAATACTACATGATTTAATTCATATGTGGAATTTGAGAAACAAAATGGATGAGCAAAGTGAGAAAGAGAAAGAGAGAGAAATCAAGAAACAGACTCTTAACTACAGAGAACAAACTGATAGTTACTGGGGGGGTGGAAGAGAAAATGGGGGAAATAGGGCATTAAGGAGGGTACTTGTAGTGATGAACACCAGGTGATGTATGGAACTACTGAATCACCATTTTGTATACCTAAAACTAATACAATACTGTATATTAACTAACTGGAGTTAAAACAAAAACTAAAAAAATAAAGGTGTAAAATTTCCTAAATTTAATGAAAAGCAGATCTAAGAAGCTTGACGAAACTTACACAGGATAAATTCAGAGAAACTGCAACTAGGCACATCATTTTTAAACTCCTGAAAATGAAAAATAAAAACCCAAAATCCCAAGGAGCTGGAGAAAACCAACTCATTCCATGGAAAGAAATAATGATATCAACATTAGCCAACTTCTTATAAAAAACTAAAATAAGAGATAATAAGATAATACCTTTTCAGTTGTGAAAAGAAATTCTGTCAAGGATGGAGCAAGATGGCAGGGGACTAGGAAAGCTAAACTTCATCCAGTCCCAGAAATTCAGCTAGATAGTTATCCGACCATTCTGAACATCTACAAACTCACCAGGAGATCAGAGAGAGGAATAGCAGCAATTGTGTGAACAGAAAAGTGACCACTTTCTGGAAGGTAGGACATGCAGAGAGGGAGAGGTGAATCCGAGGTGGTATTTGGGGGACAGACCGCAGAGGGAGGGAGCGTCCGGCAGCCACTTACTGGCAGGTGATAGAGCAGCAGGGCACAAAATCAGAACTTTTAGAAGTCTGCTCCACAGAGGGACATCACTCTAGTGGCTAAGCGGGGAGTGGAGCCCTCGCAGGGACAGTGTGGTCTCAGGACCCTCGGGGTGACAGAAAGACCAGGGATACCTGAGTGTGGCAGAGTTCCCAGCTATGAGAGTGGAGAAGCCGGCTGCAGAGACAGAGCCGAGGAGGGGCTCTTAACTCGGGGTTGCCAGAAACCATGATCCAAGGTGCAGTCGGGCCACTACTCTTCGAGCAGGGACTCCACAAGTGGTGGATCCAGGGAGACTCACCTTCCTCCACCGGGAGGAGCGGCACAGGAGCGGCTGCAGGAATCTGCCGGGTTTGAAGACTCCAAATGGGGCTGTGAGCCAGAGACAGAAACGCTCAGTCACAGGCTGGGTGAGCTTGGAGTGCAGCCGAAGAATAGGGAGACAGGAGTGATTGACTGCTTTTCTCTGAGGACGCACTGACAAGTGGAGCTCCGAGCTCTCGGCTCCTCCATGTTGGAGATTAGGAGGCCGCCATTTTCAGTCCCGTCCTCCAAAGCTGTGTGGAAAGCGTTCAGGGAACAAAAGCTGCTGATAGTGAACCCGAGCAGACTACTTAGCCTGGCCCCAGGCAAGGGCAGTGCAATTCCACCTCGGGCAAAGACACTTACGGTCACTGCAACAGGCCCCTCCCCCAGAAGAGCAGCAAGAACATCCAGCCAAGACCGAATTTACTCATCAGTGAGAACTGCAAAACACCAGTGCTAGAATTCATGGTTTTTACAGCATATAGAATTCATGGGTCTTTTTCCCCATGGTTCTTTAGTCTCTCAAAGTTGAATTTTCAAATTTTTCATTCTTTTTTCTTTTTCTTTTTTGAATTTTTCCTCTTTCCTATTTTAACCTATTTTAACTATTTTATCTTATCAGTACCTTTTTAAAAATCTTTTTAAATTTTCATTTTTATACTCATATTCTATCCCTTCATTGTATTTAACCTTATTTTTTGTATACATATAAGTTTTTCTTTCTTTAAAATTTTACAGTTTCTTCTAACAGGCCAAAATATATCCTAAATCTAGCATATGGCTTTGTTCTAGTCTCCAGCCTGATCACATTCTCTCCTTTTTTTTTTCTTTTTTCAACCAACTTCTTATCTTATCAATTACTTTTTAAAAATCTTTTTTAATTTTCATCTGTACATTCATATTCCATCCCTTCCTCATGTTTACCCTTATTTTTGTATATATATAAGTTTTCCTTTCTTTAAAATTTTGGGAGGCAGTTTCTTCTAACACCAAAATACACCAAATATCCAGTGTGTGGTTCTTTTCTATTCACCAGCCTCACCATATTTTTTTTCCCTTGCTTCTTCCCCTGGTTTTGGGTCTCTTCTGACTTGGTTAGTGTATATTTTTCTGGGGTCATCATTACCTTTTTAGCATTTTATTCTCTAATTCATCTGTTCTTCTCTGGACAAAATGACAAAGTAGAAAAACTCACCTCAAAAAAAAGAACAAGAGGCATAACCAACTGAAAGGGACCTAATCAATATTGACATTAGGGAGATGTCAGAACTAGAGCTCAGAATGATGATTATAAAGATGATAACTGGGCTTGAAAAAAGCAGAGAAGATACTAGAGAATCCCTTTCTGCAGAAATAAAACCCCATTCTGGAGAAATAAAAGAACTAAAATCTAACCAAGTTGAAATCAAAAAAGTTATTAATGAGGTACAATAAAAAATGGAGGCTCTTACTGCTAGGATAAATGAGGCAGCAGAGAGAATTAGTGATATAGAAGACCAAATGATGGAGAAAAAAAGAAGCTGAGAAAAATGGAGATAAAAAACTACTGGATCATGACAGGAGAATTCGAGAGATAAGTGATACCATAAAATGAAACAATATTAAATAATTGGGATGCTAGAAGAAGAAGAAAGAGAGAGGGGCAAAAGGTATACTGGAGCAAATTATAGTAGAGAACTTACCTAATTTGGGGAAGGAAACAGGCACCAAAATCCAGGAGGCAGAGAGAACCCCCCTCAAAATCAATAAAAATAGGACAACACCCTGTCATCTAATATTAAAACTTACAAGTCTCAGAGACAAAGAGAAAATCCTGAAAGCAACTCATGACAAGAGGTCTGTAGACCCATCCACAGAGACTGCAGGCCAGAAAGGACTGGCATAATATATTCAGAGCACTAATTGAGAAAAATATGCAGCCAAGAATACTATATCCAGCTAGGCTGTCATTGAAAATAGAAGGAGATATATAAAGCTTCCAGGACAAACAAAAACAAAAAGAATTTGCAAACACCAAACCAGCCCTATAGGATCCTCTAAGCAAAGAGAGAGCCTAAAAGTAACAGACCAGAAAGGAACAGAGATAATATACAGTAATAGTCACCGTACAAGCAATACAATGGCACTAAATTCATACCTTTCAGTAGTTACCCTGAATGTAAATGGAATAAATGCCCTAATCAAAAGACACAGGGTATCAGAGTGGATTAAGAAAAATAAGACGCATGGATATACTCTCTGCAAGAAACTCATTTTAGACCCAAAGAAACCTCCAGATTTAAAGTGAGGGGTGGAAAACCATTTACCATGCTAAAGGACATCAAAAGAAAGCTGGGGTGGCAGTCCTTATATCAGACAAATTAGATTTTAAGCCAAAGACTATAATAAGAGATGAGAACACTATATCATACTATATCATACTTAAGGACACTATATCATACTTAAAGGGTCTGTCCAACAAGAAGATCTAACAATTCTAAATATCTATGCCCCTAACATGGGAGCAGCTAATTATATAAGCCAATTAATAACAAAATCAAAGAAACATATAGACAATAATACAATAGTAGGGGACTTTAACACCCCTCTTACTGAAATGGACAGATCATCGAAGCAAAAGATCAAGAAGGAAATAAAGGCTTTAAATGACACACTGGAACAGATGGACATCACTGGTATATTCAGAACATTCCATCCCAAAACAACAGAGTACACATTCTTCTCTAGTGCACATGGAACATTCTCCAGAACAGATCACATCCTGGGTCACAAATCAAATCTCAAATGGTACCAAAAGATTGGGATCATTTCCTGAATATTTTCAGACCAGAATGCTTTGAAACTGGAACTCAACCACAAGAGAAGAGTTGGAAAGAACTCTAATGCATGGAGGTTAAAAAGCATCCTACTGAAGAATGAATTGGATCAACCAGGATTAAAGAAGAATTTTAAAAATTCATGGAAATAAGTGAAAATGAAAACACAACTGTTCAAAATCTTTGGGATGCAGCAAAG
Source organism: Ailurus styani (assembly GCA_002007465.1). Lineage (NCBI taxonomy): Eukaryota > Metazoa > Chordata > Mammalia > Carnivora > Ailuridae > Ailurus > Ailurus styani. The sequence continues at coordinate 7,375,747 of LNAC01000036.1, read as the reverse complement.
GCGGTCCTAAGAGGAATGTATATAGCAATACAAGCCTTTCTCAGACAGAAATCCATCAAACCCTTGAGAACACAGGCAGCACCCTCTTTGACCTCAGCCACAGCAACTTCCTAGAAACATCACCAAAGGCAAGGAAAGCAAGGGCAAAAATGAACTATGGGGCTTCATCAAGATAAAAAGCTTTTGCACAGCAAAGGAAACAGTCAAAAAAAAAAAAAGACAACTGACAGAATGGGAGAAGATATTTACAAATGATATATCAGATAAAGGACTAGTATCCAAAATCTATAAAGAACTTATCAAACTCAACACCCAAATAAATAATCCAATCAAGAAATGGACAGAAGACATGAACAGACACTTAACGCAAAGAAGACATCCAAATGGCGAAAAAAAAAACCAAACACATGAAAAAGTGCTCGACATCACTCAGCATCAGGGAAATACAAATCAAAACCACAGTGAGATATCACCTCACACCAGTCAGAATGGCTAAAATCAACAAGTCAGGAAACAACAGATGTTGGCAAGGTTGCGGAGAAAGGGGAACCCTCCTACACTGTTGGTGGGAATGCAAGCTGGTGCAGCCACTCTGGAAAACTGTATGGAGGTTTCTCAAAAGGTTGAAAATAGAGCTACCCTACGACCCAGCAATCGCACTACTGGGTATTTACCCTAAAGATAAAAAGGTAGTGATCCTCAGGGGCACATACACCCGAATGTTTATAGCAGCAATGTCCACAATAGCCAAACTATGGAAAGAACCTAGATGTCCATCAACAGATGAATGGATAAAGAAGAGGTGGTATATATATATATATACAATGGAATACTATGCAGCCATCAAAAGAAATGAAATCTTGCCGTTTGCAACGACGTTGATGGAACTAGAAGGTATTATGCTGAGCGAAATAAGTCAATCAGAGAAAGACAATTATCATATGATCTCTCTGGTATGAGGAACTTGAGGGGCAGGGGGTCATGGGGGGTAGAGAGGGAAAAAATGAAACAAGATGGGATGGGGAAGGAGACAAACCATAAGAGATTCTTAATCTCACAAAACAAACTGAGGGGTACTGGGGGGTGGGAGGGTAGGGATAGGGTGGCTGGATTATGGACATTGGGGAGGGTTTGTGCTAAGGTGAGTGCTGTGAAAGGTGTAAGCCTGATGATTCACAGACCCGTACCCCTGGGGCAAAAACAAACAAACAAACAAACAAACAAAAACAAGTCAGGAAATGACAGGTGTTTCAGAAAGGGGAACCCTCAACTAAAGGAAATTCTTCAGGCTAATGGATTTGATCCATGGTTTATTCAAAGAAATGAAGAGCATCAAAAATATTGAATATGAGGGTTAGTAAATATAAAAGATTAGATTTCTGTTTCCTTCTCTTAGTTTTCTTAGGCATTAAAAGAGGTAGGAGGGAAAGAACAGAGAAGAGCAGGAAGTAAAAACCATATACAACTAGGGAATTTAGAATCAAATCTTGGCTCTGCCACTTACAAACCATATGATCGTGGATCAGCTGTTAAACATCTCTGAGCTACTTCCTTCATCCATTACTGGGTTAACTCTTAACTTTGTATTGTTGTTAAGAAATTGGGGAGAATGTCCACAGAATGTTTAGCGCAGTGGCCAGGGTATAGTGGGTAGTTGGCGAGAGGAAATGTCACCATTGTGAATGTTAGGTATTACATAAGAAGACTCAACACTTGACATTTGGTATATCGATCGAGTTTCTTAATCTATGATAATCTACTGTGTTTCTTAAAACCAAAATAACAGTGGTCTTATACTATGAGACTGTTGCAGGAATCAAGTGTAATAACATATTTAAGACATTTAGCAAAACAATTGATATACAAAACTGATCAATAAATATTTGTTATTAAAAAATGGAGGTTCAGACCTGTCTTGCCCTAACCAAGGATACCTGACATTTTTAAACTTTTCTTTTTCATTTTCATTTATATTTCTTTCTTCCTAAAGTAAAAAATCACAAGTGCTCATTGAATTCATGTTGATTTGATCAACTTAGGTCTATATAGTCAAAGATATTAAATTCAGAACCATCAGTTATTGCCAACCCCAGTGCTACATCATTTAAAAATCTCTGGAAAATGTGTGCCTCAGATGCAAATGGCCTTTGAAGTGAACTTTTGTCAATGACTAAAGCAGCAAGTAGTGCAATCTACACTATTTCCCAAACTTGTCTTTTACTTGCCACCCTCATAAATATTACCATTATTTACTCATATCTTTAAATGAAATCTTTAAGTCTTTAGATCACTATTCTTCTACTTAAATTAATTTCAATAGGCAATTTGGGCTACTCGTAAATATGGAATACTAGTATCCCTGACCCTAAATAGAAACTATATGGTAAAAATAGAATTAAAACGACACAATGTTGTTACAATCTAGTTACAGACTATTGATTTCCAGGGCTCTAAACCTGGGCTTTATCTTTTTTGAGGGTGAGAAAGAGAAATCTTGGAAAAGAAATTGATTAGCCAATGTTACAGAGGTGTTAAAAACATACTAATTCCTGAGACTTCTTTGTCGAAATCACAAGGAATGAAACAATTTAAGAGAATAACTTTCTCAATGGGCAATTCAGTTTTATTAGTGATCTGTTTTTAGGTTTTTATCCTCTCATGTATAAAAAAATTGAGATAATAATAGCACCTACTTCACGGGCTTACAATAAATGATAGGGAAACAATATATGGAAGCCTCTTAGCACAGTGCCACACACACACATGACACTGAAGAAATACCCGTGGTAACTTAAAATGCTACATATACACTTGTTACCCACATATTTCTTGTTCGTGAGGAAAACACTGATGGGCTGCTTGTTAGTCATCTTTTGTATTTGCGTGTTGAAATTGAGGCGGGGGGGGAGACTCTGGAAGGGAAACTCACCATGGTCTAGAATTAAAACTTGTTAATAGCTTTTTTAAATTTTTAAATTTCTGAAATAAACATAGAAAGGAGATATGTTACTAAAAGATATTAAGACTAGCATTCCCTGCCTCATGGGTTTCTGCCTCCATTATTCTATGCTATTACTCTACTTTTTCAGCCTCTCTCTCATTCTGTCCGTCCATTTGTCTGTCTGGGTCTCTCTCTCACCTCTCTCTCTGTCTCTCTCTCACAGCCTACTGTCACAATGAGCACTTAAGCACTTAATCAATATCTGTATATTGTGGAAGTCTTCTCAAAGATGGAAGTCCCAGATCTACCTCATTTTCTTTTTTTTTTTTTAAGATTTTATTTATTTATTTGACACAGAGAAGGAGATCGCAAGTAGGCAGACAGGCAGGCAGAGAGAGAGGAGGAAGCAGGCTCCCTGCTGAGCAGGGAGCCCAATGCAGAGCTCAATTCCAGGACCCTGAGATCATGACCTGAGCCAAAGGCAGAGGCTTTAACCCACTGAGCCACCCAGGCGCCCCAGATCTATCTCATTTTCAAAAGAGCTTCTAAAAGGGAAAGTGTGACAGTGTGACACTGGTTATTTCTCCCGTTTAATAATAAAACCTTCAATTCTGCCAAAAATAATTTCTAGGAGCAAATTAAAGAAAACTTTTTTAGTAAAATTTGAATCCAGGAGGGACGTCTGGGTGGCTCAGTTGGTTAGGAGGCTGCCTATGGCTCAGATCATGATCCCAGGGTCCTGGGATCAAGTTCCGCATCAGGCTCCTTGCTCGGCAGGGAAACTGCTTCTCCCTCTGCCTCTGCCTGCCTCTCTGCCTGCTTATGATCTTTCTCTCTCTGACAAATAAATAAATAAAATCTTTTTAAAAAATTTGAATCCAGGAAAACTTCCAAAAACCATAAACTTCTAGAAGTAATGATGTATTTATTCCTGGTAGAAGAATCTAAAACTCACTACATTTAAATACTACAGCTTTTTCTTCCACTGACATGAGCTGTTAATTAATTGCATCTTTTGCTATCAAAAACAATAAAGAACAAACAATAAAAGGAGAATGTTGTCAAATCGCCACCATACATAAGGCATAATTTTTTTTTACTTTCATCAGATATTTTCAATCCATCAGATATGTTAATATTTATGGAGTGTTTATAGAAGAAATCTGTTAGAATTAATAAATAATAGAGCTAATGTCTTTTTAAAAAGTAAATCAAGAATCCCATCATAAAGTTGCTCATAATTTACCATAGCAATATAAAACCAGAAAAGCAGACAGGATTATATTCCATTACTCAGAATATCTAACACCGAAGTGTTTTTGTTGTTGTTATTTTTTTTTAAATGAAATAAAATCTTTTGATAACTCCAACTTGTAGAACTTCTTTTCATCAAACTGTGTGGAGCTATAAGTGATTATACAGACATAGGAATTCATGCTAAGGGATTTTCTTTTCCCCTGATTTGAGCCTGAGACATTATATTTGTTAATACATTACTCAGGATTATAGTCTCTATATTCCAAACTGAGACTTCTTTTCTTTTTTTGTGTGTGTGCTCCCTTATCAGTTTTTAGTATTAAGATTATGCAAACTTCTTGATTATGTAAACTTCTATTTCTATAACTAACACATTGATAAAATACTCCCTGACTTTAACCTAGTGATACAAATACTTGTATTGCTCAAAAATTCCTGGAAGAGGAAGGGGAAATATAATGCCTTAAAAAATTGTTTTCCCATCAAAAGGGAGTAAAAACATTAAAAGTTGGTGTAAACATTTTTTTTTCTGTAGTAGAACAGTGAGGTCTTTTTTAAAAAGTATTTCAGCACATACCAGTAGACTTGAGCTCTGGTTAACTTTTATTTTTTCTCTTCTTTAATTCAAATATAATATTTCTTTGGTCAATAACCACATTCCTGGGAATAAAAGTTTCTGTTCAAAATGCAACATTTTCAAATCTCTGTCTTAATAACTGAATTGGACCAATTGCAGAGCTGATGTGGATTGAATACACTGAAAAAGATCACAATTTGATCCAAAATATTCACTTAGTAAATACATGCTGCCTACAAGTTGCTGAGATACGAAGAGTAATTTCAATACTAGCCTGTGCTTATGCTGCTTTCATTTAATTTTTGTTTGGGATTTTAGCCTTTAATAAGCAACTTGCTAAATTACTTTACAAATGTATTGGATAAATTTTTACTGACTTGAGCAAAATATATGTTTTGCAGGGTTTTGTTGTTTCAAATTTTTACTAGTATTAAGTATTTGAAATGAACTTCTTACAGACAGCATCTGTTGGATGGTGTTTGTTAATCTACTCTTCCAATCTCTGCTTTTTAATCGGTGTATTTACAACATTTATATTTAAGACAATTGTTGATATGTCAGGACTTAAGTAAGTTCCAAATATGTTCATGAACTTCTTTTCAAGATATTAATGTGAGATGAAGGTTAGGAGAAATGGCCTTCTGATCAACCAGATAACAACTTCAAGTTGAACGATAAATCACGTTGTACCTCTCACCAATAGAATAGCCTTCACCCAGCCTTTGGCTTATATTGTGAGATGCTTTAGGAAATGCTAAACAAACCTATAAGTTCATTTATTATAGAGAGGTTTTTTAGTATACCGTCCACTATATTCAGGGTCCTCTCCAAAAATAGCAAATCAAAATTTTATTTTAGCCCTCACAGAAAAGGTTTTATTTCTCCTGAGGAGTAAGAATAGATTTTTCTATGGACACATTGATTTTGGAAATAGTAATATTTCACTTTTTGCTTTGGTTTCCAGGAAGCACAACACCAATTTTATCACCTTAAAATGATAGCCTTATAATTGATTTACCACCCGTACCCTTTTTGTTATTGTGATTTTATATTTAACTTCATATGCTATAAACACCATAAGATATGGTTATGCTGCTTTAAGCAGTCAATAATCTTTTACATGTACTCATATATGTATCTTTTCAAGAGCTCTTTGGGCCTTCTTGCAGTTCTTTCCTTTCAACTGGAAATAGTTCCTTTAGCCTGAGGAACTTGTTTATCCCTTCACCTGCTAGAAAAACATTTCTAGGTTTTGCTGCTGTTAAAATTTGTGATCTTTCCTGAGACATACATTTCTTCTCTTTTGGGTAGATAACTGGGAGTGGAATTGCTAGGTCTTTTGGTAAGTGTATATTTAACTATACAAGACTATATCAAACTGCTTGCCAAACTTGCACCATTTTACATCTCTACCAGCAATGTATGACAAGTGTATGAGTGTGTCTGTTTCTATTGGCTATTTTTTTTTACTTGATTAAGGATTGCAGTTTCCTGCTGTTTCTCCTGTGTCACATTTTTATTGTATGCTAGATACTTGTGTAAAAGAAATTAGAGACTATAAATTGATATTCACTTTCCAATGTCAAAGAAATTGGTTGAGAATCTCCTCACCTTGATTCAATCAGGAATTATGATGAGTGGCAGTTGGGTTATAACTAAGCTACTTTTAGTCTGCCTGTGATTTTAATTGTCTTGGAGGTAGGAGACTACTGTGGTCATTGCTGGCCCCTTTCTTTAGCAGAATTATTACTTCTAAGCACAGAGACTAAGTGATTTCACTTTTCTTTCCAAGCCCAGTCCTTGGGTTCTCTTGCTATACTAATTCTCAACAGAAGTCCTATGGAGGAAAACTGACGGATGGAGAAAACCAGTTCCTTGATCCAACTCACTTTTGATAACTATATTATGATAATATGGCTTATTTATTTTAATTTCCCCCAGTTTTTACATTCTAGTCTACCTGTATTTCAAGGCCCTGAATTTTTTTCTATTTTATTTCATTTCTTATTTTCTTTTTTTAATTTTTTTATTTCTTTTTTTAAAAGATTTTATTTATTCATTTGACACAGAGAGAGATTACAAGTAGGCAGAGAGGCAGGCAGAGAGAGAGGAGAGAGGAGGAAGCAGGCTCCGTGCTGAGCAGAGAACCCGATGCGGGCCTCGATCCCAGGACCCTGGGATCATGACCTGAGCCAAAGGCAGAGGCTTTAACCCACTGAACCACCCAGGTGCCCTCATTTCTTATATTCTTTTCAGTTGTTTCAAATGGCTGCCAACCAAGATAGACAGAGCTTAAATATATAAATAAATAAAGTTAATCTATATTTACTGCTTTAATTGTACTGCATTTTTAAAAGTGCTCTTTAAGCTCTTCAATCTGCTCTTAAAAAGCCACAACAGAAGATCATTTTTTTTTCAATCAACCTTGGTTTTTCAAGATCCTCACTGTGTTCTCAAGGGTGCTACAAGAACCAACATACAATTTATTAGCAGAATCTACAATGGATGGGCAATTGTTGGCTACTGAATTGAATTCATTTTTCTAACCAGTCTCTTTAATGAGAAAAATGAAGGAAATAAAATGGGACATTTAGAAACTAATAGAAATCTTGAATATGATAACTACTGACAAAGGCAATTAAGGAACACTTTTAAAATTTTTAATAGAAATAAATGAGACTGTTCAAGTGACAGGCACCCAAAGGAAAGAAGGAAATTTGTTAAATTTAACTATTGCAGTACTCCTGATTATTTTCCCTAAATCAAAGAAGACATTTTATAACTTTTAAAAAACATACTATAAATAATGATCCCAGAGTTTATCAGCAAATAAATACGAATTAACATTGCTTCCTGTGTGTTCCTAATTAAGCATCATTTTACCATACGACTGTCCCATATTGCATTCAGAATCACATGGCCATGTTTTGTTACATGGAGAAATAGTGAAAAGTCAGGTTTCAAAGTTCTTTTTTTTAAAGACTTGTTTATTTATTTTAGAGAAAGAGAATAAGAGAGAGTGGTCAGAGGGAGAGAGTCTTAAGCAGATTCTGAGCTAAGCGTGGAGCATGATGCAGGGCTTGACTTGGGGCTCAATCCCACGACCCTGAGATCACGATCCAATCCCAAGAGTCATATGCTTAACCAACTGTGCCACCCAGGCACCCCTGAAAGTTCTTTTCAATTGATTAAGGAGGTTTTTAAAAGGGAGAAGGAATCCTAACTGAAGTACAACCCACATCTCTTGGACACCTCTTTTCAACTGCCATTTTACACTTCTATACAGCATATCGAAACATAGACTATATAGAGAACTACACAGCCTAATGATACTTGGAAAATTTTTCAAAGATCATATACTAAGAGGGGAAAAAAACTACTCTAAAATACAGATTCATTTAAGGGCAAAGAGAGTTTGCCATGTATTTACATTGATATGCAAGAGTTTTCTATCCTGGCCAAGTAAAAATTTCCCCAGATTTCCATTTCAGAGTAGGGGAAAGGAGAGTTGTAGGAGGAAAGAGAGTATACAGGGTAGTGACCTTGAAAAACATCTTCATGAGCATCTTCATGTTCAATGACCTTTTTACTGCTTAAGGTTCAAACACAGTAACAGTAATCACTTCCTTTTAGCCAATAATTATTTAATCAGTCATCTGCCCATATTGGTAGGGAGTTCAGTACCTCTTCTAAAGGCTTCTATTTAGCTGCCCATGAAAACCACGTCTTATATGGATAAGCATCAATATCCTGACACATGGAAACAGTGTCACTCTTGAACAGCAATCCTGCACAATCGCATATCTATCTTGCAGCCAGATTGTGCAGGACACACATGTGAGCAAAACACCAAGACCTAGGTGATCTTGCCTTGTGATGAGTCTGTGCTGGCTTAGGGATCTTGTGTTGGATTATCCCAGTCCAGCTGGTAGGTTCTAATAATGTTGCACCTAAAAGGGAGTTGAGTCTATGACGTTTTCTAGGGTATGACTACTTTCCCAGGAAGCTCAATGGCCCCTGTGCCAAACCCTTGCCTCCTTCTCTGAGTTCTTTGGGATAGGCAGTTTCTGCCAGGTCCAAAAAAAAAAAAAAATCCTACAGTATTTGTTCTAGATTGTGTTTGCTTACCTTATGCTTACATAAACACCGCAAGTCTTCAAGAAGAGACTTTTCATCTGCCCCAGACAGGGTAATAGCTGAAAGTTACACTTACAAAAAGAACCCCAAGCACTCGTTCATACTAGGGATGGCTGCTATTAGGAAAAAAATAAGAAGAAATTTTCCTTCAGTGTTCCCATTCCTCCCGGTGCAATATTCTCATGCCAACAAGGCTTTGTTTCTGTAGGTTTCTGTCTTGCTCCTCTTCCCTTCGGAGTCTACATCGTGCCGCTCAGTTCCATGCGGTCTCCTGCCATCATGTGTGTCTGGATAACTCCCAAATCTGACTCTCCAGCCAAGGTCACTCTCCTCAGCCTCACATGTGTACACCTAACCCTTCTAGATACTTCCACGGAGATATCTCACAGACATCTAAAACTTGCTATGAAGGAACACGTCGTTATCAATCCATGCACCATGGTTCACCCACTGCTGGAGCACAGACATGGCTGGAAGCCATTGTTGCTTCTTACTGTCCCTCACTCCACATCAACTCTATTTCCTAAATATCTTTCAGGCCACCTCTCTGTGGTCAGATCCCTGCCATTACACTTCCCTAGGTCACCATTTGCCCCTTGCTTGGATGATTCCAGTAGCCTTTTAAGCTCATTTGCCAAAGTACCTGCTCTGCCCTCTTTAACTGACCTGCCTTGCAGCCAAAATGACCCTTCCCAGAGGAAACCTGACCTCCCACCCTGCAGCAATCCCTGTAAGACCTAAAGCTTGTTCTGAATTCCCTAAAGATAATGTCAAAAATTTGTAACAAATCTTCTGCAAAAGCACATTTTGATGTGGCCCCTGCCACTATGGCCTCTTCTCCTCCTCTTTTCCTTCCTCCTCCTCTCCTCTCCTTTATTCTTCTCCCTCCACCATCCAATCTTTCCAGCCAATTTATGATTCTCTCTCTTTTGTCTTTGTGCCTCCTGTCAAAGCACTCTTCCTCACTCTCTCGCCTAACAACCTCTTACACATCTTTCAAAGTTCATCTTCAATGTCGCTGGCTGGGGAAGCTTTCTTTACCCTCTGAGGTTAGGTTAGATGACCCTCTTAGAGGTAGGTACTCCCCCTGATCAAGGTGCTTGCTATCTTTTATTAATTAAGTCAACAAATATTTGTTAGGGACCTACTACAGGCCAGGCACTAGACAAATAGAAGGCTCATTGTGTGATACACACACACACACACACACACACACACACACACACATACTTGTCATTGTAGAGATTTTAGAAACAATAATAGAACTAAAACTTGATTGTCTTTCCATCGTCACCATGCACCAGCAATTCTGTCAGTGATAAATACTCCTAACTGAAGATGTTTCTTTTTTTAGTAACAGCTTTATTGAGATATAATTCATACACCATACAATTTACCCACTTAAAGGGCACAATTCAATGGTTTTTAGAATATTCGTGGAGTTGTGTGACTATTACTACAATAAATTTTAGAACATTTTCATCATTCCCCAAAGAAACCCTGTACTCTTTAGCTATGGCCCTTTCAGTCCCCCCAACCCAAGGCAACTACAAATCTACTTTCTCTTCCTATAGATTTGTGAATTCTGGACATTTCGTATAAGTGGAAACACAGAATAAATGACTTTTTGTGTCTGGCTTCTTTTTCTTAGCAAAGAGTTTCCAAGATTCATCCATATTGTAGCATGAATGAAGACTTCATTCCTTTTTTAAGTAAAAATTTTATGTACTGAAGGTATACAAGATGATAATTTAGTATGAAGATTTGCTACATAGTGGATTGATTACTGAGTCAAGAGAATTAACATATATCATCTCCTCACATAGTTATCACTTTCTTGTGTAGTGAGAGCACCTGAAATCTTCTCGCTTAGCAGGTTTCCAGGGTTCAGTACAGTATTAACTATAGTCATCAAGGGCACATTAGATTTATAGATTTATTTATCCTACATAACTGTAACTTTGTAGCTTTCGATAAATATATTTCTCCATTTCCCTCCTTCCTCCCTCACCAGCCCCTGGTAACCACCACCATATTCCGTGCTTCTGTGAGTTCAACTTTTTAAAATTCCACATATAAATGAGGTCAAACAGTTCTTGACTTTTTATGCCTGGCTTATTTCACTTAGCATAATCCATCCATGTTGTCAGAAATGGCAGATATCCCTTCTTTTTAAAAGCTGAATAATATTCCACTGCATGTATATACCATCTTCTTTTTATCCATTCACCCATTGATGGATACTTATGTTGTTTCAACATCTTGGTCGTCATGAATAATGCTACACTAGAACATGGGACTGAAGATATCTCTTCACTATCCTGCTATTTTCTTTGGACATATACCCAGAAGTGGGATTGTTGGATCACATGGTAATTCTATTTTTAATTTTTTAGGGAACCTCTATACCGTCTTTCATAGCGGTTGCATTAATTTACATTCCCACCAACACCATACCTAAGTCCCTTTTCCATATTCTCACCAATACTTACCTTTTGTCTTTCTGATAATAGCCAATTTAACAGGTAGAAAGGGATATACAATTGTGGTTTTGATTTGCATTTCCCTGATGATGAGTGATGTCGAGCACCTTTTTATGTACCTGCTGGCCATTCGTTGGGTCTTCTTTTGAGAAATGTCTGTTTAGGTCCTTTGCCTATCTTTAATCAGGTTCTTTGTTTTCTTGCTATTGAGTTGTCTGAGTTCCTTATATGCTTTGGATATTAACACCTTATCAGATACACGGCTTACAGCTACTTTCTCTCACTTCATAGGGTTGCCTCCTTATTCTGTTGGTTGTTGCCTTTGCTGTGTACAAGCTCTTTGATTTGATATGATCCCATTTGCCAATTTTTGCTTTTGTTGCCTATGCTTTTGGGGTCATAATAAAAAAGCATTGCCCAAACCAACGTCAGGAAGATTTTTCCCTTCTGTTCTCTTCTAGTAGTTTTACACTTTCAAGTCTTACACTCAAGTCTTTAATATATTTTAATATATTTTGGGATCCTCTTTGTACAGGGAGTGAGAAAAGGGTCCAATTTCATTTTCTTGCATGTGGATAATTGGTTTTCCCAATGCCATTTATTGAAGACATTGTCCTTTCTCCCTTGCATGTCCTTTGTTAAATGTGTAGATTTATTTCTGGGCTATCTTTCTGTTCTACTGGTCTATATGTCTATTTTTAGGCCAGTACCATGCTCTTTTGATTACTATAGCTTTGAGGTATATTTTGAAATCAGGTAGTGTGATGCCTCTAGTTTTATTCTTTATGCTCGATATTGCTTTGGCTACTTGGGGTCTCCTGTAATTCCGCATGAATTTTAAGACTATTTTTCCTATGTCTGTGAAAAATGCCTTTGTATTTTTTTTTCTTTTTAGAGATAGAGAGAGCTGGGGACAGGAGAGGCAGAGGGAGAGGAAAAGAAAGAATCCCAAGCAGGCTCCATGCTTAGCATAGAGTCAGACCCTGGGCCTCGATACTATGAACCTGAGATCATGAGCCAAGCCGAAATCAAGAGTCCAATGCATAACTGACTGAGCCAGCCAGGCACCTGCATTTGTATTTTTGATAGGGATTACACTGAATCTGTAGATGGCTCTGGATAGTATAGACATTTTGACATTAATTCCTTCAATCCACAAACATAGGATGTAGTTCCATTTATTTGTGTGTTCTCTGGCTTTGTTTCTCAATGTTTCATGGTAAAAAAATCTTTTCTTAGTCTAAATTCTGAATAATTGTTGCATTATCAGGTGAGTTAGCAATATGTGTGTAAGCTTCAAATTAGCACATTTTTATTACCTATGGCCTCATAAATATTACATTCTAAACATGAGGTAATTCAGACAACTCCTGCTTATGCGGGGGCCCCCCCACTGCATCAGAACTCAGCTACCAGGCATGTCTCAAGAGAATAATTCTGTGAAGTTTCCGAATTGCTCCAGCTTGCTTCCGATGTGGCACATGTCTCTAACCCCTAGAGTGTGACACATTCCCACATTTATATGGTAGAGTCAAACTAAACAATGATATAATGAGGGATATAAAAATGAGGAATTTGAGTGACTTCAGTTTTGTCATTCCTTGTGACAAATCGAAGTTTTCATTTGTGTGTAACATGGTGAAACAGTATAAACAGCTAGGTGTAATTATTTTGTTTGGTAAAAACTAAGTTTGAGTCACATGTGAAATATCTCACTGAATTGGAATAATACTTTGAAATTGAAATTTATTCTTTTAAAATTCCTTATTCTTTGTTCTAGAGCTAAAGGACAAATGCAAGAATGAAGGTTGTAGCAATTTCATTGTTATGTAATTATTACTGGAAATAATTTTGCTGTATAAAAAAAGGACATATAAAAATGATCTGCTTCATATTCTTTAAGATATTAGGTGTGCCACTAAATATGAGACTTATGCTTACAATAAATTGGAAACTACTGGCTGCTTGCTGTGTACCTGACACTAGGTGCTTTGCGTTCATTAAATCATTTACTTTACATAATAACTTTACAAGGTAAAAATTTTATTATTGCTATAATTCCCATTTGTAAATAAAGAAACAGAGCCATGTGGGGCTCCTGGGTGGCTCAGTCGGTTAAGCATCTGCCTTTGGCTCAGGTCCTGGTCCCAAGATCCTGGGATCAACTCCCACATCGGACTTCCTGCTCCATAAGGAGCCTGCTTCTCTCTCTCCCTTTGCCCCCTCACCCCTGCTCGTGTTCACAGGCTGTCTCTCTCAATAAATAAATAAATAAAATCTTAAAAAAAAAAAAAAAAGAAACCGAGTCATGAAGATGCTGAATAAGAGGTAAAGGAGGAATGAGGACCCAGGTGGTCTCACTCCATAAGCCATGGTATGAACCACAACGCGGCACCACCTCTCATTAACTCACCCATAAACAATCATCACCAGCCACCCTTTCGTGAGCTCCAATTATGCGCCAAGGGCTTTACGTACATTATCTCATTTAATCCTTTTTTTTTTTTTAGGGAAAGAGAGAGCACAAATGGAGAGTAGGTAGGCAGAGGGAAAGAGAGAGAATCCCAACCGGCTCCAGCATGGAGCCCAACATAGGGCTCAAGCTCATAACACTGAGATCATGACCTGAGCCAAAATCAAGAGTCAGCCGCTTAAGGTACTGAGCAACCCAGGAGCCCGTAATCCTTTAATCTTTATAACAACCCTATGGGGTAGTTATTATTTTCACATTAGAGATTTAGGAAACTGAGGTTCGGAGAAGTTCAGTAACTTTCCTAAGATCTAAGAGGTACGCCTGGCAGAAAGGGCATTCTGCTTCTGTCCTGCCTGGCTCCAGAACCCCTCCTCTTCCCATTGTTCCTTCCATTTGTTGTACCAAAAAAAGGACCACAGCTTCCAAAGTGCCAGAAAGGGCTTCCAGATCAACAACTGCAACCTCCACAGGAGGGTCAGCATTTGCCTATTAAGTGTGATCCTATTGCTTCTTTCCCCACAGCCATAAGAGAAGGAAAAAGGAGGAAACACATCTTGTGAGTAAAAGTGTCCTACAGGATCAGGGGTTTAATACTCAGGCAACCTAAGAAAGAAGCCCAGGTCAGAGAAGCCCAGGAGTTAGTGCAGCAGGGGGAAACCAAGGCACACATACTGAGCTTCAAAGTGCAACAGCTGGAGACACAAGTAAGCATTTTCTTGATTCATCAGAGAAAAAGCTCTGTCCCAGCAAGTTAACGCAACATGCAACCACATTAAGACAAAGGAATAGTACCCAAGGAGAGGAACCTGAACTGCAGCTCTGTGGTTTAGACATGGCTGGAGCACACCACCACCACCAAGTCTGCATATCTCTCCTTCCATCTACTGGCTTTCGTCTTGGGCAGAGCCTCCTATAGCGACTGCAAGAATGGCCTCCTGAAATTCCCGGCTGCCATCCTGCCAGCTGCATAACCCTAGCAGAAAGAGGGGTTGTCCTTTCCTGGTAATGACAGCAAAATTCCCAACCCTGACATTTCCTGTCCCAGCTTTGGTCACATGCCCATCCTGAAACAATCAGAGAAAGAGACATGAAAACTCTCACATGTCAAGTCTGAATTATGGGTCTCCCCCTGGTTCCACGGTACAGAGACAACCCACCTGAACCACGTGAATTAAGTGGGAAAAGACATTCTATTGTTTCCAGAAGGAAAGAGGATGAAAATGTGCAGACAAAAACATGAAACCAGAAACACATGTTCACCTTGACAGTCATCTTAACTGCCAAACCTAATGAGTCTCTCTCAGTCCTTTTCTGATTTGTCCTTCTGGTTATATGTCACCCTGTTCACCATCTTAATTTGACCCCTTGCTCGCAGCTTGATTTTGGGATTATATCAACCATTAGAAATCAAGGCACATGTCTATCCAGTGGCTACTATTCTATCAGTCACCCTTCCAAACCACACCAATTTTACCACTCCAAAGACCTCATCCTCTCCTTCTATATCACGTGATGGAAGTCATTCATATGGTGACACATTTCCCATGAGCATTATGACTGAATTAGCCATAGCTATAAGCTACTCCTCTTCTCTTACAAAAGTATACAGAAATGCAAGCCACAAAGAGCATCGTCATTAAAGGGGTAGTATTAATTCTTCCCTTGCTTATTTTTTCAAGGCATTTAAAAATGTCATTTCGTTGGACACCTGGGTGGCTCAGTTGGTCAAGTATCTGCCTTTGGTTCAGGTCATGACCCTGAGGTCCTGGGATCAAGCCCCACATTGGGCTCCTTGCTCAGCAGGGAACCTGCTTCTCCCTCTGCCTCTGCTGCTCCCCCTGCTTGTGCTTCTCTCTCTCTCTCTGGCAAATAAATAAAATCTTTAAAAATTTTCATTTCATACTTATGGGTCATTTTTGAAGACATCTTCTGAAATAATTGTGACAAATAGGGATGTCCAGGGAACCGAGTCATATCCAGCTAACTTTAGTCATTTTTCATCCTACCCATGGTCTTTATCTGTAGCATTCATTTGATCATGGATTTGTATTCTGTCTTGCATTTGTATTTGTGTGTTTGTCTTATATAACTATTCCAAGGGTTATAAATACAAATTCCTGCTGGAGCAAGGCAAGTATAACCGGTGGGGGCTGTGACAAACTGGAAACTATTATTTCTCAAATAAAAGGATGTAGCCACTACTCAGGTCCAGCTGGCTGTTGCCATGAGGGAATGTGTGACCTGCACTTCTGAGTCATCTGATATTTTTCAAGAGAAGTCTGCACATCCAGTTTTCAAGCGAAACATCTTAATCTCTACATTCTGGTAACAACATCAAAATTTAGCTTTCCTGTTATGTATTTACTTATTAATGTAATGTAAAACCAATTCTATCTACCATCTTGCAATGTTGGGTCTCTGTGCCTTGCCCCTCATGAAGAGGGTACACTTCTGGAAAGGTAGAAGGACTAAGTATTTTTCTGCAAACCTTACAGCACTTTTCACAGGATGGAGCTCATGGCAAGCAGTCAATAAAAAAGAGAAATAAAGTAAGGCTTGCTGACAAATGTTAGACACACACAAACTCTGTAATAGCAATTGTACAGAGCATTGCGTCAATGTGGATTTGTTTTTGTTGGTGGTGGTGGTGGTGATTTTAAAGATTTTATTTATTTATTTGAGAGAGAGAGAGAGGGAGAGAGAGAGAAAGAGAGAGAGAGAGAGAGAGTGAACCAGCAGGGGAGGGGCAAAGGGAGTGGGAGAAGCAGGCTTCCCCAGTGAGGAGGGAGCCCGACCTGGAACTTGATCCCAGAACTCTGGGATCGTGACCTGAGCTGAAGGCAAACGCTTAACCAGCTGAGCCACCCAGGCGCCCCTGTATTTGTCTTCAAAGATGTCAAGTGGCCTCACCAAAACTTTCTTTCAAAGTTGGTGATTCTGGAGAAGCTCCCTCTTCAAGCTTGATGAATTCATTTAAATCAGAGTCACGCTAACAGTGCCCACAATGCGGGGTCCTGATGTCTGGAGGCTGTAGCAGGACTGTAGGCTCTGATTCAAAACACTCACCCTCCGAAAGCTGCTCATGGCACCCACCCCATTTTTCTCCCAGCCTTCTCTCATTTTCTACAGAGCCCCTAATCTGTACACAGTACATACCAATGAGATTTACATATGATTTTAGCAAATCTCTAAAGCTATTCTGCCACTGAGTTTTATGTGTCAAAAGCACGTTTTAAGGAGCTAAGATTCCCCAGCCAAGCACAGATAAGGAAGCCCAGCATGGCCTTGGTTTCTGAGTCTGTATCTGGAAAGGGCTCAGTGATGATTTGTTTAGGTGACAAAGGTTTTAAATGTCCATTGATCAAGCAGTATTTGAGAATCGCTTAAAAGGAAATGGCACATAAAATCAATATTTAATTGATTAATTTCCTTTATGCGTCAGTGACTGGCAGGTAGAGAGGCGGACATAAACGGAAGCTTAAAGCCAAACTTAGGCCAGCTGCCTGCTCCGTGTCCACCTCCAGCCTGAGGATTAAAGTCAGCACAACTCCTAAGAGTGTTTGAGGGCGGTTGGGAAAGCGGCAAAAAGATCTTTGGTCGAGGGAAAGTCATCTACGTCCTCCTCCCTGTTCCAATCCTCTGCTTACTGATCCTTTCGAGAGGCACTGGGGATGCTTCTACTTCTGCACCCTGCAGGTAGCGTCCTGCTCGGCCGGCTCCGCCCACTGGGGCGACGGGGCGGGGCTGAGGGCGACGCCAGTAGGACTGGGTGGGAAAATGTTATTAGGAAGTCCATGGGTGAGGAAGGAGGAAAGAAAGTCAGCCGTCCCGGGAGCGGGTGATTCATTCTTAGGAAATAACAGGAGCAGGAGCGTGATCACGTCTCCTGACTGACTTACTCTTTTCTTGCTTAGTACTTACATTCTCTGCACTTCATTTGCTATATCATTTGATCATCAACACGACAATGACTATATATATCTTTTTAATGGATGAGAACTTACCTTAGAGGTGATAAATGATGATGACTGAGCTGCTGAGTAGGAAGGGTCTTTGGATGTCATTAATCTTATCCCACTTTACACACCTGGCACCTGAAATTCAGAGAGAGTAAGTTACCTGTGGAAATCCAGTGGGGAAGTATTAGCAGAGACCTGGTTAGAACCCAGACTTTCAGAGCTTGCCTTACTTTCCCTGGTGCCAACATTAGTCAGCACTGTGTTCTAGAAGTTAGTCTTTCTCAATGTTAGTCGTCTCAATGATAAAGGCTTAAAGGTAACAGGGACAGACAAGGTCCAAGGAAGGTTCATCAGAGGTCCTTAAAGTCTTGCAAAACAAAAGTAAATCATGAAAGAAAAGACAATGTAAATCAACCCAATGCCTTAAATATGAACTTTTAAGAACTCCCTGCTTGTTCAATTTCATCCCTCTAATGCTGACAAATTTTTGCTAAGTATGGATACCCAACAGACCAAGATTAATGAATAGGCCAGGATTACTTATAATTGACCTATTCATTGTTCCTATGCAGATGGTTCTACTAAGTATGTGAAAACAATTTGTTCTCTTAAATAGGTTATATATTCCCTACCCTCTATCTTGTTTACACTATTAATTTGCTTAGCAAACCCTTTTTTCCATATCTAGTACAAAGGTAAACTTCAGCTCAGCTAGAGGGTCTGAATTATTCATACATTCTAAATTAGCAGGGTCCAGATTAATGAGGTTTTACTCTACTTTTTATCCTCAACTACCTTCCCTTGGGGCATAGAGTCATTGCTATCCTCTCTTTCCTTCCCTATTATCATAAGCTATATCCCCCAAGTGATACTCCTTTAAAGGGGCACCTGGTTACACTCTCTCTAGAGCAGCTCCAAAGGCACAACGCAAGAAAGAAAAGCACAGGCAGTCATGTGTTGCAGATTTCCTATTGCTCCATCCTTGGTGCAAATTCTTTGTAGTAAGTAGCTATCAGAAGCTAGCAACCAGCTTAACGCCCCTTTCTCCCACATAGAATATTTTTAAAAGGACTTGGGCACCATGAGGCCATTAGCCAGGAGGACAGAAGCAGAGAAAGCCTTGTGGGATTTCTCCAAAGGACCCCCGGGTGATCATGTACTTACTTAGTGAGAATTAGAACTCCAGCTCCACCACCAGATAGTACAAGAGGGCTGGCTGGTTGAGGACCATACCCTGCTCTTTGGTGTTAAATAGGTATATGCATTTTAAACACTCATCTCCATGCACAATTCACGAACGACAAACACCCTCCTTCTCCCCCCAAAAATTACTGCAGGAAAGGAGCTCTCTCTTTCTCTCTCTCTCTCTCTGGCTCTGCCAATGTCATCTTTATCATGTGAAAATAACTATTTTGAGATTGGTGCAATCTGTGAAAACTAAAATCAAAGAAATTATGTGTGTTTATCCAAGGTAAGTAGGCAAGCACCGGGAACATAAGAACATGGACACTGTTGAGGATTAGCCGAAAGCCAGTGGCAGTATGCACGCTCATTTCCTCTTTTACTGTTTAATTCCCCCATGATGCCATCTGATCAGTTCGCGAATGTCCCCTGTGTCTTTGCCTTAACAATCGAGCCTGGTAGGCCATTCCACACATTTGTGATTCTCCGCATGAAAAAAAATGCTTCCTGACATCTGTTCTGAATTTGTTTCTCTTTAATTTCCATTTATGCTTCCCTTATCCTAACATCTGTGTCATTCTGAAAACAGTAACTCAGACTGACGTTATCTGTGCCATTTACAATTTTATATTCCCCAGCTAGAAGTTCCACTTAACCATGTAGTGGATGTGGAATTCTGGTTGATGTTCAATCCAGCGAGTGGGGCTCAGCTGTGATTTCAGATGGCTCAGGAGATGTGACAGCCCCCAATCCTTTCTCGATAGCTGTTTTGAAAGAGAAGCCAGGGGGGTCAAACCTGGATAAACACAGTCTTTCAGCTGGAAACCTTTCTGCCGAGGCCTCTCCCTTGGCCCTTCAATACAGAGATGGACTTTACTCTTAGTTTCCTAAGGCTTACTGCCCTCTCTTCTAAGTCACTTTCCAGCATGATCCAGAGGCTAGTGTGTTCCTTACACCCAAGAAATGTTTGTTGGATGAATGCATGAACCAAAGAAGTTAGGTAGGTGAGAAGGAAGAACAGAAAAGAGGTCGGTTGTTTCTTACAAAACAAAAGAGGGCAAGATCTAAAACTCAAAGCCAATTCCAAAATAATCATGTCCGTCTGAAATACATGTGCTTGTTAGAGCTGTTATTTGGATGGTCAAAATGTCCCCCCCCCCTGCAGTCCCTACTGCTCAGGTAAATAAATCTCTCTCCAGTGGGCTTGACATGTCCATTCTGTGCCCAAGTCATTTACATAAATTCTAATCATGGCTGCAGAAGGCTGTTTTCTGGATACAGCCACCATATTCTGGCTCACAATTCCCACATAGGCTTTCCCCAATGTCATCTCTTTCTCTAAGCTTAAAGCATTCACCTAAAACATGTCCTGAGAGCCAAGTACTCCCCCAAAGAGTTAAACGTTCTTTAGTTTTCAAAAAATAATACAGTCATTCAAGAAATTTTTATCTGTTGCACAACTCCCATGTACCAGGCGCTATGCTATGTGCTTGGAATACAATGAGGAAAAACAGACACGATCCCCACCCTGATAGAACTTAGAACCCAATGGGAGAGGCACCAAAGGAAAAAAAAAAAAGGCACAGATAAGCAAGAAAATCAAATTAACCTCCAGCTGTACTTGTGTCCATGTTATAGAGGAGAGGAGGGAGCCATGAGAGAGAATGAGGGAAGAGCTGTTTTTAGATTGAGTAATGGAGGAGCATCACAAAATGTAATATCACAATACATATGGCCCAAAAGTTGCCAAAGTCATCATGAGCAATGAGTTGGTCAAATGTAGACGTTTGTGGGAGCCACGGTGTTGCTGGAGGAGGGACAGGAGCCACGAGACAATGGCATCCACTAACACGGCTACAGAGATGAATACAGCTGGAGCTATGTTCATGAGAGTGGAGAAGCAACGTCTTCATTCATTTTCAAATATGAAACAATTGGCGAAATACTGCCATTAGAGCTCAAGGAAAGGAGAGCTCAGTGAAAGCTGGAGATGTCAGGGAAGGCTTTGAGAAAGAGAAGGGACTTAGGCCAGGCCGGATGGTCAGAAGGTGAAAAACGTCCTGCGTCTATTCTGGTCCAGGACACCACCATCTCTCGCTTCAATGACAGGTCCAGCCTGCACTGTTTCCCCTCATGAAGGTAGAAGGACGTTCCTCACGTGTCAGTATGACCCTGTCACCTCAAACCCTTCCATGGCCCCCACTGTCTTCAAGATGAAAGCTGACGTTTTTCGTGGGGTTCCCAGGGACACTCATCATCTAGCTCCTGCACGCCTACCTAGTCACATCTCTTGGAAGCTTCTACAACCCGTTCTGCCCCCGCAACTTACATTCTACTTTTACCAACTTCCTTCAACCCCATGAGTCTGTGATGCCCCATTTGTTCCTTCCCCCTGACTCTCTTCTTACTTCTCCACTCGATGACCTGCTGCTTGCTCTTCAGAGGCAAGTGATGAAATTGCCACTCTGGGAGGCCTTCTCTGAGCCTACCCCATGTCTGAGTTGGGGGGCCCTTACTGTGTGCTCTCACAACAGACAGTCCATGGTGGGATAGCATCATCCTACTATAATATCATAATATCCCACTATATTATAACTGCTTGTTTAACTGGCTCCCCTGCCACATTATAAGCTCTGTGAAGGCAGGGCCCATATCAGGCTTATTCTCCTCTGGTCCTCAAGAACTAGCACAGTTCTTTCTGGAAACAAATAATGAGTGAGCACTGATGAAATTGTTGAAACCACACTGCTGAACTGAAAGGAGATATGGCCAATGATGGATCTAGATCTTCCCTGGAAAGAAGATGATGTTGACGTCCCATTGACAGATTCCAAGCTTCCTCATTGAAATCATCCCCATTCAGAGATGAATCAGCCTCCCCAACATAAATCTGACTCAAACTAGAAAACCCCAATGCAGGGAGCCCAGAGTTCTGCCTATTAGTGTCCGAGAAGAAATTACAGTGAGGAAGGGGGATAGACGAAGAGGGAAGAGGTGTATTAGCACTTCCCCAAATGACACCAGCCTTGACATCAGAAAGTCCAAGAAAAGCACAGCTGCCTTTCTCCCCCTCCCCCTAAGTTATGATGAACTCCTTGCGTCAGGATTCCATTTCCCTCTTTTGGAATTATTTATGTGTCACTGGGCTTAAATAAAGAATCCACTCTTTGGAGGAAAACATTTCATGTCCCCCCCCCCAAGTTTTTTTAAACATTTGATATACTGATCCTGTTTTTAACTAAGCTCCAGTCTGTGAGTAATTGGTAAGTTTTCTTTCCTGGTTATATCATACTAAAGCTTATTCAGATGTGATAACGTTTTTGCTGCTGTATCTTGGCAACATGATTTATTCTGCAAATGCTCAGTGTTACCGTCTCACAAAGCTGTACCATCTGGGTTGAATTAATAGGCTACCCAGAGAAATAAATGAGAATGGTCTCCCATAATTAACATGTAGGTAAAGTATATTTAACAGATTATTATAATTAATATGTCAGTTACTGATTTCATGCTAAATAGAGTTGTGAACACAAGATATTAAGATTAGTTACCCTCTCTGTGCGTGCCTCTGAAAAAAAGGCAATGGGGAAGGAAACAAGGGCAGGGAGTTCAGTATCAATAACATTGACCTTAACATTAAGAGCATCAGATACCCACACTCTAAGCAAACAGTGACAATGTCAGCCATTATAAGCCGGGAGTCGCAAATTACTGGTTTCATAAATTCAGAGTTTATACTAGAGATGTCCAGAATATCCCAGATGTGACCTGCAAAAGCCCAAGAATGTGCTTAATTTATCCACAGCTGAAGGCGGCTATCTAAAGGAAGGGGGTGGGGGTGGGGGAGGGAAGACAAAGAAAGAAACCAGATTTGCGCCTAATGCCGGTCTGCATTCCCTGCTGCTCAGTACTGTATGCAGAATGCCAGTTTGAGAGAGGAAACCCACAAAGGAGGCCTAGAGGCGATGGGAACTCAGGGAATAGAGGCATCTGCGCTGCGTGCTCACGGGGAGCGGATACAGCTTGAGTCGACGGGCGCGGATGGCGATGGACGGCCAGGTCGCTGGGGACAAGGCAGCGGGGGCTGGGGAGAAGAGCGTGGGTGACTCACTCTCCTTTAACGTGTCTTTCACGACAAATTCCTCTATCACGATTATTAAGTTCCATTTCTTTCAAAGCTTCTGGGGAAAGGAGAAATTCGTCTTGGCAGAGATTCTCATGGGGATGCTGAACTGAACTGTTGACGCACCCTGCCACGGAAGCTACTCTTCCTACAGGTTCGGCCGGGTTTCCCCGTCATGAATGTGTACGTGTTGCACACCACGGTGAGGCAACGAGAAATTGGTTTTGGTGTGTGTTTGTGTACACATATGGGTGTGCAACTGAAGCAAGAACGTGAATTTGTTTCCTTCCGTCTGGTTTTTCCTCATCATCAAAAGGAGGGGATTTTTCCCCGACAGTCCCGCTGTCCCTTACTCCTCACCAGTACCCAGGGATCGGAAACTCATTGGGAATTGCCTTACTTTCTCACTGACCTTGAGATTCTAGGCTTGGATTAAAATTACAATCCTGATTTCAACTGGTATGTCCAAGTTGTGCCTTCAGTGGCCTACAAGGAGAGACCACATTTTTAGGGAAGTTTCTGCAGGGGGTGTGGGGCACGACTCCCAACTCCCCCAGCAGGGAACCATGCAGAGAGCCCTACTCACAGAGCGTCTGCTTGCACGGCTCCCTAATTGATGAACAAATGGATTCATGAATCCTCCAAGCTGAGCCTTCCTTAGGGAGTCCCTGAGGATGGAGTTCAGCACGTTCCAAAATAACCAGGCCATCAGAGAAATGACAGATAGAGATAAACGAAATACACCTCCCAAGAATGTATCTGTATAGGCTTTAGGAGCAGAATGAAAAGAAGTTTTCCCGTTGCCCTTTTCCTCAACAGGGCAAAGGAAGAAGCAAAGATTGTCATGACCACAGGGGGACAGGGAGGGAAAGGCAGAAAGAGGAACCATCAGGTTACTTCAAGGAAAAATAGGTTAGGAAAATGCAAATCCAAACCACAGTGAGATATCACCTCATGCCTGTTAGAATGGCCGGTATCAGAAAGACCAGATAACAAATGCATGGATGTGAAAAACGGGAGTTCGGGTGCACTGTTGGAAAGTTTATAAACCCTCACCATCACTCTGGAAAACAGTATGGACCATCCTCAGAAAGTTACGGATAGAACTACCCTAGGACTCATCGATTCCATTTCTGAGAATATACCCAAAGGAAATGAAAACACTAACTCAAAAAAGACATCTGCACCCCATGTTCATAGCATCATTATTTACGAGAGCCAAAACATGGAAATAACCTAAGTGTCCATCAACAATAAGTGGATAAAGAAGTTGTGCTATATATTTATAATGGAATATTATTCAGCCATAAAAAAGCCAAAGAAACCCTAGCATTTGTGACAACATGGGTGGACCTTGTAGGCATTTTGCTAAGTGAAAGAAGTCAGACAGAGAAAGACACATACTGTATGATCTCACTTACATGTTAAGCAAACAAAAAAAACCTCAAAGAAAAAGAGATCAAACTTGTGGTGACCAGAGGCTGAGAGATAATTGGAGGAAGGTGGTCAAAAGGTACAAACTTCCATAAGATAAAGTACTAAGGGATATAATGATCAACATGACGACTATAGCTAACGCTGCTGATTCATATGCAGGAAGCTGCTGAAAGCATAAATCCTAAGAGTTCTCATCACAAGAAAAAAAAACATTTTATTTATTCTTTGTCCTTTCTTTTCTTTGCATTGTATCTATATGAGAAGATGGATGCCTGCTGAACCCATTGTAATCATTTCATAATGTACGTAAATCAGACCGTGATGCTATATGCCTTAAACTTACATGGTGACGCATGCAATTCTCTCTCAAGACAACCGGGGTGGGGGGGGAATAGGGATCTGTGTGAATGATCCGGGAAAGGTTCAGAGCACGCAAGAACAGGAAGTGTTCTCGATCTCAGCAGAGAATTCTAACATAAAAAGAGAGACTCTTAACTGTAAGGAACAAACTGAGGGTTGCTGGAGGGGAAGTGTGTGGGTCACTGGGTGCTGGGCATTCAGGAGGGCACGTGATGCAATGAGCACTGGATGTTGTATGCGACTGATGAATCACTGACCTCTACCTCTGAAACTAACAATACAGTACATGGTAATTAAACTGAATTGAAATAATTTTTTGTTTTAAAGGCGCTCCCCACTCCAGCTCTCTCTCTGGGACCTCACTGTGCCCTTCTTTGCCTTTTTCCTTCTCCTTGCTTCCTTCTCTCTTTCTTTGCAGGGTCACCTTTCTTCCATTTGCACATGGGCCGTGACAGGCTTCCACCTTTTAAATTCTTCCCAAATAACCCCCGCCCCCCAGGAAAGGCTGACTTGGGTTCAGTGCCCTAATTGCAACTCCCCAGGAGAGAATCTGATTGGCTGAGCTCGCGGCAGGGTTCAATCCTGGTCCATCAGAGGTGCTGGTACCCAGAGTAAAGTGGCCCAAGTGGTTCCCTCAGAGGGGGTCGAGGAAACAACCCTATGTGAGGGAGGAAGGGGGATGATGGCAAAGTGACGAACACTGTTTGATTTGATTTTTTATCTTATCAATAACCTGTTGACTTACCATTGCAGAGTAGAACGTCACTTGCGTTTTTAAGGGGAGTTTGTCTTCACTCGACCTCGGGTTGACTCGTTCTGGTTTCCAAAACACCTTCTCAAATTCACCTTTCATTTTCCATGTTTCTAAGACAGAAATCCAAAATTGCGAGGAGGAGAGAGTATACCTCTCTATTGTTAGAGCTGCCATGAGTATCGGTGACTTATCTCCCTGACTCCTGTCGCAGTGCTTGGCTCATAGTAGATACTGAAAAAGATCCCTGTTAAAGAAATGAAACAATTAATGAGGTTTTTGTCAGAGGCTGTAAGCCTCCAGCATCCATGTCCTGAGGAGTCATTCTTAGGGGTCTCCCTTTCACTCTTAGTAAACAGTGGCGGCAAGATGGTTCAGATTTTGGCCATGGGCATCACTGAGGGTACCACCGGTTACTGCATGGCCGGGAAACCTCTCCCAGGCTCCAGCTGGGTCTGCAGGTGGGCAGCATGTGTTGGGAGGTGAGGTGTGCACAGGTTGGGAAGCTGGCCCCCAATCTGCCATAAGACACGTAAGCCCAGGAGGCTCAAGGGGAAGACAGGACTCAGATGAGCTCTTGAACATAAAGGGGGCTCCAGAGGGTGTATGACAACCAGGGTAACCAAGAGGGCACACTGTCCCCATGCCTGAATGATTCGAAGCACAGGAAAAAGAGCTAAACCCAGCCAGCTCTAGGATATTCCACTGGAATCTCTTTAATAATGCCCAAAATGGTGTCTTGTGCCTTTACTTTAAATTACAGAAGCACGGGCACCTGGGTGGCTCAGTTGGTTAACCAACTGCCTTTGGCTCAGGTCATGATCCCGGAGTCCTGGGATCGAGTCCCATATCGGGCTCCCAGCTCCATGGGGAGCCTACTTCTCCCTCTGACCTTCTCCCCTCTCATGCTCCCTCTCTCTCAAATAAATAAATAAAATCTTAAACGAAAAATTACAGAAGCAGGTTTGACCCTGCCATTCTACTTCTAAGGACCTGTTGTAGAGAAAGAGCCAGTGAGGTGAGCAAAGTTATATTGACAAGGGTATTCGCTGCAGCAGAGTTTAAGATAATTTTTTCAATGGGGGTGGGGGATGGGTGAAGTAGGTGAAAGGGATTAAGAGGTACAAACTTCCTGTTATAAAACACATAAGTCACAAAAAGTACAGCATAGGGAATATAGTCAATAATACTGTAAAAAAAAAAGGAAGCAACCGAAATGTCCATTAGTCAAGGAATGATGAAGTGAATATATATGTCCATATCTGTAGATTGAATGTAGCCCGCCCACAACACTCTAGCAGATCTACAGGTGCCAAGATAAAAAATTCTATTTTTGTTTAAAAATAAAGTCTACTCAAGTGTTGCAGAAAGACTGGAAGTCCGCAGAAAAGAGTGAAGAAAACACACAGCAGCTTGAAAACTGGTTTCCGCTGGGAGTGAGAAGATGGGAGCAGGTGCCACTGACTGCTGTCCACTTCTGGGTCTAGATTTTAAAGCATGTCTTGCTTTTGTGATTTTCCAAAATATTCTTAAATGAGAAAAGTGGAAAAGATATATATATAATATATTATATATATATATATATTATATATTATATATATACCAACCGTACTCCCCATGTAAAGAACCAGCCTCGGACACTAAGTAACTTCTAAGTCATTTGTCTCATGTGGGATGGGAATCGATGTCCTCCCATAGCACCTCCATGAAACAATGCATTTAAACTGTGTCATGATGCATTTAAGTTAAATGTAAAGATTCAAACCATTATAGACTGGTATGCATTGTGACCCATTAGTAGAGTAATTTATAAAGTCAGCGAGGTGATTTAGGATGTGGCCTCTTGTGTCTTCTAGACTGAGGTTTGGATTTTGCTCACTTAGAGCTCTGTGACTGGGCACTTGGATGGCTCAGTGGATTAAAGCCTCTGCCTTCGGCTCAGGTCATGATCTCAGGGTCCTGGGATCGAGGCCCGCATCGGGTTCCTTGCTCGGCAGGGAGCCTGCTTCCTCCTCTCTCTCTGCCTGTCTCTCTGCCTACTTGTGATCTGATCTCTCTCTCTGTGTCAAATAAATAAATAAAATCTTTAAAAAATAAAAATAATAAAAATAATTTTAAAAAAAGCTCTGTGACCTTGAGCAAGGTACCTAACTTTTTCTTGTATTTCTGATTACTCACTTGCAAAATTAGGTTAGTAATAGCATCTATCTTATAGGTCATTGTAAAAATATAAATACTGTATGTTAAGTACAGTGCCTGAAGCAAGTCCTCAGATATCTTAGCCAGGAAATATGTATCATTCACAAGAGATCTTATAAAATAGAAAAGATAAATCATCTCCCTAGGTTCCTGAGGTGTGATCCAGAATCCCCGGGGGCCTATAACTGGGTTTCTGTGACTCTGTGAGCCCCCCAAAATTACACGGAAAACTCTGTGGGAAAGGGCATCTTACTAGGGAGAAGGTATATAATCTTATCACATCCTTAAAGGTACCCCTGCAGGCTAAGGGATACTTCCAGACATCTGGCTGATGTCTACTTCTTCCAAACAATTTCCCACAAACACAGCCTGGTCCCCAACAGCAGCCCTCTGCACCAGCCTACATCTGCACCTCCTCAGAACCTCCCCTCCTCCCTGCTGGGGGGTCTTATGGCCACCCTCTCTCATTGGAGCTGAGTCTGCCCTGCGCTGTCCAAGCAGCCAATCTCACTAGGTTAGAATAATCTGGTCTAATAACAGGTTGATAAATCCATAAACGCATTTTATCACTGAATTGACCAGTT
The DNA here is from genome assembly GCA_002007465.1 of Ailurus styani. Classification (NCBI taxonomy): domain Eukaryota; kingdom Metazoa; phylum Chordata; class Mammalia; order Carnivora; family Ailuridae; genus Ailurus; species Ailurus styani. The sequence goes on along the minus strand of LNAC01000036.1, from coordinate 7,347,284 downwards.
TGGCTTAATTAATCAGCGGGACTCCTGAATTAATCAGAACTATTTCAGTTTCAAGTGACGGAAATCCAACTCACACTCGATGGAAAAGAATAGAACTTGTTCACCTAGATATGTCCAGGAGTGCATCTGATTTGAAGCAAGAATATATCCAGGTGCTCAAACAATATCACTGGGAATCGTTCTCCATCTCTTATCTCTGCTTTATTCTGGGTTGGCTTCAATCTCGGGTGATCAGCTAGCAGCGATGAAGTCCAGCAGCTCGGAGCCAGTAACCCCAGCAAAAAAAAGAGAGCTCGTCTTTCTCAACAGTTCCAGCCACGCTTCCGGATCCACACACGTTGGCCCACCTGGTCACTGGTCCACCCCTAAACCAATTGCCGGGGCCAAGGAGATGGACAGCACTGATTGGTTAGCCCTGGTCCCTCCTCTGAAGTTGGACGATGGAATCACCCCCATAGAACTGCATGGATTAAGAGTGGGGGAAGAATGGTTTCCAGAGAAAATTGGTGTGTTGTTACCAAAAGAAAGAGAGAGAGATTTTAGACCGGACAGCTGTTTGCTAGCCTGTTAGCAGCCATCTCAAAACACGGCCTCTGTGTTGGTGCAGCCAAGTCTTTTCTGAGGGAGACAGCCTAGCCCAGTCCTGATTCAGCAGCACCAAGCCATAGGTGCGGACGAAAGACTTCCCAACCCAGGGATGGCTGCTGTCTTCTCCAACCGATAAGCCACGCAGACGGGCTTCTGCTACTTACCTCCACTCAGTATCTCTTCACTGAGGTTTTCAAGCTCCTATTAGCCTGTCAGAAGGAAAGGATTAACAAGTATTTTGATTTCTGTTGAAAACACGTTGTTTCAGAAATAAAGTTGGCATGGCAGGCATCTTGGTTGATTTAATCTCTGACACAGAAGCTTATTTATAGCATCACAGCCTTCTGAATGTTTAAAAACTCAAGCATTATAAGCCTGCTGTGCTTTTCCTGTGAAGTGTGGAACAGCACTGAATGAATAACGCCACCTGAGCCAGCCGCCCAGGCGCGCTCCAGAATCAAACACAGCTTTCATCTGCTCCTGATGTGTGCGAACTCCCTTCTGCTGACGCTGGGTCCGTCCTGGGGTATGCTCCCTGGGACCCCCAGCCCGCCACCTGGGCATGGAAGTCCTGAAGGGAACGGGCTTGTCCCTGCGCCCCTTTCTCCAGCCGGCTTCCCCCCCCTCTCTTCCGAATCCTCTCCGGGATTGTCTGGACGCGTCTCTGTATCGGACGAGTTTCTCTGTGCTGCCTCTTCCTCCAAGAAAACCCTTTCTCCTGGCTGTCCAATTCTACTAGTTCAAGTGTATCAAGAATATTGTTTGAGAAATAGTATTAAAGCACCTAAAGCCACTCTCCTCATTTTCCAGGTCAAAGGGAATCTCATCCAGTACATTCCCCACCCCCACAACTAAATCTCACTAAAAATAAATATTGGTAGTGGACCTGGGTTAATTTAGGCACTTAACCCTGCCTTCCTGTCACAGGAAAAGGTGATTATACTCAACTTAAAAGGTAGATTGTTTGGTGTGTATTTAAAAGAGCGAGACAATGACATCCTTTTGGCCAAAGGATCCCCAAAAGCTAGGACAAGCATAAACCTTTTATATTAGTTTATAGGCAAACACCAACAGCCTCAATGCTCTGACCTGTGAAGGGTGTATTTTGGTGATCAAGGAAAAGAGGGGTTTTTTTGTTTGTTTTGTTTTTTGGATCTCAACTGTCAGAGGTTATGGTTTTGACGTTTAGACAAAAAAACAGACTGCATACATTTTAGATAAGCTCACACCCCCTCTTTCTGGAATCTGGATATAAAAATAGGTATTACGTGCCAGGACTTTTTCGTAAGACATAGAATACAAAACAGCTAGAAAATCTCCATTCTTAATCACAGGTTGATTACAGAAAGTTCTCATCAGGGGAGGAAAGTTCTTACAGCCAGGCCAAGAACCTCCTGGAAGAAGCACATGACAGCCCTGGTGAATTACTAACACTGAATAAGTGTCATCACTACAGTGACCATGCTTCTGAGCCAAAAATCAGGGCAAGGGCACTGAAAAGCATAAACGTTCTTATGAGGGTAAATATTGAAAGGAGGACCGTCACAGAAAGTGCCGAGATGGCACAGAATAGCATCTCGGCCTTGGGTTTAGATTATAAGAGCATCAGGTATGTGACCGTGAGCGAGTCCCTCCTCCCCCAACAAACCTCCCTTTCCACATCTGTAATGTGGAGTCTGTAAAGGCAGTAATCATATTACCTTCTTCCTGAAGTTGTCATGATATACTGAATGGTAAATAAGCTTTCAGTGTGTCATGGAAACCCCTAAGATTTAAGACAATAAGGGGCACCTGGGTGTCTCAGTCAGCCAAGTGGCCGACTCTTGATTTCAGCTCAGGTCATGATCTCAGGGTTCTGGGACAGATCCCTGCTGTGGGCTTGGAGCTCAGTGGGGAGTCGGCTCCAGGATTCTCTCTCTCCCTCTCCCTATGCCCCTCCCCCACACTTGTACCCCATCTCATTCTCTCTCTCTCAAATAACACATCTTAAAAAAAATTTAAGACAATAAAATAGATGTCAAATCACCCCTGTGGAATGTTTAAGAAATTGTAAAACTGATTTTTTTTAAACCCTTGGCTCATCAACAACCTTGAAGAAAGGCAAGAAGCATGACTGAGAAGGCCAATACTGAGGTTCTAGAAAAATCTCTAGTGTACACTGAGGATGTTCAGCATCAAAAGCCATTGTACCAGCAATTTCCACTGGGAAGAGCAACCAATAGAAAGACAAGCAATGGGTATCTTTGGAGGGTGTTGCCAGCCGTGGCTGCCATTGTGTCATCTGTGGTATGGTCCAGTAAGACACAGAAGAGAAGAAAATGCTGGTACACAGGAGTGCCCAAGAGAGCAAGCTCTTGGTTCTCACAGCATTCCTCCTAGGTAGCTGTTTAGGAGGGATATGATGGGGCTGGATATCCCACAAGGCAGATCCAATTAGAGCTAAAGCAGTATGGTTGTTTGGAATCTGACCTTTTCCTCCATGCTAGCGTGGCCTAAGAATGCAGATTCCAAACTGGTGTGCAAATGCTTGACCTATAGAAAATGTTCTGTGATGAAAGGGAGCAGCCCACTAAGGTAACCAGCTGGCACCATCTGTGAAGGCAGGGCCAGTGACCCACAGCAGGACCCGAAGCCTGGAAGTGGAAGAACAAAGATGGAGCCCCTTGAAGGAACTGATATCACCTGGATGCAGCAAGTCTCTCTGAGGGGAGATATGATGGCCAGAGATGGAACCTGGAGAAAAATGTGCCTATTACGGTGAGCAGTTGCCAGAGTTTTCCATGAGAGGGCCGAAAAGAATGGAGAAACCCATAACACTTCAGCTTATTAAGAGTTTAGCTTCTTTCGAAGACCCTCTCAATGCAAATATAAGCGGAAAGAAATTTCTCCAAAGGGAAGAAAAACCTACATCCAGACTCCTCCAAAGCAAGAGAAAACTTGGGCAGAAAAAGCAAGTCAACCATGAACAGAAGACGACAAGAAGAGGGGATGAAGACAATTAAGATCCTAATTTCTGAGGGTGGGGGAATGATAATCACAAAGACTCAGGCTTTTCCAATGACAGCCTCGCTTCAGGAAGCCCATGGACCTTCACGGCAATCACATTGCTGAGGAACTTAGAAGGTGTCTCTCCCAGCCATTCGACATTGGAAGCTCTAGATCCAAAAGGAAGTTCAGCCAGGGGTTTAAAAGAACATGTGCACGCATGAACGCTCCCAACCCTACCTGTGTGCAGGTTGAGGGGTGGGCGCGGGAGCGGATGACACTGTGTTTTACAGAAGAGAGCCCCACCACTGGCTCTTTTAAACCCCTGGCTTGTGATGCTTGTTAAACAGAATTATCAGGGCTGGAGAGGCCCAGACAAATTGCTGGGCTGATATTACCTGAACTTCAGTGTTTGGGGTATATCTTTCTACATTTTTGCAGCTTTTACTAGCATGTTTTAAAAACTTAATTAAATGTATTTTACAGGGATATTCATATCACTACCATAAATAGAAAGCTAGGCTCATTTACCAAAAGAAAGCAACTAACAACAGGGGAGTGGCTTTGCGCTGCTGTCCACTCTCAAAAAACAGGCGTGGTAAGCCTTCCTGTCTGCAGTTTTAGGAGGCTCAGCAAATGAAGAGCCTCCAAGCAGCATCTGGTATATTGCCAATGCTCAACAAGTGTTCATTGCCATCCTAAGATATTTATTCTGTATTTAATTAATTTTATTGGGCTGCCTTGAAATGCCAGGTGCGACCCCAGACCTAGGCGATTTCGTTCATGGCCAAGTTCAAAGGATGGCAGCATGGTCGGTGATGTTTTGATCATATTTTGATAGCCAAGGATCTGTGCATTTGTTTGGCAAATGGAAGCCAAGAAGATAATTCATAGGAAAGGCCTCCGCGGAGGGATCCACCTAGCTACCATACGACCCACACTCGTGAGAGGTTCTCTCCCCCATGACAGGATGGAAAAGGCGGGACGGGGAGGGGGGGTAGACAGAGGAGAAGCAAAGCTGCTCAGGCTCCCCAGACCTCTGTGACCGAGGCCACTGGGGGGTGACACGGGACTGACAGTAGTGGTGAAAGCTTTCAGAGCACGAGTTTGAGATCACACCGACCCAGGTTCAAATCCTGGCTCGGTCAGGCAGGTACATGCTGTGTGACACTTTGGATGACAAAGTATCTCTCAGAGCCCCAGCTTTTCAGCACTTAGGGTCAGGTCAGTGGAGTACCTTCCTTGAAGACTTGCTGTGATAATTAAATAAAGTGATCATGAAGCTCATGTAGCACAGGGCCTGGAACGCAATACACCAACAGACACTCACTGTGCATTACTGTTACTAATTAACTTGGGAATGCCGCCTTCTTTCCCAGAGCTCAGGTGGATGGAGCTAGCATCAGCCTCTGAAGGGGTGCGGTAAGTCTGTTCTCCACTCCAGACACTTCAACTCCTCCCTCTCCTCCTGCCTCCCTCCCCGCCATCCTCCTGAATTCACTGATGGGCTCTGGCTTTCATGCAGAGGTCACTCTGCTGGTTATTTTTAGACTTGGAACATTCCACAGTCTCTGAAAGAGGACACGGAGTTTTGGTCATTGAGCCAGTCCTGGGCCAGGAGTCAAAGATCCTACCAGAGTCTTGGCTCTTTGGTGTACTGGCTGCCCGTGCTGAAGTAAATGCCTTCTCTCTCTGAGCCTCAGTTTTCCTCCTCTGTAAATTGGAGGTAATGACCACCCAATGGAGATCCCAGGAACTCTCTCCCAGGCTGTGGTGGAGATGAACATTTCTTGAGTACTTCTTATATGCCAGATGCTCTTCTAAGAGCTTTACAAGTTTAAAGGCATTTATGGATGAGAAAACTGAGGCACAGAGAGGTTGAGCGACTTGCCCAAGATCACCCAGTGAGGATTCAACTCCCAACGACCTGGATCAAGTGCACTTTAACTTCCACTGCCTCCCGTGATGCCTGCCAAGTGCTTAGTACTGTGCTCAGCACATAAACAGCACTCCGTAAACGTTAGCTCTTATTACGACTTTACAAGATTTCTGTGAAGATAAATAAAAGGTGTACCTTAAAATACTTGGGAAATTGTAGATACAATATGAACAGAAGTCAGAAACAAGGCAGATGACCGAAGAAAATGGACTGAGTTTTCCTGCATTTTGTTTTATCTCCCTGTTGATCTCACCAACTCCAATTCGAAACCAGAAACAAAAACGTGCTTCGTATTTTCTTTCCTTGCTAACACATCGGTGCAGATGTTTTTAAAAGCACACATCTCAGAGTTGGCCAAGGAACCTTTTCCTATTTGTGACTTCTACTAATAAAAATAAGTCTGACTGTCACTTATTCTAAAAAATGCAAATGGTATTATTAGACCGAGGAAGCCTGAAATTACAGTTCCACGGCTCCATCTCCTAAATCAAGGATCAGGTGACCAAATCCAGCTGCCATCTGTTTTATAAATAAAGTTTTATTGAAACATAACCATGTATATTCCTTTCCATATTGTCTGTAGCAGAGGTAAACAGTTCTAATAGAGACCATATGGCCCACAAAGCCTAAAATATATACTTTTTAACCCTTTACCAAAAAAGCTTGCTGGCCCCTGAACTAAATCATGCATTTTAACTACATCAGAAGATTTTTTCACTCTATAATGAAAGACGTGATGCCGTGGAAAAATTACAAATTTGTGAGTCAGATAAAGCAACAGAAAAGACACATGACGCCTCTGAAGTGCTCACCCTATGCCTGGCAGTAGCTAAGTATCTAATGAGCATAACTTCACTCAATCTTCATAACAAGCCTGTACAGTAGGATCATTTCCATTTTACAGATGCAGAAACTGAGGCTCAGAGAGGTCAAGGAACTGGATTAAGGCCACACAGCTGGAAAACAGGGAAGCTAGAACTTATGCCCAGATCCAAAGTGCTTGCTACTAACCCTTCCACCTGCTGCCTCCAGGTTTCAAAGCCAGCTTTGTTCCTTCCCAGCCAAGCAGGGAGAGTAATTTGAGTCCTCACTCTGACTCAGGGTAATTTCAGGAGCAAATGAGTACTAATGGATGTCATTGCCAATTCCAAAGCATCCCCTATTCTCATTTGCCCTTCCCTTTTTCCCACTTTTCTTTTCTTTCCAAAGAAAAAGGGCAAGCCTGTCCCCACCTCCCCTCCCACACCCAGAGTCCTCGGTGTTGTAGGCGGAGCAAGGGTGGGTTAAAGCAATGGAACAGATAGTAAGTCAATATGTAGATGGGTGACTTTTTTTATTTTTTCCCCCAAGTTTGCACTTCAAAGTCACTTTGGCCAATTGTCAAAACGTCAAGTGTGCATTTTCTCTCCTTTTTTCTCTTGGTCCCCTTCTCAGCTTCCTTGCATTTCATGGTGTGTGCTGTTTTTGTTGGCCCTGGCTCCTAAGGAGGGAGAAATCCACTGGTTTCATTAGCTCTTTGAAAAACGAGGTGGGATGAAGTTGGCGAGGTGACAAGGTCACCAAGAGTCATTTATCATTTTCGATGAGGCATAATAAACTCCTTGAAGCTGGACTCTAATTTAATTGTCTTCTACTTAATTGAGGAGAAGGAAGCCAGTTCCAATGTACTGACTGAAGGTGTTTTTTATTGAAACATAGACAGTTCTTATTTGTATCCTTTAGGCAACAGAAAACCCAGCTTCTAGATAGGGGGTACTCTCTCGTATTCAACACGATCTTTATTTTGTGTCTATTGGAGTCTAGATTTCCTCCCCAAACTGATTCATCCCCTTTCAGTAAATGGCACCACCATCCACTCCACCAAAAATAAAGGAGTCAACCTTGATCTTTCACACCCCGTATCTTCATCAGAGAGCCCATCAGCGAATGACATCGGCTTCACCAAAGCTGACCATGGCTCACCACCCCTGGTGAGAACCTCCCCAATTCATGCCACCAGCAACGCTCACCTGAGCACCTACCAAGCTTTCTTCATGTTCTCCTTGTTTCCACTTTTACCCTCCAACGTTCTCAGCTCACCCAGCCGCCCGAGTGTGGAAAATCTAAATCAGATGATACCACTTAAATTAGTTATCTATTGCTGTGGAACGAATTACTCCAAAATTTAGCGACTTAAGATAAAAAATAAACATTAATTATCTCACACAGTTTCTGAGGATCAGGAACTCGAGAACAGCTTAGCTAAGCCGTTCTGATTCAGAGTCTCACGTGAGGCTGCAGTCAGTATGGTGGGCTGGGCTGCTGTCATCTGAAGGCCGGACTGAAGCCGGAGAGCCTACTTGTAAGATGGCTGGCTCACAGGGCTATTGGCTGGGGGCCTCAGTTTCTCACCACGTGGACCTCTCCTAAAGCTGCTTGAATATCCTCATGGCATGGCAGCTGGCTTCCTCAGGAGTGAACCCAGACAGAGCAAGGCAATTGCTTCAATGTCTTTTATAGCCTCACCCTAGAAGTTACCTCTGCCATTTCCACAGAGCCTATTAGTTACATGCCAGTCTTATTCAGTGTGGAAGGGAATAAATACCAGGGAGCAAGGATCACTGGGAGTCACCTTGGACACCAGCTATCAGATGAATTCCTTACTTAAAATCCTCCAATAACCTCCAACTGCCACACAACAAGGACTCACCAAGACTTTTGAGCGTGGAAGCAACTTGGAGAAAGCAACCCCAGAGAATGAGTAAAGGGGAAATGAGACGTCCACCATGAGGAATAGCAAGTAGAGGCCGAAGGCAGGGAGACCGGCTGGGAGGCTGTTGGAAGAGTGGCAGAAGAGTAAGTTACATTGTATCAACCTTCAGCAAGCAGTGGAGAAATCCTCACTTCACCTTGTTGGCCCAGAGCACTGTAAGCTGCCTCCACCTTTGGAATTTCACTTGACAATGGCCTCATTAGGGGAAAGCTCTATCGACAGTCACATCAATAACTAGATGTGTAATTAACTTAGATTCCCACCCCTCACCCAGGGAGTGGCAGCGGGGCAGGCTGAGCATACAAGAGCTCCCTATCATAGTCGAAGCTTTTATGGATGTGTCTTCCTCCAGCGGGTGCCACACTGACAGCACCGCTAAATGTGGCTTAATTTGACAATCCCAACAATCCATTGTTAACGACATGCCATTGTTGTCATTTGCATTTGGTAAATGCGATTTTTTGGCTGTTTGCTCTCCCCTAGCTTTCTCTTCTGGGTTCCTGGCCCACCATGTTCCTTGGGGGGGAGGGGGGCGCAACACCACAAATACCATCTCTGCTATTGGGACACAACAGTTAAATAATGTGAAATTGCACTGATGCCAGTGAAATAAAAGTGAGTTTTACAAAACCGAGTTCCTTCCCTGAACATAATAACAGTAAATTTCTAGGGTCCTATAGTGTAATATCCATTAGATTTATTATGTTGCAATTCCCAGTCCCACTAGTTCTGCCTGAGGGTGAGTATATTACATTTCATCACAGTTTCATTTTCTCCTACAGATGAGAAATGGGAATGCGATTGCAGTTATGTAGCATGCATGTGTTAAATCTGATCTCTAATAAAATCAAACACATCACAACTCAAAGCACTTTAGCACAGTGTCGGCAAAATGAAACACCATCTGTCATCATGTAGAGATTGCCTTATTATAACACAAAATCAAACTACTCAGTGTGAACATTGTTACTTAATAAATGGGTAAATGAAAACTGATAATTATGATCTTATTTATTTTAAATGATTACTTAAAGCCACCAAAAGTGCAACATAATTTGTCAATTAGACGCTCTGGACCCTGTAACAACAAATAGAGCAAACACCCCTCCGTAAAAATGGTAAATAGACTTGACAAGAAACAAAAGAGGGACTGAAGGGAACTTTCAAGAACGGCCAGAAGTGGAGACAAGGAAGGGAGCTCAAGGCTTGAGAAACTGTGGCCAGTTCCAATCAGGTGATGGCAGTTGCTACCCCAGGATCGCCCAGATTTTCCACTTGGCAAAAAAAGAAAAAAAAAAAAAAGACACTTTCCTAGGTGCTGGAAGACATGGTGGCAGACTGGTGGCCCAGTGTTGATTCCCATGAGACACATGTAAAGTCATGATGTAGTTTCCAGCCACTGGGGACAGTCGGCTTTAACTTGGATTTCATCTTTCATTTGAATAGAACACTATGAGTCTAGGGGTAGTCATTTCTGAAAACAGATATTAAGGTAGGTAGGAAATACACAATTTGGGAGAGAGGAGTGTAAAAGTTGAAGGAAATCAAGGGCATTGGCTATTGTGAATCTGCTATAATATGTAGGAGGGCTTTGCTTTTCTCTGGAAAAGAGAAAATGGAAACATCTAAATGACTCATTGTGATTGTAGATACACGGTGATGTCTCTTCCTAATGCTTTTACCTATAATTCTGATTATCTGCCCTGATGAAATCACAACCATTCCTGGGATCTTGTGAGATGTGACAAGAGTCTGCAAGCCCAAGAAGATACAGAAACCCTTACTGTCCCCATGCTAAGCAGTTTGATGTAGGTGTATTACCCAGGGATTAATTCTGGACTCTTTTTTTGGAATAACATGCAGGTTTTTCAAAGAATCTTGCAAATACTACAACTTCTCTCAGTGCCCGAGAAATTGATGGAAGAATTTATAGATCTCCCTAGGTTTCCCAGACTCCCCCCGCCCCCCAAACTCCCCAAGACCTGGGAACAATATCTTACGTGTCAGGGAAATAAACTGAGTCTGAAAAAAAAAACCAAACAGACTCTACTGCCATTTTACCATGCCTGCCCCCCAATTCCCACAAATGCCCCCTTCCTCCCGCCATCCCCTCTTGGCATTTTAAAGGGTGGTTTCATGGAGAGTTTGTCTCACTCTCCAACCCAAATAATTTAGATTTCTAATTTCAAGAAAATGTTATTACAAGGTGGTTTTATCTCTAATATTCAATTAGGTAAATATATTTGGAGCTCTTGCTATATTTAAATCAATGAGGTGATTTAAATAAATAAGCAGTTTGCATTCACACGTAATTTGCAACTCAGAGAAAACTTGTAACAATGATTAGAATTTGTGGTAAGTGAAGGTAAAGTTACATTCAAAGAAAAACAATCTTGGTAGCAGTTCAAAGGTAGGAAATATGGCATCTGGGACTGACTTTGAAGGACTCAAGTGGTAAAGAGGATGAGGCAGAAGGAGAGGTATGGTAGGCAGATGGTAGCCAGATGGCCTCATGGTGTAAAAAAGTATTTGTCTGCTCTTTGTTTCAGGTTCCTGGCATAGAGCTCTAGACTTGAGCTGACATAGTCACCAGAAAGACCAATTACGTGAATAGAGAGGGTCAGAACTTTGAGCCAATGTACAACTTGGGACATGCAAGGAGTAGAGGGAGCTGGAGACTGAGTTTGATCACGTGGCCAACGACTTAATCAAGTATGAGTACCTAACAAAACCCCAGTAAAAACTCTGACCACAGAAGTTCGATGGATCTTCTTGGTTGGTGGGAACGCATGGATGGGCTGGAAGGGTGATGTACTCTTGATTCCACAGGGTGAGGGCATGGAAGTTCTGGACTCCTTCTCATACCTCATCCTGTGTGCATCCTGCATAATAAAACTGTAATTGGACGGGTTTTTCCAAGTTCTGTGAGTCATCTTAGTGAATTACTGAACCTAAGAAGATGATGAAAAACTCTGAGTTTAAGCCAGTCCGCCAAAAGGTGGGTGGCCTGGGACCTCACCTGCAGCTAACATCTGAAGTGAGACTGCTCGTACAGAGGATTTTGCCCTGAATTTATGGAAAATATTCCCAGTGGGCCTGACCTGTTCAGGTGATCCCTTACAAGGAGTAAAGCTCTAAGTGGCAAGAGAGTTGGAAGCATCAGAGGGATTCAACAGGAGGGACATTCTCCATTGCTGGCTTTGAAGATGAAGCAGGTCATGTGGCAAGGAATATGGCAACCTCTAGAACAGCCCCGGCTGACAGCCGGCAAAGAAATGGGGATCTCAGTCCTACAACTTCAAGAAACTGAATTCTGTCACAACCAGGTGGCCTTGGAAGAGGACCTTGAGCTCAGGATGAGAGTCTGGCTGACACCTTGATTGCAGGCTTGTGAAACTCTGAGCTGAGAACCAACCTATGCCACACCCAGACTCTGACTACAGAAGCCTGAGCTAATAATTAGGTTTTGCTTTAAGTCACTAAGTTTGTGGTAATATGTCACACAGCAGTAGCAAACTAATAAAAGAGGGGTGTGATGACAATGTCATGAACCTCATTGTCATTCTGTCCAGACATATTTTTTCATCTGCTCAGCTTCTCTGATTATCTGAGAGTGGCTCCATTTCCACCTGCCCACTCAATCCTCACAGCCATCATGGGAGCAGCCATTTTGGAAATGTGGCTTGCCCCTTGGACACAGCTGATTGGTCCAGGAGGGAGACCTACATTGGCCACAGTTATAAAAGGCTTCTCTGAAACTTTCAGACTTGAGACTCAGTGGGAGAAACCCCTGCAGTGAGAGAACAGAATGAAGTAAACCCAGAGAGAAGCAAGGACAAGAAATGTTGTGGCCATATTTGAGGCCCCGATTCTAGTTGATTCTTAGGTCCAGGTACAACCCATCTTTAGGTTCTGAGAGATACACAAGTGTCTTTTACAATAAATTCCTTTTTGTTTAAGCCAAATCAAGTTGGGTTCTGACTATTATAATGAAAACAGTCTTACCTAATGAAACGGTATTAGTAAAAATTCATCATTTTCTGATTCCTACTAGGCCAAGCCTAAATTCTGCTTATTCTAAGACAATGTCTCTCCTCCCAGAGTATTTTCATGAATACCTCAGAGGTAGTATGTCGGGCTCCCAGACACAAATCTAAAACAAGTCCTCTATTTTTGTCTTTTGAATGTTGTTTCCACAGGATGCCAAAATTATTGATTTATTTGATCCATGCAGGAAACCTGTTAATTATATTTACATTTGTTAAAACATAATTTTGCCAAAGTTGGTGCATTGAACTGGCCTTGCAGATAAGCTACAAACATGTCGTTGAAACAAAGATTTGCCTGAGTTACCACATAGCCAAGCCTTCACAGGATGAAAAATGAAGGGACTTCAGAGTTTCTAAGGGGCTGCACTTCCTCTATATTTCCCTCATTAGCTCAAAACACTGAACACAGTCACTTCTTCCAGACTCCCTTCAGTAAATAGGGGTGCTAGCCAGCATCTCCCTTCTTTCATCTGTGATCATGTCTACGAAAGCCCAGGAGAAGTTCAAGACAATTGCAGAGAGTCAGAAAAAACAGTGGGTGTTGGAGGAAACTTGGCATTTCAGACTTCCTTCCTATTGCACATGAAAATCAAATAGAAGTGCCACAATCATGGAAGGAGGAGCACAGTCTTTTCTCCTGTTGCAACAGATCAAAAAAAACCAAAACTCAACTTGTCTTCGGAAAAAGGAGCTCGTGTCGCTGGAAATCTGAGAGGTTCGTCAGCATTAAGCGGTGGCCTCCCTGACCCGGGACTTCAGTAATGGCTTCTGGATGTGGGGTTCCTCCCTCTCTCCTCTCTTTGGTGCAGCTTTATTCTTAGTTGCCCTTTCACGTGCCGACTCCAGACCAGTCCAGATATTGTCCTCAGAGCTTTGAATCTGACAGAAAGATTCTCTTTTTCTCCAACTGTTCAACAAAAGCACACAACTCAAATACCACTGGACTGATTTGGGTTAGATGTCCATCCCAAGTCACTGTACAGGATTTAAGAAAGCATCACTCCATCAACCTGAAATTCTGCCTCGAGTCACTCTTGCTGGTCTTCCAGCTCTGATCCCATTTCATATCCCAGGATCCTGTTCTTGCTACGTAGGCCTCCTTGCCTTGGCCACCTGCCTTGGGAGCCTCCATTCATTCAAGACATGCAGTGATCCTGCCTTGCTTTTGGAAATTTTGTCCCGGAGACTGGATTGGAACCCCAGTCCCTTGTTGGGCCATGTGTGGATGGACTTCCATGATGTCAACATGAATGTCAGTAAGCATATTATGTATTCCTGAACTCTACGCTATCATGTTCCACTTACCTATTCTTCCATCTCTTATTTCCTGCTAGACCCTCAAAGTCTATCCCTAATCCAGACTACCATCTGTCTTCTATTGACTAAGGTCTGGTTGCTGGGCATAACGTTCTTCAATTATTCCCAGCTATGTCTGATTAAAAAAAAAATCCTGTCTGTAGGGTGTATTTTTTATATTTGCCACCAGCAGCAAACTCCCTTTTCTATAATACCCCAGTTTTCCTCTTGGAAACTACCCCGTGTCAATCCGCTGACTTGTTTGCCCTCAGATCTGCCCCTCGCCTTTCCCTTGGTCTATTCTGTATTTCAGGTGTGCTGACCCCTACAAGCTGCATTTCCCAGGCCCCAGTGTCTGCTGGTTTCCAAGTGGATTAAGCTAATGAGAGGCAGTGACAGGAGGCTGGAGTAAGGGAGAAAGGAGGAGGGCAGGGGATTTCTCTCTCTCTCTCCCTCTCGGCTTTGAGTGACGTCACCAGCATTGGGGGAGAGGCGGTCTTCTGTATGGCTTCAGTTTCTGTGGCTCACGCTTCCACCAGGTGGACCTAACCCCAGAGTTCTGGGAACACTGCTTCTTCCTCCCTCTGTCCCTCTAGCCAAGCTGCAGTTAATCTCAGAAACGCTTCGCCATCCCTGCTTGGCTATGCCACTCTGCCATCACATGTGTAACCAATCTCCTACATTAAATTACCTCTGCTTTAAATATCGAGAGTGGTTTCAGCTTTGCTCGTTGGGCCCTGGCTGACCCCACTCTTTCCCCTCCCCCACACTCTCAGTCCATTTGCTTCCAACTGCAAAGGTGGACATGTGACTTAGAGCTGGCCAATCAGAACATCGCATCCTCGTGGCCATGGTGATTGGTTCAGGATTTTGCATATACCACAATCATAACCAGTAATAAACACCGTCAGGAATGATGCTGGGACTATCGGGAAAGAGACAGAGCCTCCTTTTCCTCGTGGACCAGCATGCAAGCCCAGATGCACCATCAGGCATCTTGCTGCTTTATGGAGAGAGCCCTGCCCAAGAAAGAAGCCAACGTGGGTGATAGTAGTGTTGAGAGAGGGAGGGAGGAAAACTGTGCCTTGGTAATATCTGGAGTCCGATATCTTGAGCCCCTGGAGTATGAAAACAAAAGAAACTTCCTTATGGGGGAGGGGGTGGAGAAGGCTGTATCAATATCAATTTATCTATCTCTATCTCTCTGTCTGCCTACTTACCTATGCTATTTTTTTTTAAGTAGCTGAAAAGACTAGTCAAGGCTAGATCCAGGGGATCAAATGATATTCTCAGAGCAAAGTCTTCTTCTTGGCTCCCCACCATCACCTTTTCCTGGCTCTAACTGACTTGACTTCATTATGTGCCCAGATCTAACCCACTGCGACTAAGGATATATGAAACTTCATTGCACTGCATCTACCCCCGGGAGCCCGGGAGAGGAAGGGGTCAGCCCCACCCAAACCACATAGAAAGAATTTGGGGGAAAACTGGTTCCGTGAAAGGATTTCCAGTGTCCTAACTTCCACACGAGCCAGAGGCAATAGCAGTCTCTGAGCCAAGTCCAGAGCTTTCCTTTTGTAGACAAGAAAACTGAAGACAGATGAAACGATGTGCCCCAGGCCACACAGCCCCAAACGTTTTTCCTAGGTCTAATGTCATGGCAGCTGGAGACCTCCTTAGCCTCCTTCCATGACAGTTCCCCCCGAAATACCCACCATGATCTTCAAGCAACACCCAGAATGTTCCCAAACTTCCCCAGTTGATGGTGTCCTTGGAATCTCAGTTTATCCCACTGCCTTGAGGCCAAAAGAAATATGTGACAGTTCCATTTATTTAATAGTTAGACCCAATCAACTAAATAAATATTTATACTCTAATGACTTAGTAACCACTTGAAAAAATAGTACTACAAATAATTTTTATTTCATTCTTTCATACCTACAGCCGCTTCTTAATGGAAGCCAGGTTCCCATGGGACACTGCACAATTTCTCAAATTTTGGAAGCAGATTAGACACCATTGCCCTCATTTCCTATTCCACAGTAATGTTCACAACCTTCTTGCTTTTGATCATAGTAACTGTCAAACACACATACACACACACAAAGCTTCACAAAGAGATGACATCACAGAAAGAAATGTAGCACCATTTACTATTGACTACCTCGAGGTAGTATTTTATAGATGCCTACTGGCATTGGTTTCCTTCAAAAATCTCAGAGATCCTGGGGCACCTGGGTGGCTAGTGGGTTAAAGCCTCTGCCTTTGGCTTGGGTCATGGTCTCAGGGTCCTGAGATCGAGCCCCACATCGGGTTTCCTGCTCAGCGGGGAGCCTGCTTCCTCCTCTCCCTCTGCCTGTCTGCCTGCCTCTCTGCCTACTTGTGATCTGTCAAATAAATAAATAAAAAATAAAAAAAAAATCTCAGAGATCCCATAGTGCCACCACAGGCTGGCCACAGTGTTCTGATACACCTTGACAGTGTGGGAACCACAGCCTTAAACTAGAGGCCCATGGCCTGCCCCCAGGGTAGCGCTCAGCAACCTTCAACAGCAGAAGGAAGCCATGGAGAATGAAGGAGCTGCTGGCAATTGGCCGAATTTGGAGGAAATCCTATGCCATCTGAGCAGAGGAGACATCCTCCCTGAGAATCTAGCTGATCAGAGAAAAATAGCAATGCCGCCCCCAATTCTAAGGGATTGGGGTAACAACCTTTAGCTGCTTCTTCAAGACAGTGGGACTAGACGTCACTGCCCTCAACGACCATTTGCAACACGATGTATTGCCTCTGAGATGTTTGTTTGTCCTTGATTTAGTTTTCTGTTTCATTTTGTATCTCTGGCCTATAATCTCATGACAAACAGAGCACCTGTATTATAAATGCCTTCAGAAACTGAAGCAAACGTGTTTAAAAATTATATTTTCCCCCAAAGGAAAACGGATGCTGTTTATGTTCCCTTTCTATGTCCACTGACCTAGAAGCATGAGACCGATCCTCTGAATGTGCCTCTGCCATCCTCTTGCTGTGTGATGGGGGCACAAACTCACACCCAGACACACCCAGACTCACACACAGACTCCTCCCCACTTTATTTTTTGAGATTTTACCAACCAGCAACATTTTTAATGCTTTGGAGATTGACCTGATGGCCAAGTTTAATTTCACCAAAGACAAACCAAAAGCAACTGCTATCTACCATCACCATTATTTTATAACATAAAAGTCATTTGCTACCAAAAAAGGAGAAAGCAAATATCCCCAAATAATCTCCATTTTAATTTTAAAATATTTTATTTATTTATTAGAGAACGAACATGATTGGGGGCAAGGAGAGAGGGAGAAGCAGACTTCTCCGGGGAGCCTGATGTAGGGCTTGATCCCAGGGTCCTGAAATCATGACAAGGCAGACCCTTAACTGACTGAGCTACCTGGCCACCCCAATAATCTCCCTTTTAAAAGACTGTTTCCTCTGTTTTTTTTAGAAGAATTCATATTTGTCCTTTTCCCATTTTGCTTCAGACAGGTGAACACATCATCACAGATCAGCACGAGTTACAAAGGAGAGTTCACATACCTGCAAGATCTCTAGCTGCCCCCGGACTTTGCAGACATTCACTGCAATGACTTACCTTTCTGAGCCTCACTATCCTCATCCGTCAAATGGGCGCAGCGCTCTATTTACTTCCCAGCATTGTTAGGAATGTGAAATGAAAAAGTCGATGCAATTGTGCTTTAAAAAGAAAAAAAAATGAAGATATCAACCCCAGCACCATCTTTTGGAAACCTATATGTCCCACCCAGAATTAAGGCTGAAATTACAGACCTCCAACTTTCCCTCTAACTCTCCAGCCTGGGCTGGTTTAATTTAGACCCTAAACATTAGTTTAACAAAGTGCTTTCATGTTTATTATATTGGATTAGCAAATTATAAACTATCATATGAGGCTTTCAAGAACACCCAGACAAATGGCCTGCACACAGGGAACAGTCATATAGTCACCATATGGGTTTCATTTATTAAAGCTTTGGACCCCGAGCTTGGGGAGAGCCAACCTCTTTACTGAGGGACTCCTGAGGATTGGTTGCTAGGAAGCTACAAAAGCTAGTGTTTTTAATGAGATTTAAAGTATCATAAATTATATATTATTTTCTGCACTTAGGACATTCATAGCTCTTTGGTTTATTTTGTATTTCATTTTGCATTGGTGACATATAATCCCTTTACATAGAAAATGTCTTGCATAAGAATTCCCTCGGAAATCAGAGCAAAATTACATTTCAAAATTATTTTTTTCCTCCCTAAAATAAAAGTTCACATTTCTTTGTCTCCTTCTGCATGTCCAAGGCAGGCAATTGCTAAGAATTTATTTTCTCCAGTTTAAAAAAAAAAATTAATCCCAGCCTTTACCAATAATAATTACTCAAGTGAATACTGTGAGTTGAGTCTGGAGCTGCTGTTAATAAGAATTCTCATAATTCCATTTTCTGATGAGAGTTAATGTGTGTTCTGCGGGTTTAATTCCACAGATAATTACGAAGGCAGTATTTAAAAAGCCTGTTTAGTCCGTACTCTTCCTCAACTGCTTCAGTTTTCAACATTAAATAAAGAGGCAGCCATTCCACAAAAGAAATTAAAAACTATTTGGTTTAACTGCCCATCTTTAAGGAGCGAGGCATTATGCAAATACGGTGCCCAGAATTGGCTCGCCGGGCTTTGTCAATCTGCATAATAAAAGACAGCCCCTGGCCGGTCGCAAAGAGCTGGGGGCGTATTACTACCAACAGTGGCCACTGATAAAACAAATTAAGACAGTGGTTTACGATTAAGAAATCGTTTTGATCAGTGATGCTTTGTGAAATGAGATTTTAAGATCTTTGGAAAACAATGCTCCCTGAGAAGCTCCTGTTTTCTCTTCAACTTCCCCTTTGTAACTTTTCTCCTTCTCCATCATCAGCTCCTCTCACTGGAGGTTCTAAATAGTGATCTCGAGACTTCTCTAGGCTGCTTTCAGGAACATCTCTGTGATTTAATTAACCAGACTCTTTTTTTTTTTCACTTGTTACAAAAATCAAGGACTCTAACAAGGTGCAATTAATCAAGTCCAGGGAAAGTTTTAGGACATTTATAAGTTGAGGCCCAGGGAAATCTGGGAAGAAACGAACAGTGTAGGTGGACATCAGCAGCTAGACCCAAGACTGTAGGGGCCCAGGCCTTCTCCAAGCGTTGAAGGTCATCTTTGTCTTGTCTGCACCCTAGCCGGCTTGCACACTGCTCCTGATAGCCTTCCCAGAGAGCAGGCGAGTGAGCTCTCTCAGCTTCAAGTTTCTGATCTCCCCTTTTGATTGCTTGATGTCTGGATTCAGTTTACCCCTCACTTGGCTCACAGTTGACCAATCAGAAGCCTGGCGCTTCCTTACCATCCAGGTCCCACTTTCCTTCTCTGCTCTATACTGGAATGTCTTTTCCAGCCTGTTGCCTGCACCAGAATGATTGCAGTTGCTGTACCTGAGTGAGTTTTGATGGTTGATGCATATTTTCTTTTTTCTTTTCTTTTCTTCCTTCCTCTTTCTTCCTTTTTTCTTTCTTTTTTTCTTTCCCCCTTTCCCTTTCTTTCTTTCTTCCTTTCTTTTTGTTGTTGTTGCTTGCCTTTTCTATATTTTCTACAATGATCATTCATTACAATTACAAATATTTTGAAGTTTGGTTTGCTTGTTTTTGCTTTTTTAAGCATGTACTGATTTCCATTGTGAATATGACTAAGTGGAACCATCCGGGTCAGCCAGTCTGTGTGCCTTAAACAAATGTCACTCTCCTGGATTTCAGTTTCCTACTTTGTCAATGAAGAAGTTGATTCTGGGGCGCACATGTTGAGTCATCTAATAAATACGTTTCATCCTAAGGACAAAATAAGAATAAAGAAGCATAAGGATAAGGAATCAAAATAAATCCTATTCCTACAACTCAGCAATACTAAACCTGGAGATCTTCCAAAATGTTCTTGTGTAAGAATTGTTTGGAAAGAAACATTCCACTCAGGGGAAAAATGGTTAGGAACCTCTGATCTATTTTCATGCCTTAGATAAGAAATCAGTGACTCAAGGACAAGCTTGAAGGACACAGAGCTAGGATTAGAACTTTGGTGTCTTAGATCTGCTCCTTCTTACCAAATGATGTGCTATCTTCAATTTGTGGTATTTTCCTATTTGACCCTTGAATAGGGTGACCATTCATTGCAATTTGCCTGGAATCAGCTGGGTTCATGGCTGTGGTCCCAGTGTAATTATTAATAGCATCTCTTTTGCTCTCAGAAATGTCTTAAATTATAACTTTTATGGTCATGTCACACCCCTTAGCCAGATCTTTGCCCCTCGCTCAGCCTGATACTTCACCTGTGACAGAGCTTGACCTGGGCTTCTTCATTGCCATCTGTCTTCATCAGAGAGAGGACTGACCCTAATAGCTCAGAGTCCATATTCATTCATGGGTCAGCTTATGGTCTGGATGACAAAAATGATCCCAGGAGACATAAGCTGGTGTTTGGCCTCCTACCTCAGGAAACAAACTCCAACAAATCATGAAACACTGTGCAAAGAATGGCCAGCCCTTCTTAAAAGGAGCCTACCAAGCCTTCATGTGTGACAGCCTCTCTCTACCTGAAAGGAAGGATATTGTATATGAAATGACACAGATCCCCATAGGCAGTCTTCCCAACCAGCCTCTTCTATTCATTTCTCTGACAATCGTGATGTCAGTTTCCATGTTAGTTCTTGAGGAGACACAGAGATTCCCAAGGCATAGTCTGTGTTCCCCAAAAATTCACAGTCTAGTTGGAGGGTAGAGGGTGGGAATGCAGGTTTTATGGATCACCTGCATTCGTATACATAATTGCACGCATAATACGTAATTACATAATACGTAATACATAATATCACGTGTTACCACACACTTTATTCTTTTTCATCTCTTCCAGACAATGTGCCATACAACAAAAAGATTTGTTGAATGCATGCATGCATGAATTAATGCATTAATTAATATCGTCTTTTCTCTAGTTGTGTTGTGTGTCTATTTCTCATCTCCCAAGAGAGGGAGAACCATATTATGACAGCCTGGTAGACTCGGAGAGACAGTAACCTGTCGCAGGTGAGAGCAGAGTTCCTGGGCTTGAATCTTGGCTCTGTCTCCTGTTAGTTGCATAATCTGGGGCAAGTCACTTTACCTCCCTGTGCACATTTCCTATTCTAAAAATGAGGATAATAATAGTAACTGAGGGGATCGAGCTAATGCACAGTAACAGTGCCTAAGGGCAGTGTTGTGCTGGTAGATGTTTCACAATCGCTTCTCTGTTGGTGGGGGTGGGAGCCCCAATTCATACCATGTGCTGACTTCAGTGGTATAAAAGTTCTCAGCCCCAGTATGAAGTCACTGAGTGCAGGGATGGGAAAAAAATGTGTCCCGTCGGTTCTGAAAGTTAGCACTCCCTTGACTTATGTCTAATGAGATAGCCTATGTATAAACTTTATAAACATAAGTCTGCTCTACTAATCCTTTCTCTGAGTTTGGTCCCCATTGTGTTTAATAGTTAGTAAAGACATGGGAGCAACATTCTGAATAATTACACGGACGAGTCAACTACCCTCCCCAAGTCTGGCTGAGCACCAAGGAATGAGGGAGGTCCCCTTCTCAGCACGATCTACTGGGCACAAAGTTTCTTTAGGATAATGCCATGATCCTCAGTTTGTTTGTTTTTCAGAATCCACAGTCTCTCATCTTTTGGGGTGAGCCTGGTGGTGGGTACGAAGGAGGGCACGAATTGCATGGAGCACTGGGTGTGGTGCATAAGCAATGAACCTTGGAACACTGAAAAAATAAAATAAAAATAAGATGCTAAAAAAGTAAATAAATAAAAAATAAAATAAAATAAATAAAATAAAAGTTTAAAAAAGAATGATGCCATGATAATAATGCACCATTTTAAAGGACTCACCATATTCTAAGAACTGTATCGGGTGCTTTAAATACATCACACCATCTTATCCTCACAACTTTATGAGATTGGAAGTGTAACCCCCAGTTTACAGATAGGGACACTGAGGCTCAGAGGGATAGATAGCATACTGTTATTCCACCATGACTTCTTCCACCACTTCTAAGTGATAAAGCTAGGATTCCACCCCCGTCTGTGTGATGCCATAGCTCATACCCTCCACCACTACGCTCAACTGCCACAACTCCTTTGAAGTTCCAATACCATTTTAATCTATTGGAGCAAGTAGGCAACACATCAGAGTGGCTGAAGGGAAGAGACTCTAGAGCCAGACTGAGTTCAAATGCTACTCTGCTCTTTATCAGACCTCACACAAGTTACTTAACTTCTCCGTGCCTCAGTTTCTTCATCTATAAAATGGGGATAAATACGGGATCTACTTTAAAGAGTTGTTAGGAGGATAAAATGAGCTACTATGTATGAAATATATATAACAATGTCTGGCACACAGTTCTATGAATGTGTTTATGAAAGAAAAAGTAAATAAAGTTCTTTTAGATGAGGTGAGAGATTCCTGGAATTTCAAGACAGAAAGGGTGTGAAATTGACTCTGAGATACAGTAGCCAAGCTGCTTAGGGAAGATCTAGGCCAATGAAACCAAACAACATTGGGACCAAAAATGGACCAACACTAGCTCTATCACTGTCCTTGAGCATGTGCTCTCTGCACACTGATTTTCCACTTAAACAGCCCATATGGAAACCACAAGCATCACAGGTAAAGCACAACTTCCATTTTTCTAAGCAGATTCTTCAAAGGTGGCTATTAGTGGCCCTCAGAGGACACATGATGGCAAGAAAACAGAGGTTTGTATATGGTGATAAACTCCGGACTCCAGTGATAGGAAAGACCACTCCACTCAGCTCCCTGACTCCGAACAGGGCTCTCCTTCACAGCCCTCCAAATAATAAACACTCCTGTTGAAAGGCAGAAGCTTTTGAAAAATCTAGTAAGGATACAGACCCAGGTGAGCGTGCTATATTGGCCAAATGAATGGTTCACCAAAGACACCTGGAGGATTTTTATGGAGTTCTTCTGTCGTTTCCAAAAGATTTAGTTTAAGATAGTGGCAACGTTAAGAGGCTGGGTGACCCAAGCATGCCCCCAAAGGACACTTAGTTTTGACAGGACCCTTCGAAATCTTGCCCACATGTATACCCATTTAGCCCCTCACCCCTAGCACTGTACTTAACACAGTCCCCCAAAATTATGTTTTTAGGGATTACCTCTTTTATATAGAAACTTATAATGGGATCTACCAGTTTATAAGATCAGGGGTTAGAGGAACATGGAAGTGATACCCCTCAAAAGCAACCAGCAAAACTGGGGGATTCCATAGGATAAATGATCTGGTTTCTTCAATGAAGACAGAAGGTGGTTGGGTGGGGAATTGTTACAGATTATAAGAGACTTCAAAGCCATATCAACCAAATGCGATGCGAGGCCTCAGTTTTAGATCCTACTTAGAGCAAACCAATCATGAAAAGTCATTTTGACACCATTTGAACACTGGCTAAATATTTGATAATGTTAAGGAATTCATGTTAACATTTTTCAGTGTGTTAAAGACATTTATGTTTTTATATAGCTTTTATGTCTTAGAAATACATACTGGAGTGTTTATGGATGAAACAATGGAATATCTGGTATTTGCTCTGAAACACTCCAGGCAGGGGTGAGGGGTGTAGGGTGGGAAAATCAGTACTGATAAGCCAAACTGGCTCTCTGTTTATAGTTGTTGGTGAAGAGTACATGATGGTTTATTACACTAGTCTCTCTATCTTGGATATGTTTGAAGAGTTCCATGATAAAAAGTCTTCCAACTTTCCGAATCAGAAACATAGGAATCCTTTCTGATTCCTCCCCTGCCTTCTCATCTCTTCTCTGCCCCTTCCACCACAGGGCTGGGGTGTTCTACGTACTACAGACTGCCCCTCATTTTCACCCAATGACAATTGCCTTTGTCAAACCCTCTTCTTTCCTGCTTCGGTGCAACTTCCTCCTCACTGTCCCCAGTCTCAAAGTCCCAACGACATCATCCTCCCCCTACCAGAGTCATCTTGCTAAAATGCAGACCTGATCAAGGTACTCCCCTGCTCACAACCCTTTAATGGCTCACCTTCACCTACTAGGTAGTGTCCAACCATGATCGTCATGGCTACTCATGGTTGCTGCCCTGCCTGCCATCCCAGCCTCTACTTCTCATCTTGCCTTCCAATATGGCAGGTTCCAGTGATACCGGGCTACTTGTCATTCATTTGACAGAATTTACTGGTCCCCTATTATAAGATGAGCCCTGTGCTGAGCATCAGGAAGACAGTGGCAAACACAACAGAATCCCTGCCACGTGGAACTTCCATTTCGGTAGGGAAGACAAACACTACATCAACAAACACCCTTGATAAACAGGGGATGTACTCACCTATCATACCCTGAATTTGCTATGCTCTTAATCTTCTATGTCTTTGCATGCACAGTTGCTTTGATTAGGAACGCCTTCCCACAACCAGCTCCCTTCCATCTGCTAAAATGTCCACCCATCTGTTGACCCTATAAGATTCAGCCAAAGCATTATTCATCCCCACCTCCCTTAGGCTGGGCTTTCTAACATTATTTCACCAATATCTTGCACGTTATCTAGGCCAAAGTTGGTGTTTAATAAATGCTTATTAAAAAACAAATGAAAGAACGGATCGATAGTTGGATTTCTGCCTTCCTTAAACTGGTTTTCTTAGGGTTTTGAGTTTTGAGTATTAAGAGGTTATATCTGAGCATGACTCTATATCCTGAAGCACTTGAGGTTTGGTTCACTTTGTTAACCAAAGTCATTGAAAATGGGCATTTGCCTAAAGCAAATTTTCCCTACATGTTTCCAGTGAATTGTGTTATGTGCAAAAGAAGGTGCTACCGGGAAACACAATGAGTCAAACAAAAGTTAGACTGGGTTGTTGGGTTTTTTTGTTTTGTTTTTTTAACTCCAGGATTTCTCAGAACCTTTAATATGCTAATTTGCATTGTGACCCTCCAGAATGAGACTTTATGCAGTTTTCAAAAATATAATTGACCAACAGACCTTTTCGTTGTAAGGATATCTTAACTAATGTCCTCAAGAGCATCTTTCAGGAAACGCCGATTTGCCTGATGCCCTGCCCTCAAGTCCACCTTTACTTGCCATGTAACTTATATCTTCTTCTTCTTCTTCTTTTTTTTTTTTTTAAGTAATCTCTTCGTCTAGCATGGGACTCAAACTCACAACCCCGAGATCAAAAGTCGCATGCTCTACTGATGGAGATAGCCGGCGCCACAGGACTTATCTTAAAATAAGGTAACGAATGGTGCTGTGACTCAGGACCTGTGCAACAGCAGGAAAGTGCTGACACTCTCTGGTCCCTCGCCTCTTAGTCTGTTAAACTGTGGTATTAAGGCATGTGACGGACACGACACAATGACGAGTACCTTACACGGATAGGACATAGAGATTTTATTGTGGTTGTGGGTTGTTGTCACTATTTGCCAGCTTTCCAACTTTCTGTCTTTATTTTTCAACCTATACACTAAAGGTAGCAATGCCTTAGTAATTGAGACAATGGCATATCAATCAATGCTTGTTAAAACAAACATACAAGAAGGAAAACCTCTAAGGACAAAAATCAGTTGCTTCTAAGGCTGCTTCTAGATATGTGAGAAATGAAATAAAAGTAGACAATATGCCATTTGGGAGAAGGGAGTTTTTTTTAACACAGTGGTTTACATTGTTTTCTAAAACACAATGCACACAATAAAATACATGTGAACGTGTGATCTTACACACACATACGAATTGCCATCTTCTGCTATTGCGTGAGAAAATAAAATTGGAAAGGGTTTTCTTTCCAGCCTAGGTTTTGGTAGCTTAAGTGATGACTAATCTTGGAGATTAAATCCGATCACTGGATTATTGATATTAATTCTTTCTTTGGCTTGACAGCTATAGGATGGAAATGTCATAGGAAACACACTGAAATTGACTGAGCCCAATTAAGCAGGCAGGACCTGAGCGGACACATAAAAAATACATCAATCACAGCTCACAGTTTTATTTTTAAGTCAGAACATTTTTGTAACCAAGAAAGTATATTTAGAATGCTATATTAATAACAGTATTATTTTACCTGATGATTTATGTGGTGATTTCAGCTTTATTCCATTGTTTTAGACCTCATCTGTCATCAAATAGTAAAAAATTTCTTAAGCTCTTTTAAAGCACAGTTTGACCAAGAAATGTTCAGGCGTGGAGGAGGCTTTACCATCCTTGGGATTTTAACCCTGCTTTTAGTTAAAGCTTTTAGTTAAACAAAGACAAATCTAATCTGGCAATTTGCAAATAGGCTCATTTCTACACCCATTCATTAATGTGCTGATTAGAATCATAATGTAGAGTTGGGGGCATCTTAAAGTCAACTCATTTATGGAAATGCTCATAAATTTAGCACATCATTGTTCAAATAGAAACACTCCATGATTATAGAATGTAGAAAAGAGTCAATTTCAAGCAATCGAGGATGAAAGAGCATTACAAAGTTATCTAGACTGAAGTGATAAAACCTAAAATCAGGACTGAAAGATATTCAGTATCAGTAAATGATAGAGCTGGCAGATTCCAACAAGACTGGTCCTTATCCAAGTGCAGAAAGCAGTGGGAAAGGACATGCAGGGTTATGACAAGAAGAGGGAAGTCATCAGGCAGAAGTAAGGTTGGCCATGAGCTGATTGTTGTTGAAATGAAGTGATTGACACATGGGGTTTAGGACTTTTATATTTGTGCGAGACTTTTCATGATAAAAATGTAAAAAATATAAATTTGACTTCTAGAAATAGACAAACTTCAGTTGCACAAAAAGAAAATCGAAGGCAGATCAAGAATTATGAAAGGAATACAGTAAGTATAAAGAGGAAAGGAAGACAGAGAACTTTCCAGAGAATGGAATAAAGATGGTACTAGGAGTATTGGGGGAAAACCAAACTCACCACTACCACCAGCACCACAACCACAATAAAATGGTAATTATGTGAGGTGAAGGACATGTTAACTAACCTTACTGTGGTAAACATGTTGCAATATATACATGTACCGAATCATCACATTGTACATCTTCAACTTAGTGTTATGTGTCAATTAAATTTCAATAAAGCTGAGAGGGGGGATAAAAGAAAAGAAAACCAGGAGCAGAATGATTGCAGATGTGTTTTGATAGAGAACACATTTTTCAATTTCAAGAAAAACAATCATTATTGGAAAACACTACATATCTGAAAGAGTACTGAGAAAAATGTACAGACAGAAGAGTACATCGCTGGAACAAAAATTATAGAAAGTACTTACATAAAAATTTTCCCGAGAAGAATTAAAATAAGAAAAATAAATTAAAATGTTTACTAACTATAGAAATAAAAGAGTGGGAATATAAATTTCCACATGTGAAGCAGGAAACTTGAGGAGGCAAAAATGATACTTCAGAAAATTCCAGGAATTTCTTTCCTCTCTGGGATCGCATGCATGCTACCCCTCTGCCAGCCACCTTCCCCCGTGCAGCTCGGGTCTCTGATACATCCCTCAGCGTACTTTAAGTGTTCCTAGGGTAGGGCAGGGGAGGGATGACGTGCACTTCCGGATTCCACCTCACGGGGGAGGTGGATGGTGACAGGTGTGCGGCTATGTTGTTGGGAGCCCTAGAGATCTTGTGCCATCCACCTTTTTTTCTGAGGCCTCTGGATATTCTTTGTGCCTGGCAGAATGCCTGACATCTAGGCATTATTTTCCAATAAATATCTGTTGGATGAATAAGGAATGGGTGGATGTATTAGAATGAATGAATGAACCCTAGTACTTCCCCCGTGTGACGCTGCCTCCACTAGACATCAGGGTCTCATGAGCTATCAGCCGGCATCAGTTCCATCTCCTCATGGAGTGAACACATCAGGGAACTAGTGCCTTCAGAGTCCCCCTCAGTGCCTCCCTGTCCCATGACCTTCCTGTCTAATCAGTCCCCAGGTTGACGCCACTTCCTAAATATCTCTCCCAGTGGAACTTCCTGTTCCATTGTCTAATTGGATCCTTATCATCTCTCACCTTGTCTGTGTCAATGGTTACCTACCTAGTCCTCTCTTCAACCTTTCCTTGCTCCAGTGTGGTCCTGCATAGCTACAGGTCCATCATGCCTCTTCCGTTATTTAAAATGTCCACTGCTCCCCATATCTGATAGGATAAACCAAAGGCCCTCAGCATAGCGAAGGCTTTCCACAGTCTGAGCCTGGCTTCATTTCCCCGGACTCCCTCCACCCACCCACCAGTTCCCTCTTCCCTCTGCTTCCACTCACTTGATAGAGCCCTTTTTGTGAGGGGTCATGCTGGTTTTATGACTGCCTTTTTTTTTTTTTTTTAAAGCAAACTTGACTCCCAATGTGGGGCCCAAACTCACAAGCCCAGGATCAAGAGTCACCTCCCCACCCATTAAGCAAGCCAGGCAACACTTTGCATGTTTTTCTTATCCCAGAAATGCTTTTCTCTCATTTTCTCCAGCCAGGACACTACAGAAACTTCTGGGACCGTTTCAAATGTCACCTCTGAAACACTCTCCAATCATTCTTGTGTCCACTCCCTTTTGCATTCAGGTCATGGGTTCTTATAACACCTACCTGATTACCCTAGAATAATTGGTTGACTTATGGTTTTTAGCCACTAAACAATGAGCTCCTAGATGGCAAAGATCAATGCTCATTCTGGTCACAATCTGCCATGCCCAGCAGACATCTGACATATTGTAGGTGTTCAATATGTGTTTGTCATATTAACATAATTTACATTTGGGAATGAGGTTAAGGACAGAGAAGGGAGGGGCCCAAAAAAGAGTCAAAAGAAAGCTGTGAAAAATTCCTATGTTTCCTGAAAAGAACACAAGGGAAGGTACTGAGCACATTAAGTCCCTAAATTAGCAAATGTTGGGAGGTAGCAAGCCTCAGGTCAATTACTACTCTACCATTAGGAAAAACGAGAGCTATTATCTGAGTTCTCCCTCTGTACAATATCCTTCCACCCCAATATAATTTTTTCCCTCATTTGGCCTAATGGAAAAAGTGGATCCAAGAGGAAGATCACACAATGGATTTGAGACCTGAGTCATGTAGGGAAAAGGAAGGAAGAAAGGAAATAAAGAAGTGAAGGAAGGAAGAAGGAAGACAAGGAAGATCTAAAACGATAAATGGAATGACTTAGTTCCAACATTAGTTTTATTTACCAAGTTTTGGGGACCCAGTATTTTTCGTGGCCTGCTAATAATAAACATCAGCCTGGAACATAGACACGAAATTGCAGTGATATGATCTGCTTTCTTCCTGTTTCCTTCTTGGCTAAAATGTCCTTGATTCCCCCCCCCCATTAATTGCACACTGGTTCTTCTAACATGTAGAATATCTTCTAAATTACGCGTTGGTGTAAGTGATAATGTAGTGTGTGAGATGAATGAAATACTCAGCTCCTCAAAGCTCCCCAAATTGTTTTTTTTCAAAAATGATCCACTATTTTCTTAGCTTGAATAGTCTTTTTATACCAACCTCAGTGACTACCAAAACAGTTTAATGTTATTAGAATATCATCAAGTTTCATTATGTTTAATAAGAGATGGTGACAAGAGATAATTTTAAATACATTTTCACCAAAATTAAAATCACAAGTTGTAAAATTAATCCTAGAAGTGTCAGTTATAATGTGGTGTAATTTCAATCTCTTTAAACTTATTCTCGTTAACTGCTCTGGTATAGAGCTCTAGCAATAAAATTATAAATATGGCGAAGAAGCTAGCAGATCTCAAATACCCATCTTCATTCTCAATAATGAAAATTGTGGTTGCCTCATCAATTTATTTGCCACTTTAAATGGATTATCTAAAGGAAATTGATTGGCATGATCAAATATCTCATTGTCTATTCATCATTCAGTGTATATTCATTAAGTATTTATATGTAGAACATTACTGGGAGGCCCAGCGTGAACTAAGAAAGGCAGAAAACACTGCATGCTCACTTTCCCCCATTTTCTCTGATTATCTCAGAGAATAGCTTAGAACAGTATAAAAGTAAATGTGATTTTTATTTATTTATATCCTTTGTCACGTCAAAAAGAGTATTTGAGTTTTCTTTAAAAAAAAAATACCAGAAATATAAAAGTATGAAACAAAAAGAAGGATAAACTAGGATGAGAGGAAAATGAAGGGGAGCCAATGGTTAGATGAGCATTGAAAGAGGTGGACTGTAAAGGCGCCTGGGCTCAGTCAGTTAAGCATCTGCCTTCGGCTCAGATCATGATCCCAGAGTCCTGGGATTGAGCCCTATATTAGGCTCCCTGCTCAGTGGGGAACCTGCTTCTCCATCTCCCTGTACCTGCCATTCTGCCTATTGTGATCTCTCTCTCTGTCAAATAAATAAATAAATAAATAAATAAATAAATAAATAAATGAATGAAATGAAATGAAATAAAAAAGAAAGAGGTGGACTGTAAATGAGGCAGAGCACTCTCTGAGGGCCACTGCAGAGAACACAGAGAGAGAGAGAGAGAGAGACACACACATGCACACAAACACTGATTTCTTAGAGAAAGCCAAGCTTTTCCAGAAATAAAACTCAAGTCATGCTTTCATGGAACATACAAAAAGATGCTGTAATGTTTCCTTAACATCATCATCTCTGTATCTAATGACATGTGGGTTTCACGTAACCTAGCTGATAGCAAAATGGTAACAAGAGGCCAAAGCAAAAGGGCTAAGCTTGGTGCCTCCTAATCCCCATCTCTCCCCATTATCCAGTTAGGGTCACCAAGGAGTCCATTTAGAATGCTGGCCCACATGAGAAGACATAATGTCATACATACAACGTATCACAAAACCACAAAGAAAGAGGGGACCCTTGAGCAAAATTCTAAAGGAGGAGGAGGAGGAGGGAGAATTGGCTTAGACAAGGAAGAACAAGCTAGTGGGGCACAGATCAGATCTGACCCTCCACTGTATTTTAATAGTTTAAACAAGTTGCTGATATTTAAAAATTCAGATTTCCCATTTCTCTAAAAAATACTGAAAGATTGTGCTATGGTGAGTGCTGCGAAAGGTATAAGCCTGATGATTCACAGACCTGTACCCCTGGGGCAAATAATAATAAAAAAATACAAAAAAAATACTGGAAGAGAGTCAGCACAGAGCCCATATCCCTGAACTATAAAAATTGACTGAGACTGAGCAGCAGCTGCCTCTTTAGACACAGTGAGCTCTCTAGTTTTTCACAAACCCCACCCAGTCTGCTTCATTCATATAGTTTATTGTCCTTAGCCCCCCGGACATTCAAGGAATAAGTGAAGAAAAGGTATCTGGGTGGGAAAAAAAAAAGTAACAGCATATGCAAAGGTATGAGACAGCATGGTACCCTGGGGAAACTGGAGTGAAAAGTATAGGTAGGACGGGGAGGAAGCTAGGGAGGCCAGTAAGAGCCAGATCCCATTCAAGACAGTATTTATGGATCTGTCACACCTGGTCTTTTGCTCATGTGGTACATTGACTCCACTTGCTGGGAGATGCTCTTAGGGTCTAATGTTGCTCTGGTTGTAGAATTATTTTTTAAGATTTTATTTATTTATTTGAGAAAGAGAGCACAGGCCCACACATATGAGCAAGGGGAGGGGCAGAAGGAGGAGAAACAGACTCTGCTGAGCAGGGAGCCCGATGCAGGGCTGGTTCCCAGGACCCTGGTATCAGGACCTGAGCTGAAGGCAGACGCTTAACTGACTGAGCCACCCAGGCACCCCTGGTTGTAGATCTTTAACGGAGAGGCTGGATTAGGTATTTAAAACACTCTTCTGTGAGGAGTTCCTTAGGAACATTAGCATTCAAAAACTTACTCTCAATCTCATCTCTGCAACAGGGTGAGTTCCCCACTTTAATGGGACAATCATAAACAGTCCTCAGGAATCAGTATCCTCTGGACATTTCCTCTGTATCTGGAAACCCATACTATGGCAAATCTTCCCCACTCCTCTCTGCAGACCGAATACGCAGTGCAAAGACTGCCTCCTCCTGAAGCCACCTGCCTTTTATCTACCTGGAGGTTAGTTCTCCCTCCTTTGAATTCCTGTGGCCCTCAGTGCTTGCTTTCTTTATATCAGCAAGCTATGGCCCAGAGATCAAATCTAGCCCACCATCCATTTTGTAGGGCCATGAGCTAAGAATGATTTTTACATTTTTCAACTCAGTTGGAAAGAAATCAAAATCAAATAATATTTCATGGCATGTGAAAATGATGTAAAATTCAAATTTCAGCATCCATAAGCAAAGATTTATTGGAACATAGCCACACCTATTCATTTACCTATGGCCTGTGGTTGTTTTTACCCTACAGCAATAATTGAAGAGTTGCAACAAAGATCATAAGGCCCACAAAGCCTAAGATATTTACCATCTGGTTCTTTATAGAAAAAGTTTGTCAGCTCTTGAAGTAGGCTGCAAGCTTCCTAAGGTCCATTCATTTATTCAACAAATATTTCCTGAGGGGCTTCTCGGTCAGGCATTATATTGGCTTTTGGGGAAACATGGCGGGCGAAGTCATACAATGGCAGATTCTGAATTCCAGTAAAGCTGCAGTAAATACTGGGTGAGAAGGAAGACCGTTTTCTCTGAGTTCAAGGATTTACAAAACTTTTGTGACCCGTGGCTTCTTCCCACTGAACAAAGGCATCTGGCCCCATTGTTGTCAACCCAAAAGAAGAGAGGAGCTGGATCCTGAAAAGTGACCAGCTTGTTATAGAAATGTAGCCAATCAGCAAAATCTAAAGGCTCTGAAATATGTTGAGTCAAACTTTTTTTCTTCAGAGAAAATACGAAAAAAGAAAATGAAGTCCTCAGAAACAGAATATTATTTAGCAAGCGATGGAAAGTGTTCTCACTGCACTAATGAGTCATTAAGTGAGGCGTTTGGGAACTGGGGAGGCGCTATAATTAGGTTATCTGTATTTTTAACACAAGAAAAATAATCCAAAGCGGCATTAACCAATGCAGCTGTATTGGAAGGGGGACAGCTCTCTGCAAGTCTCCAAACAGAGGGGAATCATTTTTAACAACTCAGAGCTCAGCTGAGCAGTTAATTTAACAAAATGCTTAAGAACAAACCCCCAGCCATTGGTAGCCATCCTTAACTGTCTCCTAGCTAGAAAGCAACACCCCATTCCAAAACACCAGGCCTGTACAGATATCAGTTTAGATGGAGTGGAAACAGCAAATCTGATCATAACAAAAGGGGAACAGAAATGATGTGAGTGACGGGTTAGGGATTTCACATAATTAAATTGTCAAAGGCCACAAAAGGAATGTGAAAATCAGGGGATATCACCATCATGGGGGAAGAGAGAGGGGATTTAGTTATAAATACATTTCTGAGGAAGATGAAGAAAAGATAGATGTCCAGATTGCTCATTTTTGGCCTAATGAATAAATCATCTTGCCCCCCCCAACCCCCAATGCACCTGCTGCTTTGAAAAGTCCTTCCACACCAACCCAACAGTAAATGCCTCACAATGGCTCCAACGAGGCTGGAGTCCCGCCAATGAAAATTACCACTCTTCAACCAAGATAAACATCATATTACTTCATTACCCTTTTAAAACATATGCAAATTAAACCCATTATTCTTTTTTCACCCAGAAATGAAGTTCGTTTGGCTGGAATTCAGCGATTCCTTTTGTTGCAGTTGACCATGAATGGATGAACTTCATGTAGATGGTGCCCACTCCCCATCTTTGAATCAAACATTAATACCATTTGACAGTAATAAATAACACTTATCACAATAGGGATGGAATAATGATTTTCCCACTCAGCTGGCTCATCAGAGCCTATCAGCTGACAACTGCATAAATGAGATTAGCATAACAGCTGCCTATGACAAATGTATCTAAATCCTTCTAATGCCAGCTAGTGCTTTGATCTCCCTATCAAGTAGATGCCAAAACCCAAATCCATTTCTGCAAAATACATCTTGTTTATTATAGATACATATGTATGTCCCAGCATAGTCTGCAATCCCAAGACATCCTTAATTAAAAGAATTTGGAATATTGATTGAAAATTGTCACCTCTGGCTTTGTACTTCCTTCCATGACTTTGCTGAATATTTTAAGAAATGTATTTTCAAAATGGAGTTTATGCTTTGCCTTCCCATACTTCTTGAGTCACTCACCGGAATGTAATGAGGTACCATTCTGATGTTTTCAAATGAAAATAATTACCATGGTTTCATTTTGATGATTGCCTTTCAGAGGTATCAGGTTCATAAAAATTTAAATCAACTCCAAGTAACATAAGCCAGGGCCCTTTACTTCCTATTATACAATCACAGTGAAACACAGACTTGTTCTTTGTTAGGGAATGCAAATGGGGAATGAGATCAAACCTGAACCATAATGTCTTCATTTATCCTCCTCAACAATCCACACTGCCGATGAGGGTAATATGAGGAGCAGTAAATACACATTTTTTTGTGTACAGGTCCCTGCAAGACTCAATTTGTTTCTCTTTCTGAAGCTGAAGTGGAAGCAAGACAGAAAATCCAGTGTCCAGGGAATAACACATTAGATATTAGGGAGATTAGAATGTAAGGAGTTAGAGATTTCCTTAAGAAAAATGAGTCCGTTTGGGAAGCAAGGCAAACCCATGCATCAAATGTGGGTCTCGTTATTCCATCTTAGCAGTGCTAAAGGCAATGGCTAGTAATATGTAGTTCACTTCCCGCTCCTCTGAGCACTGTAGTCATACGCCATATCATAACCCTCCTCCAAACAATCATATTAGTCAGTCGGTCAGCAGCCATTCATTCATTCATTCATTCATACTAGAAATATTTATCGGGGGCGCCTGGGTGGCTCAGTGGGTTAAAGCCTCTGCTTTCGGCTCAGGTCATGATCTCAGGGTCCTGGGATCGAGGCCCGCATCGGGCTCTCTGCTCCGCAGGGAGCCTGCTTCCTCCTCTCCCTGTCTCTCTGCCTACTTGTAATCTCTCTCTCTGTGTCAAATAAATAAATAAAATCTTAAAAAAAAAAAAAAGAAATATTTATCGGGGGCTTGCCACATTCTAGTATAGGAATATCACAGAAGCCAGGGAAACAAGGTCCTTGGACTCATGGGACTTACATTCTAGGGAACAGGTATAAAAAGCTGTTGAAAAAACCAAAATGCTATTGAAAAATAACTGTGTAGCGTAAAGAGGGCCAGCACACTTTTCAGATCTCACATGAACGAATACATGAATCGGTTTCAACGTTTGCTTAAATATGGGCAGTCACCAAAAAGAACAGACATCAGTGTTTCAGGCAAATACAATAAAGACTACATTTTAGTTCTGACTTTTGAGTAATTGATGGAGGGAGGTCAGGATTCCTTTACAGTTAACTGATCAGTTAACTGTAATATGGAGAGCTCGATAGGAAATA
Organism: Ailurus styani; assembly: GCA_002007465.1. NCBI lineage: Eukaryota > Metazoa > Chordata > Mammalia > Carnivora > Ailuridae > Ailurus > Ailurus styani. Next base: position 7,312,128 of record LNAC01000036.1, on the reverse strand, counting down.
ACACAGGTACTCAAGAACTTATTGGACAAACATTTGTTGGCCAGTCACTAAGTGTGCTAAGGATACATATGCATGCAAGACTGAGTCTCTGCTCTCTGTGGCATACCATCTTCATGGTTGGAATTATGAGCCCAATCATGATGTCAGAAAAGCAGACACCTACCAGGCTGGGAGGAAGCAAGCAAGGCCTCCATGAAGAAGTGGTCGAAAACTCAGATGAAAGGATTTGGGCTGGTAAAATGCTCAGAAGAATATTGGTGTGATAAAAGTTGACATCAGACAATAACAACAAAAGGCAGACAAGTCAGAGCAAGAGTTTTAGCAAGATCCAATCAAGAAGGCCTTGGCCATTAACACAGATACCATCTAGTTTTCATAAAGTTATTTGTAGTTGGCTGAATACAGGTTCTTCATAAACTCTTAGTAAACCATCTTTGTTTCACTGTATAAAGTGGGTACAACCATGAGTGAGTGACACCCTCAAGTATTATGGGGGCACGAATTCATATCCTGCTCAGAGAAGGCAGATAAGAAAAGTAATCCATTTAGCTGGAAGGTGTTGAAATGGGATCTAGTCCTTTGCTTTGCTGCACAAAAGTGAGACATTTGAAAGATACTTGTTAGTTAATTGGAATTTATAGCCCTGGTTCCATTGGAAAGAACTCCGAAAATCCATATGTACTACATGCATTATCTGTTGTTGGGATAAATAATATGTATCACATAACCAAATTCTGCTGTTTTTCCAAAACATATGTAGAAGGTCCTATGACTAATAAAATAGGAAAGATTTTAAAGCATCACTGAATTAGTCATAGCTCTATTATTGTATATTTTCTCCATCCCCAGACACAAAAGTACTACTTTCATAAAATTAACATTAAAAATAGGTGTTGTCAAACTGTAAGAAATTACAAACTTTTGGTCTACGTGATGAAAATGCCATATGGAAAAATGATCAGTTCTGTGTTACTGGTCTTAACTAGCTAATGATTCAGAACAACCAAGCCATTGATCCACTTGACTTCAGTGAATTCCTTCCTAAATGTGACTCCAGAGACTCCTATGTGATTCGTATCAACAGGCCATATATCCAAACTTGAAAATGAAATAATGGAATCAATAGAGCTAGTGTTATTAAAAAGCTCATAAGTTTCCGTTTCAGCCTTGATTGAAAACTCCGACCATGTTTTTGGTTTGTTTATCTGCATTCCAAGCACTTGCTATGTGCCTGGCACTTGGATGGTGTCGTAGAAGATACAGTAACTTTTAAATCATGTTCCCTGACTTCAAGGAACTTGCAGTATAATTGGGACAAAAGATTTATACCTAAGTTCCAAGACAAGACAGGAAAAGTTGAGTACCACAAGAAATATGGGCATGCAGAATGGGAAAATTGTCCCAAATAGTGGGACATCAGAATCATGAAATTCTGCTGGAGAACACAGGTGAATCTGGGACACTGGGGCTGCACAAGGCTTCCGGAACACTAAGTGGTCTAGATTAGCTAAAACTTTTAGGGCCTAAGGGGCAAATGGGGACCCAAATGTTAAGACCAGTTGATGGAGGTCAGTGGGCTTTGGGGAGCCTTGATCTACTTTTATTTTTAATAAAATGACTGAGTAGGACTTTTTATTAAAAAATCCACACAGCAATAAGTCTAAAGGTGGGCAGTCAAGGATTGGTACCACTACCACACCATGCTGTCAATTTCTTCCTACCTTTTTATCCCCAAATCCTTTATTTTTTTAAATTGTGTTAAAAAAAAAAAAGCCTACACATCATAAGCTATTGTAAGTATAAAGGTTAGGAGTGTTAACTATACTCACATTGCTGTGCAACCAATCTCTTGAACTTTTTCATCTTGCAAATACCAAAACTCATATTATACCTGATGGAGGATGACTCAATTCTACTTTTGCCACAATTCTACTTTTTGCTTCCAGGAATTTGACTACTTTAAACACCCTGTGTAAGTGAGATTATGCAGTGTTTGTCTTTTTGTGACTGGCTTATTTCACCTAGCACTGTGTCTTCAAGGCTCATCTATGTGGAAGCAGGTGTCAGGATCTCCTTCATTTTTAAAGTTAAAGACTATTCCACTGTTACATATACCCATTTTCATTGTTAATGGACATTTGGGTGGCTTCCCCCCTTAGTTATTGTGCATACAGCTGCTATTAACATGGGTGTGCCATCATTCAGTTTTGAAGTGGGGAAAGTTATCACTTTCCACTAACTACATAGACACACAGTGTGCCTGATGCATTTGACTGGAAATGCCCCGGAGAATAGCCCATCCAACCAACTTCCATCTGCTTCCTTCCCACACCCAGTGGACAGAACTTCCCTGACCATGGCTACTGATCTCAAGGTCCAGGCTGGCTGGATTTGCATGACTTTACTGCTCCCTTCTTCAAGGGTTAAATTCAGTCCTTATCTGCTTGTTAATTTGCTTTGTTTTTTCCAACCCATACTGGCATTGCCATTATTTAATTTTGATGTACACGGACACATGATTTGTAACTGGGATCCCTAATTACAGACACATGAGATATTTGGTAAATATAAACATTGAATAAATAGGAGCATCCCTACTTCCTAGAAAAAGAAATTTTGTCATGAACTTCAAAGGAAAAAAAATTTTTTTAAATCATCAGCCTATGTTTTTTTGGGGGCGGGTTAATAAATAAACTCAGATATAAGCTTGCAATAGCCATAGTTTCCGCCATTGCTTTCTTCAGGACTTTGCTCGGATAATACCTGCTCAGAGAGGCATTCTTGACCAAACCCTTTAAAATTGCCCCTCTCTGACCTCCTGGCATGCCTCTTTCCCCTTCCTGATTTATTTTGCTTCATGGTCCTTATCACCTTCTAATCTCCCTATTCTATTATTTATTTTCTTCTGTCTCGGCCACTCTAGAATGTTCCATGAGGTCGAGAATCATGTCTGCTTCATTCTATCAGTGAAACTCTGTTCTTTTCTGTATCTCCAGTGCCTGACACATAGTCGGTACTCAGTAGATACTTGCTGAATGAAGGAAGGAAGGAAGGAATACATGGGTTATAATATGAAGATAATTAGAGTAATCATCTTTCCTCTAACAAGCCCTTTTCTCACAGAACTACCCTAGTCCACAGGCCTGAGCCCAGGCAGCCATGTTTGGAGGACACGAATAGTCCTCCAAGATATGGCCTCTGCAGTGTAGACCAGAAGACCTGACCCTAACTGTACTTATCAGATGGCCTCTCCTTGAATTTACAAGGGAACCTGAAGGATGCTAAGCTGAGGCTGTACATGTGGCCACAACTTGAGTGGCCCAAAGCAAGGCAGCAGGATAGACCCATGAAGAGAGAAGAAGTAAGGAGCACCTTGTCTCTGCAAGGGAGTGACGGGGTTACAAAGAGGAAGGCAGAGATGAGATACAACAGGACCCCGAAGGGAAGCAGACCAAAAGAATCAGCCTTGATTCTGGATGGTTTTCTCAATTCTAATCCCAGCCCCTTGTGTATTCTGTCGCATAACCCTGTGCACTTCTAGTAAATTCCCTTTCTTGCTTAAACCAGCTGGGGGTTGGCTTCCATGCCTTAGCACTAAAACAGCCCTCATGGGGAGATAGGCATAAAACATCTCTCACTACAGTTGATAATGTTTTGCATTCATCAAAGTGATATTTCGGGGGGTCTGTGGTCAAGTAAGTGCCCTCATCCCTTTTGCACTTGGTCGCTTTTTCATATGATAGTGTTGAGTATATTTTCAGCCCAGCCCTCAATCAAATGGGCATCATCTTAAGAAGATATAATTATTGCAGCTTATTTGCTAGCTCTTAACTAAGGACAAAACAAACGGTGTGCTAAGAAATTGTATTCTAGGATGACACTCAGGACAATGCAGGGAAGAGGGTCAGCCAGCACAGAGGCACTGAACAACCCATCCGTGACATTTTACCCCCAGAGGAACCACTCACATCTCCCCCACGCACACTTAAATTTCACAAGGACGTTGTGTATTTTTTTTTCTTGAGTGGGATGGATTGTGGTTACTTTAACAGGTTGTGGTATTATTAGTGCTGGTGAATCCAACAAACCTAATAAAATAAGAAAAAAGAGCTTCAATTACTGGTGAATTATATTCAATAATGGCCACTTAAATACACTAAAGCAAACTTAGGTAAAACAATCGCTTTGGGATTTGTTTTATTTATTTTTGTTTTGTTTTGTTTTGTTTTTAATCCAAGTTTAACCACTCAAATTCACACTGGAAATTTAGATCTCCCAGTGAAGATTCAATACTTCGGTGAACTTGACCCTTTTTTTCCCTTTTCTCGCACAAATGTTACAACATGGCAAAAATGATTAAACACGGTAATGTATTCTCTCTTAATGCTATGATCAGCAAGTGAAACATAATTAGAGAACAGTTGGTTTGCAGTCCAGTTATTTATCCATCTCTGTTTGATAAGAGAGCAATGGGACTTGGTTCATCCTAAAACTGGCCAAGCTGCATTACACATGTTCTGTCGTAAAATAATTGTGTTTTGAACTACAGTAGACGTGTTTGAAAACTGGGACACAAGAGAAAATACTTTCAAGAAATACAAGAGATGTATTCCAGTGTAAAGCATTCTAATTTTCCTTCTTCTTCTTCCTCTTCTTCTTTTTCACCTTCTTCTTCCTCTTCTTCTTCTCCTTCTTCTCCTCCTCCTTATCCTTTTTTCATTTCAAACGTGACCAAAGGTTCACTCACACAATTGGGTTTATGGGTAAACAAAACCAACTGGTTTTTATTGAAAAGATGCTTTTCCCACTCTACAGCTAATAATATTTCCCTTTTGTTCCCCCTCATTACTTTCAGCTTTTCTCCACTGGTCTAAGTAAGCTAAGTAATTTCTCTCCCTCTTCGTTGTCTGCACCTTTACAAATATTTGCAAATGGTTATCATGCCCTATTCTGCTACTTATCACAATGTAAAAATCTTCAGTGTCTTAGATACTTAATAACTGGGCCAGTGTCTTAACTATTTTTCTCCCCTACAATTTCAACTGTCTCACACGTGATGATGATTATCTCACGCAGTCCTCTGCAGCACGATGTTGAATTCAAAATCCAATTCATGTTGCTTTTCCTTAGCCAACGCTGTCTTGGATGACACTGCTCTAAGAGGTTATCAGAGACAAAGAGCCACCACCGAGTCCGAAACAGATCTGGATCATGAGATCTCTCTCTTTGCAGTCTTATCTCTGCCACTGTTTGGCTTTGGGCAAGTCACTACTTCTATGGATCTTGCTTTCTTTTCCTATACAAATTGCTTGTCTGTAAGGTGTCTTCTAAATCCTTGATTTGAGGGCTAACCTACATTTCAGGGTCTCCTTTTTAAAACCTAAATCTGATCAAGTCACTCCCTTAAGAGCATTCGGGTGCTTCCTATCATACTTAGAATGAATTCAAACTTCTTTACAAAGTGTGCAAAACATGGCATGGTCCAGCCTCTGCTACATCTCTAACCTCAGTTTCCACCACCCTGTCCATTGATCTTCAGCCGGGTTCCTCCAAATGAGATGCTGAAATAAGGATCTGAGTTCAAGTAGCTTATTTGGAAGAGGAAGGATGAGGAAATGGTGATGGAAGGCAGTGAAGGGAAGGAAGCCAATACAAGGTATGTTATCAAGCAATTTACCACAGTGGACTGAGGGTCAATCTGCCTGAGGGCTCGTGAGGGATGGGGAGAGCACAGAATATACCTCTTGGTAATCCCTCCCCAGGGGCAGAAGGCTGGGAACTTCATCTACCAGGTCCCATTTGCCAGAGGTTGAGAATAGGCCCTGGGACATCAACTCCCTGGGCCCTCTAGCCCACCCAGTGTGTTGATCCAACATTCCTGGGAAAGCCAGGAGTACTGGGGAAATGGGTAGAATGCTAACAGATCTGATGCTCTACTATCCCCCAAAAGCCAGCCTTGCAGGTCTTCTCCCAGTTCTTCAGACTTATTGCCCTGTCTCTTCTTTCAGGGCCTCTTTGTAGACCTCCCTCTCTGATTCAGACACTTTGCAAGGTTCCCTCCTTCTCGGTGTGAGCAGAACTTTCTCAAGTCACCCCTGATCACCCTAGTGAAGTTCCCCTCCCTTTCTTATTTTGTTAACACTCCATGTGTTTCCTTCACAACATCCTTCATATTGTGTAATCATGTTATTATTTTAGCTTATTTTACAACTGTATACTCCACTGGAATATATGCTGTCCTCAGGTAGGGACCGTATCTACTTTATTCATCAACATAGAGCCAACATCTAGCTCAGTACCTGATAAATAGCTGGTACTCACTTAATTGTTCCAATGCAAGCAAATTTTTGAAAGCCCATAGTTTGCACAAACTATTTATGGTCAACAACCGGAAATGTTTTGGTGAGCTAGAGAGAAATGTTTTGATGCATCATTCTCTTGCACTTTGCAAAGCCCTGATTTCGAGGACCTCCTGAAGGAGACCATACCATAAAGTCCCACAGGCACTTTAACTTTAGTAACTTATATATGCACAGTAATAGATAGGAACAGGGAGTCCACATACTAAAGCAGCCAGAAGACAAGATTCCAGTCTCGGCCTCCTAGGCTTATATGCTCTAGGTGATAATTGTGACTTCCTGAGCCTCTGGTGTATTTGCTCTCTGTTTTGGAGTTTTTAATTTTTTTAATTAAAAAATAATAATGAGGAAATTGGATTATCTCTTAAGTCTCTCGTTAAGCCTCAATATTCTCTCCGTCTGTTAATGAGAAACATAAATATGGCCCTTGCATATTATAGATGTTCAACAAATATTTGTTTTTTAAATGCTTAGAATATGGATAGCTGAACCACAGGTATGCTGATGTGAAACTCTCCTAACTGAATCTGTTTCCTTATTTGCAAAAGGGGCAGTTTTATATAAGAGTTAGGGATGGCAAACACTTGCTGTATCACTATTACTTATGCTGTGTTCCTGACAGACATTACTAATCGATTGCCACACTCTTTATCAATGATCCAAAATGTGGCCTCGGAAACCCCAGAAACCTGACAGATATGACCTTAACGGAGAGATCAAGGTTAACGCTGCCAGTGATAAGTCATGTTGAAAGCAGAATAGCCTATGACGGGATGAGAAAGCTCTCCACCTGTATGGTGTTCTTCCCCCAAACCCACCACCCCAATCTAATCAGGGCAAAACCATTAAGACAAATCCAAATTGAGGGACACTTCACAAAATACCTGACCAGTACTCCTTCAGACTGTCAAGGTCAGATAAACAAGAGTGAGAAACTGTCACAGAGCAGAGGAGACTAGACCATGGATAACTAAATGCAATGTGGGGTCTTGAATGGAATCCTGGATCAGAAAAAAAAAAAAAGAAGAAGAAAGAAAAAGGTCATTTGGGCAAAACACAAAAACAGAACAAATAAAATGTGACTAAAGTCTGGAGATCAGTTAATAACAATGTGCCGGTGTTAATTTCTTAGTTTTGACAAATACACAATGGTAATATAAGATACAAACAGTAGGTAAAAACAGCAGGTTTATGGGAATTTTCTGTATTGTCTTGGTGACTTTTCTATAAATCTAAAATTATTCCAAAGTAAAAAGCATATTTTTTAAAAAGTCAGTGAGCCAGATCCCCTCACTACCAATATGTTTACCCTCTCTCTGAGCTTCAATTTTCTCATCAGAGTATCTTTTATCTTTTCAGATATGTTAATGCAGATACAGAGGATTGGAATTAAAAACTAACCGTGAAATATTTGTAGTTTGAACACCTTGCTTGGGGCGTATAGTACAAGATAAATGATCCCACCAAAACCAGTGTTGCTTTTTTCCCCACTTCCAGGCAAGTTGAATTGCTATGCACATGTAGACTCTCCTAAGTTAGTGCATTTTTACATTTTTCATTAAAGTTCCAAAGCATCTTTTACTTACACCCAAATTTAATTGCCAAGTCTGAGATCTGGGCACAGTGAGAATTTGTTGAATGCTTTTTTTTTTTTAAAGATTTTATTTATTTGAGAGAGAGAGAGAGAATGCATGTGTGAGCACATGGTGGGGGTGCAGGAGCAGAGGGAGAGGGAGAAGCTGACTCCCCACTGAGCAAGGAGCCCCAGGTTATGGGGCTCAATCCCAGGACCCTGAGATCATGACCTAAGCTGAAGGCAGACATTTAACTGACTGAACCACCTAGATACCCCTTACTGAAAGCTTTTATGCTAAGGAACCACTGCCCCTAATGCTAACAATCAACTGAATTGCTACAAATCTTCTCATAATACCCTCCAGATGACATCAGGACTGAGGCTGGTCTTTGTTCGAGTCACACAGCTTTTCCCTTGAAGACATATACCAAGTGCAGGATTCATGCTTTCTATGTACTTATAGATCCCATAATTCACTGTCTAGGTGCAATGGGCTGCTTTTGAAAACTTGGAGACTACAGTCTTCACTTTTCAAATTGTGTAGCTAGCAGATTTCATTTACAGTATATTGCAACAAGTCCCTGGGAGTTTCCACCGAAAGCCATAAATCAGAATCAGTTAAGAAAAATGTTCAAGAGAATTTCCCATTTCTGCAGATAGACAAGGTTGAGAAATACCAGAGGTAGAGTTATATGGTGTGAAATGACACTTTCTAAAGGGCTCTTTTGAGCAATTTATTAAGAATTTGTCAAAGACATGCCAAGTGCTCATCAGTGAATTAGGCATGTATTATAATACTTATTGTTGCATTTAAAGATCACGATACTTATCACTTAGATTGTACTTAACAAGCTCAGACATTTTCAGTTCTAATTAAATATTCTCCCACGTGTATCTGTGTAGAGAAATAACCATTTGTAGGAGGAAGAAATACCCAGGCTCACAAATAAAAAATCCATCAGAGAAGGCTTGGGAACTTGAGTACAGTATTAAATATGTAGGCAAATGTATAACATCTTGAGTTTCAGCCAGAAGTCTAAGTTGGTTCCCCAAACAACCATTTGGAGTTCAGTCTTCTCATCAAAATGAGTCTTCATGCTTTTTTCTCTTTTTTTCCTGAAGTTTTAGCTGCCCTAGACAGAGCCTTTTGAGGTTTAGGCTAATTATATGGAGCCAAACAGGGAAACCAAGTGATTCCATTTTCCCAAATGTAGGGTTTGTCTTTTCAGAAACCAAGCTCCAAGAATATGGGTTAAACATATTCCAGCTTCATGACCTCCTTTTCCTCATTTTTTCTCAAGTTTTATAAAGGACATTACTATTTCCCAATGGGATCTACATTTCAGGAGAGTGAACACCCAAAACGAGAGTCCATCTTCACACATAATAATTTTGCTCTTCGAAAATATGGGGCAAGAATTTTTGCTGAGTGAAGTTTGAGATTCAAAATTCAAATTCGGCTACTCAATGAAAACCTTTAATTTTATTGTTCAAACCATAAGCCCCAGCGGTAGGCAAGATGGCAGCATTTATCCAAAAGGAATAATGCATATTCTTTGGTCCAGGGATGGGATTTCTAGGAGTTTACCTCAAAGCCAATCCATATATGAAGTGTATGTACAAATGTGTTTATTGAACACACTAATGTGTTCCTAATAGGACAAAGCTGGAACTCTCCAGAATACACCTTGATAGTGAAATGTATAGTTTTTTCATCTACTCCAATACAATCCTGGAGAAGTGTAAGTTAGAACTAGTGTCACATCAACTGGCTATGTTCATATCCTTCCTGTCCATGGAGATCCAGCTACCACAACTTTAACGAGAAAGGAAAAGAAATAAGAGTTAGAGTTTTTCTAAAGCTAAATTACTTAGGGTGCAACAGAGTGTTTTCTTTACACATATGAGCAACAGAGCCAGATGATCTGAGTTCAAATCCCAGTTCTGCCCTTTATGTGACCTTAGTCTAGTTATAGATAACCATGATCCTTGGTTTCAATACCAACGAAATGTGGACGATATTAACAGTATCCTCTCTGTAGAGGTCTTCAGAGAAGTAAATGAGACAACCCATGTATCATAGCACAATGCCCATCACACACTCACTAAATAACACCTACAATAAAACATTCAGATACTACTCAGCTAGAAGGGATCCGGGGGCCCTGTTACTCAAAGGGTAGTTTGCCAACCAGCAGCAGTCAGTAGCACCTGGGAACTCGTTAGAATGCAGAATCTCAGGCCCCACGTTAGATATACTCAATCAGAATCTGCATTTTTAACACGCCCCCAGATGATTCATATGCACCTTATAGTCTGAAACTAGTTAATTCTGGAAAAGAGCCAGAGATTCTGCATTTTTCCAACAAGCTGCTTGAAGAGCACGTTAAGTTTGAGAAGCCCTGCCTTAAAGATTGCCCGGTTCTGCCCCCTGGGTTTTACAGGTGAAGGAATTGAGTCCTCTTCATGGACTTGTTCAAGTCACACACCAGTTGAAAGTAATCTGGGACCCAGACCTAGCATTCCTCACCGTGAACTTTACACTCTGAACAAAGGTTTCAAATTGCAAATGATCAGACCAGCCCAATTCTCCCGAAGCACTGCGGATGGTTTGAAATGGGCTCACGATCCAATTCTGAGAATCTGTATGCATGTCAAGGAAAGTGAGACCCTAAATGGTTGTTATAATGAATGCAACGTTATAATTCACGCAGAGTCACTGTTGTACCTAGCAAATTCATAATTAGAGGTAATTTTGCACCTGCTGTCACGAGAAGATGGCATTTCCTTTAATTTAGCTTGATGCCTTGATTATACTGTGGGAGCGGCAGGAGATAAGGCAATCTCTCACTCGACTCCTGGAGAAAACACACAGGCTTTGGTTTGTGGTTATGATTAATAAAGCCATTTAGCATCCTTAGAATCATCAGCTGCTGTTCCTTGTCGTACTCATACAGAATCTTCCATGAGGCAGGAGCGCTTGTCACCATCCAACCTGTTGCAGAAACCGCAAGAGGTTACCGGGTTCTTTTCAGGGTGAACTGTCCCATGAATGCCAGTCAAACCAACTTGCAAATATAATCATTGAAGTGGCTATGAATTGCAGGCCACTGCATCAGTGTCATAAGAAACATAATATTATCTTCCTATAACTGAGTTTTTCTAGTTCAAGACCTTGTGTCAAGAGGTTGGGGAGTCCCCCCCCTTTTTTATGGGCTGTTTTAGATTCGGGGAACTTACCCAGAGCCAAGTTGTTAAGGATGCAATAGTTAATTGTAATGATCGACTTGACTGGGCTAAGGGATTCCCAGCTAGCTGGTAAAAGATTATTTCTGGGTGTGTCCATGAGGAAGTTTCTGGAAGAGATTAGCATTTGAATTGATGCGCTGAATAAAGCAGATGGCCCATCATTTGATCGTTGAGCGCCCAGATAGAACAGAAAGGCTGAGCCAGGGTAAATTTGTTCTTTTTGTCTGCTGGAGCTGAGACATCCATCTTCTCAGGCCCTTGGACATCAGGGCTCCTGATTCTCGGGCTTTCAGACTCAGATCAGGATTTACACCATCAGACCTCACCCCCATTCTCATGCCTTTGGACTCAGACTGAATTACACCATGAACTTTCTTGGTCTCCAGCTTGCAGATTATAGGACTTATCAGCCTCCATAACTGGGTGAGCCAATTCCTACAATAAGCCTCCCTGTAGCTGTATCTATACAGGTATCCTATTGTTTCTCTGGACAACAATGGCTAATACAAGAGGAGAGCAGCATCTAGACATGCTGACATCTGCTGAGAGGTCTCCATCTGGTACTGGTCATTAGTCCCCTGTGGTCACTGCTACGTCCCTTTGGAAGATTTGCCCTGTCTCCCGGTAGCTCTCAGACCCCCAGGCTTCATTCTGGGGCTCTGTGCCAGAAAAGGAGGGGCGAGGTGAAGCTCGCCCTCTAGAGCCACCACAGAGCCATCACATCTGCTCTCCTATCATGCTGGGAGAGTATGGAGAACTATGGAGTCTTGCCAGCTCAAGGTTCAAATTCAGCTTTAACGAAAGCCAAGTCATGCCTTAACCACTACATTACTGAGCCCCTCATTTTTCCCTGCAGTGTTGATCACAGCAAGAGGAATACCGGGGTCCTAGCTATCTATAAGATACATGAAGTCCATTAGGCATTCTAGGGAGGAAGGAGGACCATCAGATTTGGGAGCGAGGAAAAGATACCAGTATGATCTGGCACAAGTCCCTGACTTAACCTGTCTGACTGCCCTCTCTTCAGTCTTGACATCCTCCTGAGTGGTTGGGAGTCCACCATGGGCAGGCACCATCCCTCATTGTTCTAATCCCTTGCTGATGAAAAATTAGGTCACTGGCATTTGTTTTCCATTTTATACAAAGCTGTAGTGGACATTCTTTATCAGATATCTGCTCAGTCTGCGGTCTGAGTGCCAGGGTTTGGAACTGAACATGAGGTGTCACAACTAAAAAGCTGGAACCATCTGGAACTGGACGTCCTTCCACATTTGTACAACCCATTCCCCAATCCCTCTTGGCTGTCTCTTTTGAATGACTTTCCCACAGTGGTTATGAGAGCACACTTCAGAGCTGGTTGACTCAGGTCCACATCACAATTCTTTCACTTTCTTGACCTCTCATAGTCTCAGTGTTCTCACTTATAAAATAAAAATAATGCCTTCTTCATCAGGTGGTGCAAAGCCTAAATGAGATGTGATGAGTAAAATACATACGAAGTGTTTAGCACTGTGTTTCACTCTTGGCAAACACTCAAAAAAATGGTTTGTTGCTTCTTATTATTATTTTGACTTGGATGGGGGAAAAAAAGAAATGAGCAGGAAACCATTCAGGAAGAATCAATCCTTCATGGACACACTCATCAGGGGGTACTCTGTATCTGCTCAAAAATAGTCACCAAGTAAGATCAACAGCCCTTGAAGAAGAGCGGATGAACCTTCACCTCCCTGGCCTGAACCTCAATTCATTCCAACATCTCCTCAACTCCAGGAAAAAGGGAGACCATCTGAGATGACTTGAGAAGACTCTGCAACCCCCCAAAGAGGCAAATTACTACTCAGGTATGTTAAATTCATGATAACTTGCTAGTGTAGACACATAAATTCAATGTGAATTCTCAAGGAAATGCAATGAACTGTATGCTATTTGAGTAAATAGGAGATTTTGCTCTATATGAAAAAAATCCATGATGACTTGAAGCCAAACTACATTCCAAAGAAGTATATATTGTTTGAGGCTTGGGGTTTGCTTTTTAAGTTCAAATAGTAATGCAAGATGCAAAATTAGGGGAAACATAATGACATGGTAGAATTATTTGGGGTAGGTTTTTATTTCTACTTTTTAAAAGATTTTCTTATTTTTATTCTATTCGCCTCTCATGAGATTCAAGCTACGATTGAGACTGGTATTAAAAGACAGTCATTACCCCAAGCCCAGAGGATGGAAGACTCAGCATGTTGCCTATGAGCCACTTGATTTCAAGTGGTGTTAAGAGGGTTTTTAATTACTCAGCTTTGGACTCAGGTATCACCTTCCCTGACAAAACAGCAAGAGAGGAACCACTTCCTCAGTGGATTAGATAACTTTCCCCACCTCCAGCCCCATGACCAGGAGCCACTGTGCCACACAGGAGAAGCTATTTTAAACCAGCTCATTAGAGTAGGCAGGAAGAGGCGCTCAATAGAGTTCCTCAAGGCCTATGGGGAGAAAGAGAAGGGGAAAGCTGACAACTCTCCTCAGTAGCCAGCATCTCAACATTTCCCCCGCCAAAAGTCTGCCTCTTTCAAGGACACCACTCAAACCCTAATACCACAGGGCAGGGTCTTTGGAGTTGATTACAAAGACCTGAGTGTCAATCCCAGCAGGGGCACCTGCAAGTTTAGACAAGTTGCCTACGGATTTTAGATTCACTTTCTTCACCTGTGGATATTAATAATTATTAATATTATTTGTCCCAGAGGATTTTTGTAAGAATAAATTTTTAAGTATATAAAGGTCTTGGCATAGTGCTTGGTCTCCAGTCGATGTTCGTAGGTAGCAATTATAATTAGTGTTATGACGATGGTCCTTCTTGTCCTTGACCTACCAAACCAACGTCATACAACTTCATTCTTTTCATATCCCANGGTAGCAATTATAATTAGTGTTATGACGATGGTCCTTCTTGTCCTTGACCTACCAAACCAACATTATACAACTTCATTCTTGTCATATCCTTCATGGAACATGTCCTTCAATCATCCTTCAATGGAGCATGTCTACCTCCTACTCAACTTCACCATTGGCATCTCAGAGAAGGACCCCACACTCACACAATCCCTGATCACCCTACCTTTCAGCTCTGCCATCTCTTTCCCCACCTCAAATCCCCAGTGCAGACGTCCTTTCTAACTTGCCCATCCTTCAAGTACCAATACCTAGAACACAAAAGGCAGCAGCAAGTTTGAAGGATGGAAAGTCAAACGGGGGCTACATCCCAGAAATCCAGAAAGAGGCAGGTTCAAGGTAGGCCCAATGGTTTGGGCTCGATTTCACAGGATTGGAAGGGGTCATAGTGGCCAAAGAGGAAGGGGTGGCTTCGTGGGCATGATACCTCTACAGTCACACAGGCCCCCCACATTTAGAAGGATCCCATACTTGGTTAATGTTGCATTGTAACCATCTTGACATTCTTAATTTTTTTTTAAACAAGTGACCCCATATTTTTATTTTGCACTGGATCCAACATCTGCAAAGAGGAAAGAAAGTGAAAAGATGAAGGCTGAGCTGGCTCCCTGTACTGGTTCTACTATATTCTAGAAGTATGACCTTGCATGAACTCACCTTTTATTCTACACATATTTTATTGATTGTCTCCTATCTCAGTGTTCTCACTTATAAAGTGGGCATGATGATAATATCTATGTCAGGGGTTGTTTTAACAAACAAGTGTGCCTTAAGGCACTTAGCATAATGGTGGCACATAGTAGTTTCCCAGTGAATACCATTATTATATTAACAAGAAAATAAATCCAGAGATTGGAGTAGGAAGGAAAAATGGCTTCCAGCAGACTCCGAGAATGAAAGAGTCCCCTTCATTTTATTTATTATTNGATTGGAGTAGGAAGGAAAAATGGCTTCCAGCAGACTCCGAGAATGAAAGAGTCCCCTTCATTTTAAATCAGAGTATATATACTTTGAGGCACCGGATAGACACAAAACAAAATAAAGAGGGATATAATGGATACAGGNAGCAGGCTCCCTGCCGAGCAGAGAGCCTGATGCGGGCCTCGATCCCAGGACCCTGGGATCATAACCTGAGCCAAAGGCAGAGGCTTTAACCCTCTGAGCCACCCAGGCGCCCAGTCCCCTTCATTTTAAATCAGAGTATATACTTTGAGGCACCGGATAGACACAAAACAAAATAAAGAGGGATATAATGGATACAGATAAAGGGAATGAATGAATCCTTTCTTCCTCAGGGTCACAGGTGTTTGGGGTGAGAGCCAGAGGAATCACTTACTCACATCATGATGCTACAAGTTAGAAAGTGGTAAAACTGTGAGCAAGGTACCAAAAGGTTTAAGGATGATTGGACAAGGAAGGAGAGAAAGGTAAACCTTTGGAGTAGCCAAGAACTCTTGAGATTTGAGGAGAAAAGAATGGCTTGGACTTTTGAAAGTAGAAAATGTACAGAGGGCAGCTCTGTGGACGGAAGAGTTTGCACAAAGCCCCAGAGATGGCAGGATGAAGATGGCACTGGGGGAATGGCAAGTGGGCTGCATACAATGGGTATACATCTCCCACCAGACTTGGCATGCTAGAAAAATGGTGTTTTCTTTCTTTCCTTTTTTTTTTAAATTTATTTGTATTTATTTGAGAGAGACAGAGAGCTCAAGCATGGGGGAGGGAGAGGAGAAGGGGAGAGAGAGAGGGAAATTCAAGCAGACTTTGCGCTCAGCACAGAGATGGATGTTGGGCTGGATCTCATGACCCTAAGATCACAACCCTAAGATCATGACCTGAGCTGAAACTGAGGGACATTTAACGGACTACACCACCCAAGAACTGCTTTCTTTATTTTCTCTGAATCAATGAAATGTTACTCCAAGACCCCAACCCAGCAAGACAGTAGGAAAGTCAATCAGAGTCATTACTGAGACTCTCTCTTCAGCCATCAGAGTGTTCCAAAGCCCAGGAGGTTTCCACAACATTCTGGCCACGGTCCTTGATCTACACTGGTTTCGGCTGAAATACCTCACCCCATCAGGCTCACTAAGGTGCCTGTTTTAAGGATAGGTCCATGAGATGCATGACCCACAGAGCAGGGAGAAGCCCATTACTCCAAGAAAAATGGAGTTCATCTGTTCATGCTTCAAGTGGCCACGATGTTCAGTCAATCCTGACTTCAACTTAATATAGACATTGAGGGTACATTCATGGTATCCCTGAAGCTGGCTAGTTGCTCATGAGGCCATTCTGTCCCAGTTTCACTATGTACCAGCTGTGGAACTTTGGGTAAATTACTTCATATCTCTGAGCCTCAGCTTTCTCACCTGAAAAATGGGTATATGAATTATACGACATTCTTAGTGTTGCTGTTAAGATTATATGAGATTATATGTGCAAAGAACAAGTCTGGCATATGTAAGTGGAAGTATCTATCATCATGACCATCTCCATCCTGTACCCTGGATAAATACACACTGTATAATAAAATTTTCTTAAAAGAGATGACATCCTCTTAACTATGATAAAAATTTCTGAACTAAATGACCTGGATTCAAATCTCAGTTCAGCCACCAGCTAGCTCCATCATCTTGGGCAAACTACCCATTTATTCTCTGGACCTTGGTTGCCTTATCTATAAATTGAGGTTCATATCAGTACCTACCTAAAAGTTCTGGTCACCAATTCCAATATGGAGAGGGACATCTCCCCACCCCCCAACCAACCCCACCAAGCAATTCTCAGACACCAGTTGGGTGAACTACAATGCAACTCCATTCTGACACCATCTGCCTGGAGATGGCATCAGATTCTGCTGTCCTACAACACCACACTCCATGGCAGATACCAGTCCCAAGGCCAGGCTGGCTTTCAACAGATTGGCTATAAATCAGAGGTTCCCATGATCCCGTCCTTGGATTCCATTAATTTGCTAGAGCTACTAACAGAATTCAGGAAACTCATTTACTCACTGGATTACCAATTTATTACACAGGATATTAAAGGATATGAATCAACAGGCAGAGGAAGAGATACTTAGGGTAAGGACCCAAACAAAGGGGCTTCTGCCCTTGTGGAATTTGGGGCCCAGCCCCCTGGCACCAGGAAGCATTTTGTTTCTCCAACCAGGAAGTTCTCTGAACCTCGTGCCTTGGGGTTTTCATGGAGGCTTCATTGCATAGGCATGATTCATTAAATCATTGGCCACTGGTGATAGAACTCAGTGTTCAGCCCCTCTGCCCTCCCCAGAATGGGGGTAGAGGGAGGTGCTGAAAATTCCAGCCCTCTGATCACATGATTGGCTCCACAGGCTACCAGCCCCCATCCTTAGGTATGCTCTAAAAGTCACCTCATTAACATAACAAAAGACACCTTCACTTCAGTCACTCAGGAAATTCCAAGCGTTTTATGAGTTCTGTACCAGAAACAGAGCAAAAGACCATTTACATATCTTACATATCTTATTATAAGTCACAATATTGCCCTACCTCGTAGGACTGTGGGGAGGACTGAATGAATTCTTTCATGTAAAGCACTTAGAGCAACATTTGGTAAGGGCTGGCTATTTTTGATTTGTTTTATTGTTCCAAACATGTGTGCATTCATTCAATTCTCAGAACCACTCCTGTGAGGAGAGTAGGATATGATTTACTCGTGAGGTTAGAAAACTATCCCTCTATCAGAATTCAACTTTCTTCTTCCAAACTTGTATCAAGTAGGAGGTCAAAGTCCCCCTTAATGGTCACCCACCCAGAGGAAGAAACTGTAAACAGTAGGTGTGTATCCTTCTAGATGTTTCAAAAATATAAATACATACAAATGGAATCTTCATTTTTAAATTTAACAATAGATTATAGACATCTGTAGTATCAGTACTATTGGATATATCTTGTCCTTTTCAATGGCTCATTATATTCAATGGCGTCCATGTACCATACTCTGCTGAACCAGTTCTCTGCCTATGGAAATGTAGATAGTTCCCAATTATTTGGGATCCTGCATTCATCATCATTTTAAATACATTTATACAAATTTACACAAATGTATCTGATTACTTAGACCAAATTTCTAAATATGGAATATCCAGATCGAAGAGTATGAATGTTTAAAATACGGATACCTATTGCCTGAATACTCACCCCAAAAATGATTTTATTGATTTCATCTATTTTATTTTCCCTTTCCTCTAGCTCTGACCACATTTTACCTTGGGTTATATTTCACTTGCATCTGTATTAGTTTGCTAGGATGACAGTAACGAAGTACTACAGACTAGGTTGCTCAAATAACAAAAGTTTATTTTCTCATGGTTCTGGAGGATAGAAGTCTAAGATCAAGGTATCAATAGGTTAGTCCCTTCTGAGGCCTGTCTTCTTGGCTATTTTCTCTCTGAGTCTTCATCTGGTCTTTCTTCTGTGTCTATGTCCTCACTTCCTCTTCTTACAAGAATTCCAGTCATACTGGGTTAGAACTGACCTTCATTTCCTCATTTTAGCTTAATTACTTCTTCAAAGATACTTTCTCCAAAAACAGTCACATTCCGAGATACTGGGGGTTAGGACTTCAACATATAAATTGGGGAGCACAGCTCAGCCCATAACATCATCTGTAAACTAATGCTGCTTCTTTGAATTTCTAGAATATCTAGTACAAAAGAAGAAGGAGAAGGTGGAGAAGAAGAAGAAGAAAGAGGAAAAAAGAAGAGGAGGAGGAGGAGGGGAAGAGGAAGGAGGAGGAGGAGACGTGGAAGAGGGAGGAGGAGGAGGAAAGGACTGAGGACCAGCAGAGGAGGAGGAAGGAAGGGGAAGGAGAGGGGCAGGAGGAGAAGTATTCCGTGACTTCCTGTTAATCAAATGCATGTGTTTGCCCAGCACCATAGTCGTTGCCCATGGCCCACAGTTCTGCCCACAGAACAAGACAGGCACGGGTCCAAACCCCTCAGGCGGAGTGCCAACTTTGCCAGTCAACAGCTCTGTGACATCAAGCCCGTTGTCTAACCTCTCTGAGCCTGTTTTATCATCTATTGTAAAAACAACATTCACTCACTCCAAAGAATTACTAAAGAGTTCAAATGAAAGATTCATGTGAAGGTGCTTTGTAGAGAGCTAAGCATGGGGTAAAGACTAGTGGCAGTTGACACCCCACCTATTCTTGCCTCTGCTTCTCCCACTTCCATGTCCACACATCCCCACCTGCCTTCACCTCTGCAGAGTTTACTTTCCCAAAGAAGAGGCTTGCTTCTTGTGCAAACAGTCTCCAAAGGCAATTAGGGCTCACCCTCCCTCCCTGGGGTTTGTGAAACTCTATGCGTTCCATGCTTCTAGGAACATTAACCATGACTTGGTGACACTGTCCCAAAGGGGACCAATTGGCTTTGGGATAGCAGACGATGACTTCATTGGGAAGGCCATTAATCATAATTATGAAAGAATGAAATGGCTGTCAATTTGCCCATGCTTAATAACACCTAGTTAATAAGAGGGTCTTTTTCTTTCTCACAGTGGAAATGGATGGCAGAGGATACTGTTTCTGGGAGAACATTACATGTCTCGGATGGCTGAAATGCCGTGGCCAGTGGAAGTCACTCAACTTTTGGCTGGATGCCTCAGCAGCACTCTCTGAGCTGTGCAATAACCTCTCTGAAATGCACTGCTGCTCTTGTCTTATTGCTTAATTAATCCACTTCTAATTGATATGGCTATGCATTACCATGGCTGCTTCCCCGCTGTGAGAGCCCATAGAAACAGATTTGGCTTTTTTAACAGGACTCTCGAAACAATGTCAAGAACATGAACTTCTCAATGACATCATACTTGGTCTAGAAATGTAAGTCCCATGACTTTGGCCAAATAGGATCCTGACATCTAATAAAAATGTCCAGGTCCACTAAAGGCAGTATTATATTTCAAAGGATCTATATCATAGGGAGGTGGGGAAGAGGGGAGGTAGAGGAGGACAAGAACTAATTGAAGTGTGGGGGGCTGATACTGCCTCTCCTGGTGGATGCCCCTCTTATTCCTTCCCCCTAATCCTATCACAATAAGGCCAAAGCTTCTATCAGGAACCTGAGTTGTAAGCTATGTGAACCACTGTCCTGAAAGATAGGTCATCTGTATCAGTCAATTCTTGATGTTTGTGAGAAGAAGTTCCAAAAATACACTGAGAGTATGAATCCCAGTGTATCCCTGGCAGGGATCCCTCCCTAGCGGGATGCCCTTGGACAAGTTACCTAACCTCCTTGGTACCAATTCTCTCAGACACTAAAATAAATAAATAAATAGATAGATAGATAAATAAATAAATAAATTCACGTATAACAGCATTTTAGGCTAGGGTTGGAAACAAAGTCTTTCCAAATTACATATAATCAATATTATCTTCCAAAAATCCTTTAAACCACTGTTGTCTCCATAAATCTATCCACAGAAATCCTCAGGCACATTCAACTTTGAGAGCTCCTAAAGGAAAACCTAGTGATGGGCTGGCCAATTATGGTCCCGGGCCAAACCCAGCCCATCTCCTGTTCTTATAAAGTTTTACTGGAGGGACGCCTGGGTGGCATAGTCAGTTGAGCATCCAACTCCTGGTTTTGGTTCAGGTCATGATCTCAGGGTCATGGGATCAAGGCCCACATCAGGCTTGTGCTTGGTGGGGAGTTTACTTGAGATTCTCTCTCTCTCTCTCTCTCTCTCTCCCCACCCCCCATCTCTCCCCCACTTGCACATGCATGCACGCACGCTCTCTCTCTGTCAAAAATAAATATTTTTTAAAAATAAAAAAAGTTTTATTGGAACACAGACACATTCATTCATTTACATATTGTCTGTGGCTGCTTTCCCGCTGAACTAGCAGAACTGACTGGTTGACACGTAGGTCATATGGCCCACGAAGCCTGAAATACTTACTATCTTGCTTTTCACAGAAGTTCACTGAGTCCCAGTCTAGCCACAGATGTGTGTCCATCCCACCTCCTCTGCCTTTGAGATAACTGACCAAATCCCTCTCAGTGTATGGAGAGAGGTGGAAAAATCTAACGCATACCACCTGCTTGTAGTGTAGTCTCCATTCGGCTGTGATAGTAAACCTCTACCATTCTCAATTTGGGTTAATAGCATTGTTCACTGACTTCAAAAGAGTCTTGGTGTAGGAGTTAGATTCTAGACATCAGCTGTAACTGCACTTGGGGGTTGATTTCTCTGAATACAGCACCCCCCTTTCCTAAACAAAGTAAAAGTGCAAGTGAGGGATGTCAGCACAGAAGCAAGGGCTTTGGGGAGAGTTGGAGGGGCAGTCTGCATTCCCCTGGGAGCTGGTGGAGTGTGATTGAAGAATTCTCCAGGAAAGGGTGAATCGGGACTTCTGTTCTACTGGCTTCACAGGAGCCTTTGACAGGCTGGCTCTGTCCTCAGTAGAACACGGGCAGTTCCCAATTTTATCCCCACCACTTTGCCTTGGACCGAGAGCCTTCCTCAGAGCTCAAGCGGATTCTAGCGGCTTCGTTCCCGCATGCAGCTGTGAGACACTTCACAGGCGATATTAATCATGCTGATTAGGCATGACCTCCTCTTTTGTAAACTCATGTTGATGGCCTCAAACCAATCAGTACCTGTCTCAATGTTTATGGTCCCTAAATGAGGGTAGAAGACAGTGTGAGGAGAGAGTGCTTTGTGTGGGAATTAGGAGGCCCTCCAGGCTAGGCCCGCTGGTGGCAGCTAATGTTTCTGACAGAAAGTGGTCTCCAGAAATTTCCTTAATGCCATAGCTGCTTCTTTTTGGCTCCCCCCGCTCCCAGATTTTTTGAGGTATGATTGACAAATAAAAACTATATATATTTAAGTTGAAAAATATGATTTTTTTTTAAAGTAGACTCCATGCCCAGTAGCGTGGAGCCCAACACATGGCTTGAACTCACAGCCCTGAGATCAAGACCTCTGTGACTAAGAGTCAAACACTTAACTGACTGAGCCACCCAGGTGCCCCAACATGATTTTTTTTAAAGCACACAATGTGATGATTTAATATACCTCTGTGTTGTGGAATGATTAACACAATCGGTTTATTAACACATCCATCTCCTCATAGTTATCTTTTTGGGTCCGTGTGTGGTAACACTTAAGATCTACTCTCTTAGCAAATTTCCTGTATAAAATACAATATTATTGACTATAATCACCATGCTGTATATTAGATCCCCAGAACTTATTCATCTCACAACTCTTTTAAGGTCTTCATTCGTAAGGCTGACCCTGTTGGGGAAAAGAAAATCACACTCTCTTTACATAGCTCTTTTTCCTGCTTGCATTGTCTCCCCAGAAATGTGCTAGAGACGAGAGGTAACAAACTTGCCATCTTGATTCAAACTGCCAGGAAATGAATTCCTTGTGCCTCTTAGTAGCCAGTGACATTGTAAGAGGGGGAACTGCTTTATACCTTGGTTAAATCATCTGCAAATGGGAAATAGTAGTCATGGCCAGCCTCATTCATAGACGGGGGCATCTGCAGTTGCACAGAACCCCACGTTTAGCAGGGCTCACACCTGGTTTAGCACTCTGTTGTCCCCATCTTGAAATTCTTAGCAATTTTCGAACAGAGTCTCAACATATTCCTTTTGCACTGGGCCCTACAAATGTTGTAGTTGTCCTGAAGAGGGCGCTGTCCTCATAGGGGTAACTGGGATAGATGAATGCATGGAAAGTTCTCAGTTCAGTACCTGGCATGCCCTATGCCCTCCATAAATAAAGTATTAGGATCAGTGGTATTGATTTGATCACACAAGAACCTTATGAGGCAAACTGAACTGAGGGTATGATTTAGCCAACTGTATAATTTTACTTTACTAATGAAAACATGGAGGCTCAGAGAGAGGGACTATTTTCTCAAGATCATGTAACTCAGTTTAGATCAATACATTTTCATTTGTTCATTCATTCATCCATTCATCAGAAAATCCTTGTTGGGCTACAACTATGTGCCATGGGCTTGGGGAGGCTGCTGAGCAAGACGACCCAGTGTCTACTCTCATGCAGCAGACCATCCAGCTCTTTAAAGCCACTTGCTGGTCCCTGAGGGAATCAAGTTATAAATAACCCAGGGTCGCTACCCTCCAAGGTCAGGAGAGCCAGCTCAAGGGCCTCCCAGTCACAGTTTAAGTCAAATCACCCTTGGTCACATCCCAAGGCCTTTGGGGAATTTCTCAGTCCTGTTCTTGGAACCATGACCCCGCCTCATGTCTGGCCCCTGTGTTAGTCTCCAATGTCACCTGTCATTCTTAGGCTCTTCTTCTGGAAGGACATCCCAGGGGATGGTCTTTTGCTTCCTTTTCGGTTCTTTGCCCCTGGGGAGAAAGCCTATGCACAAACACTGCTCTGCCCAGCCCAGTGCTCTGGGCTTTCACTCGGAGAAGGGGACAAGAGTCACCTAGGACATTGTCAGCAGCTTGTTGCTCCTGACAGAGCCACAGGGAGAACTGGAGTCTCACTCGCTAGTCCATCTGGCCCCCTGATAAATCAGTCCCTTTCCTATGCCCCCTCCAGTTGTTCCCAGCATCCATCATGGCTCAGTTATTCAATCTGTCAATGCGAAGAACTCACAACCTTGCTTCTGCCTCACACACCCCCATTATGGCGTCTTTGCATCTGTGGAATTAAGATGGGAGGTATGCCAGCGTTTCCCCAAACTTCAAATCATTCAGGAAACTTCCCATGCCCACATCCACCTATCTACAATGTACTTAATTGTTTCCTTCAAGTTGCCTTCCTAAAAATTTAAATTTTATTTACATTAGATACCTACGTTTATTTAAAGTGAATTTTGTATCTGTACCATTGATCAATAGGCCTACTTGCCTTAAACAAAAAGTGACTGCCACAAATAAGGATATAAAATAAAAAAGGATCCTGGATTAGACTGGGTGTGTAACACCCACAACCATCTTCCATACCACAAGGGCCCCTATGGGGAAACTCAGGATTAAACTAATTCCTAGCACTGCGTGAACAGCTGACAACACCTGAGTGTCCTACCTATTTGTAGATATTTTCATTTCTATAGGGGACTCTTGGAAACATAATGCTTAACCCATAGAAATTACCGAGGAGTTCTAGTCAACTAATAATAAAGGGAAGATATTTTTTGCCTAGAGCAGGGCTTTCCAGAAAGGCTGAAATCTTCACACATGGGCATGAAGTCACCTTACTCATCTGTGAGTAATGCAGGCCCTGGACACGCAAAAGTGGGGTCTGGACTCCCTAGAGAGTGGAGGAAGAGAAGTGACCTGTTTTCCAATGAGCTCCATTTGTGTCCCAAGTAAAACCAGATAAGGAGCGGCTTGTCAGGTTCTCTGGTCATTAGAAATGCCTGGTGGAAGTGTGAGTTAAGGAACAAATAATCCAACAGGTATCTACTGAAAAGATGCTCAAGTGCTTATCTGCTCATTGTCAGGGCTGGACAGCAGCAATACGGAGGAGACTGTCCTGTTTGTCAGCCAAGTGTTTCTTTTCTATCTCAGATTTGCCCTGAGGGCTCATGATTCACCTCCACTTCTCAGGGCTCCACCCTCTCACAATGCACCAGCTAAATTTGACTTCCTTGATCCATTTCCCATGAGACCTGCCCCAGGTAACACAGTTAGAACATTAATACCTCTGATGAGCACTGTAACTTTACAACCTTCATTACCGCCTTGGCGTACAAAGCTTTCTCACTTTCTGCCAGAGATTAATCACATCCCTGGATGATTGACAGTGGGAACATTCATTCCCTTCAGAGAAAAACATTCTTTCCACCCACTGGGTGTCATCTTGTCACCCAGGTTTCAAAAGACAGCCACAAAATAGCCAGCCATTGGTACATTTCACAAGGTCTGGGCTGTCGGTCTTATTCATGACTAATTCGTTCTGCTATGTAGACCCTTCCAGAGGGGTCTACTATAGATGACTATTTTTAAAATGAGATGAGATTAAGGAGAGAAGACACGAGAATGAGTTCTGGACCAGATAGAAGCTGGACCAAATAGAATGGTAGAAGGACCTGGTACCAGCCAAATTATTTTTCTTTCAGTATTCAAACCACAGTGAATCCAAGTCCCCATATACTATCTGAAGTCCAGCCTTTGTCTCAGGGTTTCTCCTCAAATATTACCAGGGATCCTCAGGGTTGCTTAAGCAACCTGTGAATCAGCCCCATTGAGGTCACCCACTACCACCCTCTAGCAGAGAGTGACTCTCAAATGTCACACGGAAAGCATGACAGCCTCTTCTTCTTCTCTTGGTTGCCCAGGGGCACTTTCCCCTACCATGGCCACAGTGGCCCTACAGCCAGAACCCAAACAGCTCAAGAAATCCAAAGAGATGCCCTGGAAATTGCTTACCTTTGCCAATGCCCTGCTTGTACCCCAACCATGGATAGAGAGCAGGCTCTGCTGATTGGCTCAGGCTTCCATGGTTTGTCAAGTATGGGAAAGGGTGGTCACACTCACGGAAGTCCTTTGGCAAAACTGCCGCAAACTGCAAAACAGCTTTGTGTGAAGTAAGAGATGAGCTAAATGTTTGAACAAAGAGGGGACATTTTTACAGTATTTCCAGACATTTTGCAAATGAAGGTTATTGCTCCAAAAATGACAGTGTGAGTAAGCAGTGGCTTAGGTCTTTTACTGGGTCAAGACAAGCTCGGGGTTTAGACCTTTTCGTCTGCAAATACAATAGCACAATAGGACAGGACCCACCTGGATTAGGCAGTTTGATTTGGATACTTGGTCTACCAAAATGTGTGTGCTTCCACTACTCTAGTGGCTATAGGGCCGATAAACTGAAATTCACAAACCCACACTGCCTCTGTCTTCCCTGAGGTCTTATTGGGGGGAGGGGGGATGTCACTTACAATAGAGCAGCCACACAACAAAAGCTCCCCAGCCCCCAACATCTATCCCAGACAGATGAGACATAGATGAAACAAGAGACACTTAAAGAGTAATTCTGAATGCCTTGAATTCTTACAAAACAAAAAAAAAAAAACACAAAAAACTCCAAACAAGATTATCCTAGAAGATAGAAAAATACAACCAAAATGAAGCCTTTTGGAAATGAAAAAGAAATGGCACATTTGACAAGGGTCAGCTGGCCAGGCTCCTGTGATGACAGCATTCTGGGAGTATTAATATGTACCAAGAGCTGTAAATGGTTACAAAAATGTACATGGATTCCTTGACATAATGTACTAGCTCACACCATCTGCCACTTTCAGCCGTCATGGGCTGCATGCTTAAAATCCTTTTTAATCACTTTCACTTAACAAGAAGCTGAGCTCAAAGCTAATTGTTGAAAATCTGCCACTGGAATGGTTCCTTGGGGCTGTTGCTCTGGTGACCTTTCAGGACATCTAAGATGGGCAGAAGTCTACCAAAGAATGCCAAGAATTTTGAAAACTTCATATGCTAGTCCACACTGGCTTCTAAATTGATCTTCTTTTATGCTAATGCAGCCATACATAGCAGGCAGACCAGTGGAATCCCCACATACAAACATGCAATTTCCACAAAGTCAGTTGAACGTGCTCAGGGAGAAAAAAAATTTAATATAATATGATCCCTACACATAAGCCAGCTAATCTTTTGCAAGAAACTCAAGGTCTATTCAACTGAAGATACCATGAGTCCAACACTTCAAAGAGAATATGGACATTCTGGACTTATTCAGGTCTAATACTATATGCCCCCAAACCATATATGCTATATGTCCCAGTAAGTTTAAAATATTTTTCAATGAAATTTTTGATTATACACACTTCTTGCCTTATACCTTTAGAGCCTAACCTGAGTCTTAAGAGTTAAGCCTTCTTTTGACATTCAAGTTCACAGAAAGCCAGCCTCTCTTTGGAGACTAGTGGGATTATGTGTAAGGAAAGTGAGAATAACCATAGCTGATGGGTGTAGTGATCTGTGAGGTGGACTCTCCAATTTACAGTTGGTTTGTTTTGTTTTCCCAAGGAATTGTCCTCTTGGCAACATTTTTGCCAGGAAGTCAACTTTAAGACCCAAATAACCAGACTTTCTAAGAGGGAGATAAAGACCTTCCCCATCTTTCAAAAAGAGCACAAGAGAGAGCAAATCTGAGATCAGAGCTATGTAAACCCCATGTACCTTGGAAAGATACAAGCTGGAAACACACACTGGCATCGAAATAGGGGCAGTTATGTAGTGAGACTTTTACAGATAAGCCACAGGCATTTGTCCCTCCTGCACTGAAGTGGTCTTTGGAGTCTCATTGGGTGAATGGACTAATCTTAACACCAGATTCCCTCACTCTCTCTTGGCTTCTAGACTCGTTCACCATAGAATGAATTTGTTTCCCATTGTGCCTCAAATGCATCTCAGGACAGTTAATCTTATGTCTCAACTCACCTGGGCAATAGGGGGCCCAGATAGTTGGTCAAACATTTTTTTGAGCATGTCTGTAAGGGTGTTTTAGGGTGAGATTAGCATTTGAATTGGTAGATGGAATAAAGCAGATTGCCTTCTCTAATGCAGATGGGCCTCACACAATCAGTTGAAGGCCTGAAGAAAACAAAAAGGCTGAATGAGAGGGACCTTCTCCTGCCTGAGAGCTTGAGGTGGGACCTGGGTCTTTTCCTGCCTTCAGACTCAAATGGACATATTGGCTCTTCTTGGATCTCAAGCCTTCTGGCTTTTAGACCAGAATTCACACCATTGGCATTCCTGGTTCTCAGGCTTTTGGACTCAAACTGGAACTATATCTTTGGATCTTCAGGGTCTCCAGCTTGCTGGCTGTAGATTTTTGAGACTTCTTAGCCTCCATAATCATGTGAGCCAACTGCTTATAATAAATCTCTTTACACACACACACACACACACACACACACACGCACGCACGCACACACACAATTAATCAGTCTCTCTGGAAAATCCCGACTAAGACATACTTCTGTAGCCAGAACAATCCTTGCAGTTTGTGCATCAAACTAGGTCTCCAGCTGACTACATACATCAGAATGGGCTAGAATATGCTCTAGTAACAAGCAATTCCAAAAGCTCAGGGACTTAGAGCCATAGTGGTCATTCACAATACACACCCATCCTGGGTCAATAGAGGAGCTCAAGTCATTTGTCACTGCAGTCATTCAGGGATATAGGCAGATGGAGCAGCCACTCCCACTTCCCCTAAATCTTGCTTGCCACTGTGCCAGGGCCAAAGCAAGCTCTGGACAGTCTTACACCATGAATGTGACATTGCAGCCTAGAAAAGACAAATGCTACTTTCACTTACACCTCATTGGCCTGGGCTGGTGCATGGCTCCATCCAACCATTAGAGGAACAGAGAGGAAAATCCTACCATGTGCCTACAAGACAGTGAGCTAGAAATATTTAGAAGACTGCTCTATTCATCTAAGACATGACTCTCATTTCTGCTGTCTTCTCTAGGTGTCTTAAAAATCACAAAGCAGTCTATTTGACCAGATCCTAGGAACTCATGGCTAGAACAGCAAACAAATAAACATACAACAATCACCTTGGATAGGGTTTTCATTGAAATAATCAGGTCAACAAGCAAATATGCAAACAAACGTAAACCCCTCAGGGTGATGGCCTGAAATGTTTCCTGGACGCTCCAGTTTTGCTGTGCGGGTGCAGAAAGGCATTAGTGCCCAAAAGGAAGTGTTGTTCCTTTCAGGGGTCTTTCTATTCTTCATCCCACTTTGTGGGTAATCACCTTTCCAGAATTCTTATCTTATAGTCTCTACTCTTGACTTGAATTCTCTTACATTCCCCCAAACTTCTCTATCTTCCTTCCATTCCAAGAATTGATATTTATTCAGGTGGGACATAACATTTATCTCAAGAGTGTTACTACATAAATCATAGAACAAGGCAATGGGGGGGGCTTAAAAATCAGTGAGAGTAATTCCTTTAGGTTATGAAACCATTTCATGGAGCATTTGAGTGCTGCCGGGTCATACAAGAAAATCACCACTGACTCATTCCTTCAGAAGGTGCAAGGGAAAAACAGGGGTTCCTACAGCATCAAACACATGCTGACTATTGACTTTTTCCCCATGGATAGCGTTTTCCCAGACAGTCATATTCTTATTTATTCATAAAGACAAGAGCAGAAATCAAAAGATAAATAGTATCTCTGGCCTTAACCACCCACCTCTTGATAAGCACAAATTGCATTTGAATTTCTCTTTCAGCTCTTTGATATTTGACGTGTATTTAAAGTAAATATCAGTCATATAGAACATCTGCATAATCTTGGAGAGGGTTATAGTCATGCAAATAATACCGCTAGATTAGGGGTTGGGGGATAAAAGCAGTGTTGACTCCAGGTCTTAATTTGAAAGGCTAAATCTGTCACCTGTCACTCTAATTACACTAGTCCTCTGTCCTCCACAGGTTTCCTGATTACACGTACATGTGTGGTGGCTTTCAGTGGAAGGGACAAAGCATTTTAGAGAAGCCACAAAAGTGTTCTTGTCAATTACAGAGGCTATTAATACTAATTGTGCTTTAGAATTCTCACCGACAGCAGCGTTAGAGACCCCAATTAATATACCACAGTTCATAGAGACACGATGGAACCTGAGATGTCACTGACACAGGCCTAATAACTAGTCTGGTTGTGGTGTGAACTGGCTCAGAGTTAGAATTTTAAGTACCACACAGAAAAGAAATTAGCATTCTTCAGTCTCCTGTTGTAATGGGGGTGTAAGGAGCTGGCCAACACAGCACAACTGTGGTTGAAGGTACATAAAACCCCTGAAAGGGGAGTCCTGATTTCCAAACCTTTTGAAAAAAACAGAAGGACCTTACCAGTGTTGTCAATCTGGGTGAACTTTCCCAGTTGGGTTAACAAGAGCAGGACGCTTCGCCTGGAAATACTCGCCTCTGTGGTCAAACACCAAACAGGAGAGTTACGAGGACTTCCAAAGGCCAGCTTCTTCTCATCTAGAAGATAAGACTTCTAGAGCACAGACTTCTAGAAAAGAGGAAGTATCTCTCCTTTTATTTACAGCATTGAGAGCTGGCCTTGGAGTGGGGGTGGGCGTTGTACCTGTAAACAGGTGCTTATTGTTCATAACTGTGAAACACACACGCACGCACCTGTTCCAGCCACTCTCTACAGAGTGATGGCCCAACTTTACAGAATTTTGTCTCCATTCCATTGGTAGAGTTCCTCTTTTCACACATCTCAGAGGGCCAAGAGACTGTCCCAGATGGTAAAATAAATTCCCTTCATTTAACTTGAATTGGTATCAAGATTTTTGTGCAATAGATTTGGA
The DNA here is from genome assembly GCA_002007465.1 of Ailurus styani. Taxonomy (NCBI): domain Eukaryota; kingdom Metazoa; phylum Chordata; class Mammalia; order Carnivora; family Ailuridae; genus Ailurus; species Ailurus styani. The sequence goes on along the minus strand of LNAC01000036.1, from coordinate 7,281,662 downwards.
CACAGAGGTGACGGAGTTCGGGGAATTTGTTTATCTACATGTATTATTTCCAGATGCCTGCTCTTCTTTGGGTTAAACCCTCTGCATCCCACTACACACCTCTCCCTGCACAGACATTACAATTAGGGACTTGTCATAGACATCCACGAATGCACGCAATCACACTCTCAACAGGTATGATATCACTGATTTTTTCTCTTGCGCGATGATAAGGCAGAGTCAGGAGGTCTCTTAGTTACTGCCCTTAGTGGCATGGACCACTCATTTTACTGCTCTGTGCCGATCCCTCCCCAACTGCCAAAAGGGGATACTCATTCATGCCCCCCATTCCTCCTAAGGATGTGATAGAGAAGAAAGGATAGGAATGTCTTTGGAAGGAAGAAAAGTGTTATACAAATATCAGATGCTATTAATCAACTAAAGAAAATGTTTAAAACAAACAGTAGTGGGCATGCCTTGGGTGGCTGAGTCGGTTGAGCAACTGACCCATAGTTTGGGCTCAGGTCATGATCTCAGGATCATAAGATTGAGTGCTAAGTCAGGCTCTGTGCTCAGTGGGGAGTCTGCTTGAGATTCTCTCTCTCCCTCTACCCCTCCCCCCACACCTATTCTCTCTCTCTCTCCCTACAATATATAAATAAATCTTTAAAAAAAATAGTGGAGGAGAGAAAAAGACAGGGAAAGAAAGTATAAGCATGTTCATCAATAGAACCACCCAACCGCAGGGGAGCTCTTGGAAAATGTTGCTGATTCCATGGGATGTTGGTAGGTGTTATGTGATAAAAACATTCCAGCATTCTCATCCTTGGGCCCATGCAAGAGAGGCCCCTGACCTGGGTCTTTAGGGGCAGAGGCCTACTCTGGTCCTCGTTAATCTGTGCCCTTTGGGACAAGGAGTCCACAGATCCAAAGGGACTTGTCTACTCAGAACATACTCTGATCCTTCTAGCCCACACTCTGCATATCCAGATAGCTCTCACACTCCTACGGGAAGGAACTTGGAGGTGGATGCACAATTGGAGTGTTCACATGTGTATCAAGGGCTCCTTGTAGTTGTGGGACACAGCCATGAGCTGGGGACCAAGCTCTCCCCATTCAGAAGTCCAAGGTGTCCAAGAATTCTGAATTCAAACCTGGATTTCCAGGTAATTAGTAAAGAATACTTGTCAAGGTAGAAGGATACAGTGTATGTCATGTAACATTTTGTTTGCTTAATTTATAACTTAGAATATTGAGATGTTGGTATATAGGCTTCCATTTACACTCTTTCAAGGTCCTGAAAATATTAGGATCGGGCCCAGATTCCAGGGTCAGTTAAGTTTGGGAAACACTGGGATAAATAGTTAAACAGACTTTTTTTTTTCTTTAGTGCAGGGTATCTCAGAGCCTTAAATATGCATCATGCATTATGCATATCCTAGAAGGGATTATACCATATTTCCTTCATTCCAAAATGCACTTTTTTTCCCACATTTTAACATTTCTGAAATCAAAATGCATCTTACAGTTGTAGTCAGCCAGAAAACATCTGTGCCCGAACATATGCATTAAAATTTGCAGAGTGGCTGTCAGCAGCTTGGAAGAAAATCCCAGAAACAATAGTGGAGCATGTTTTTAAGAAATGTTGCGGCATCCGAACTCCAGTGAGAGAGGAGAAGATACTTCGTAAAAACAACAACAACAAAAACCCCTACAAATTTCAATGACTTGGAGTCAAATAAATGATCAGAAGGGTCCAGTTCAACATGGGGGGAGCCTAAGCAACTTCCCTTGTTTAAATTTTCTTCTTTAATATCCAAGAGTGATTATGATAAAATACATATATCTACATAAATATTATAGAACTCTTTCAATAAGTAGAAAATAAAAATTCCAAGTGCTAGGAAAAGAGTTATTTCATGGTTTAGTTGGCAGCAATTTGTCTCTCTTGGCTGAGCATAAAATAATGGTATGTCTTTATCTAGTGGCATTTTAGATTCTATGAAATACGATAGGAGGCAAAGTTTCCCAAATATCTTTGAATGGGGAGGCCCCTTTTTTCCTAAATCATTACATGAGATCCATGTTTTCTGAAGCATGCTTTGAAAAGGCTGCCTCAACTCACAGAATACTGAAACATAGGGGTTGGAAGGAGCTTCTGCAGACCCAAATCCCTCATTTTCAAGACAGAAAAAGTGAGGTACTTTCCCAAGATTACATAGCATACAACTGGCAGGTATAGATAAGAACCAGCTATCCTGACTCCCAATAGACAATTCTAATCCCTAGATGAACTGACTCTTCCTGGTTTTTACCAAACCAGTTGTTTCTGTCCCATCACAATTAGTGAGTGAATATTCTATTCTTTTGTTTCTTGGCACAATCAAAATTTGTTTTTGATTTGCCTATCAATAATCAATAAAAGAAACTAAAAAGATTGACAAAGAAAGAAAATTCATCCAGAGGTCCATACACCAACAGATCCAAGAAGCTCAATGAACCAGAAGGTGAATGCATGTAAAGAGAACTGCACCAAAATCCCATCATCCAGTTGCCGAAAGCCAATGATTAAAAAAAAAAAAATCCCCAAAGCAGCCAGAGAAAAGGAATATAGATAGGTTAAAAATAAAAGGATAGGAAAAAGACATCATGCAAATGCTAATTAAGTGGAAGATGACATGATTTTACTAATATTAGACAAAGTAGACATCAGAACAAGGAAATTACCCAGAATCTGCTAATGACGTGGCTGACATTACAGTATTATAAGATCTAATGTCTAATGACTAAAGGTAAATCATCGAGAAGATCTAACAATCCTAAACAGATATGTCCAATAACAGAGCTTCAAAGTATTGGAAGCAAAGCCAACAGACTAAAAAGAGAAATAGACAAATCCAGTTACTGTTGGAGATGTCAACAATCCCTTCTCAGTAATCAACAGAGTAAATAGGGAGAAAATCTGCAAGAATACATCCAGATGCACAGCAATGCTTGTACACAACACTTTGGAGAAGCAGAATTTGACTCTGGGCTTTGCTCCTGAAAAGTAATGACATAGACTCCCAAGTGCTGCTCAGTCTAGGGTCCTGTGAAGGGAAATGGGTGTCATATTCTTCTCATCTTATGACAAGATTGAAACAATTCATGCATCGTTGATCATGGGCTCTCCACATCTTCCCAAAGCATTGAGAAGCTAAGAGGAACCTGTGTGGGGAACTTCTCCTTGAATGACTGAAATGTGTGTGGCCTCTTCCTTGGGGACAACAACTCTATGAGGACGCAGAGGACATAAAACATTCATACTCCCTTTTCTGTGTTATTTATTGATCTAGAATGCTAAATACATGCTAGATAAATCCCCACATGGTACATGGGTACAGTCGTGGTCCCCAGTGAATTGTGTCTCCTTCTATCAATGTCCACATGTAGGTCATCCCAGTGGGCCTGTTGTCTTGGTCATGTGACCTCCTTTGGCCAATAGGATGGTCAGCAAACATGACCTGGGCAGAGGCTCAAAACGCACTTGTGAATTAAAGTTTACTCTCTCTCTCTCTCTTGCTGCTTTTAGAGCCCAGCCACCAAGAAAGAAGCCTAGGCTACCTCCTAGAGAATGTGACTCCACTGACAGCCAAGTACCAATCACCAGAAATGTGAGTTAGACCATCATAGACACCCAGCTCCAGACAAGCAACCAGAAGTGACCCCAGAAGAGACAGGCTAAAGCCCATCCCAGACTGCTGACCCGCAGAATTGTGTGCAATAAAATGGTTGTTTTAAGTTTGGGGATGGTGTAGTAGGCAGCAATCGATAATGTGTTATACCCAAAGCACTGGCCAGCTCTGCACCAAGAAAGGCAAGAGTAGTAACCACTCCTCTGGCTACTCAAAAGAGAGACAGAAAATGTCTCACTATATTGCCTGGGACTTCCTGACGAAGCCCCTCTCTCAGCCCAGCAAATCAATGCGAATAAAACACACGGGCTGGAAATCCCCTGATGCCCTTCTAGGCAGAACTTTTTGGTTAGGAAAAGAAAAAGAAACTTAATTTGAAGCTTTAATAACCTCCCAACTAGGTTGTTTCTGCTAGCATTAATATTTAATCATGACATTACTGTGACTATTTTAGAATTGAACTGAAATTAAGTATAAATGTTTGATCATAAATAATTTCATTATTAAAGATAATCTCTGTTATATATGTTTCTGTGCCTATCTTTTATTAAGTTTACTTTTCATGTTGACATTTTTAAGGGCATAATTGTATGTTTTCATTCTTAGTAATACTGTTACCATATATTAATTATGGCATCATGCCAGGAACACTAGTAATGAAATAAGTTGGTTTTTCTACTTTAAGAGCCAACAATAGGCTCCCTCTCCTATGCAACTAACAAATAGATGGTCAGCTTTGAGCTCCCCATTGTTTCCCTGAATTATTCTTTCTCTCTCTTTATTTGTGCATAAGCACCATTGCTCTTGGTTATGGAAAAAATCAGTGTAAACGAGAGTGGGAGAGATGATTATCTTTGTCCACTTTCTAAGGAGTTTCTTGGAGGCCACATACAACACCAAAGGGAGGGTGTGTGGTAGGCAGAATAACAGTCTCCCAAAGATGTCCACATACTAATCTCCAGAACCTGTGACTATGTCACCATACATGGCAAAAAAGACTTCGCAGGTATGATTAAGGACCTAGAGATAGAGAGATAATCCTGGATTATTGGGGGGGGGACTCAATGTAACTGCAAGTGTCCTTTAAAAGTGGAAGAGAGGCAGAGGAGAAAGTCAGGGAAGTAGATATGACAGTGGAAGCAGGGTTGGAGTAATATGTGAGAAGGACTCATCCCACCACTGTGGACCTTGGAGATGGAGAAAGGGGACATCATCAAGGAAGGGGGCAGCTTCTAGAAGCTGGAAAATGGAAGGAAATGGATTCTCCCCTAGAATCTCTGAAAATGAATGCAGCCCCATGTGAGACCCAGGTCAGACTTCAGAACTGTATGATAACAGATGTGGGTTTGGTTTTGTTTTGTGTTTTGTTTTAGTTTTAGCTTTTGTTTTTGTAGGACCAAGGTTTATTAAGCTGTGCCTTGGTACAGGTGCTGGGAATTGCCCATGGTGATCTTGATGTATAAAGCCTGGATGTTCTGCCAATTCTTCTTGAGCAATGATACCAGGAAATTAACAGCTAAGTGGATGTTGTACATGAGCCTATCATCTGTCATCTTCATGTGGCCAACGACCACTGCCAGACACAGCAGCTTCTTTCATCTGGAATTTGTTCGTGGACTTCCCTTGATCCATCTTGGCTGCCGTGTTCTCTCTGTGGGTCAACAAGGAAGGGAACTTGCCTGCCTTATTCAGGCCTGAGCCCAGTATTCACGGGATCTGCTTAATCAGAGATTCTGCAGCCAAAAAGGCATCATACTTCTCAGCCAGCTTCTGAACTCAGTTTTTATCCTTGTTGAGTTTCTTCAGTGCCTCAATGTCCAGGTGGGGAATATCCCAGCCTTGGCCTCATCACAGCACGGCTGGTCCCCCAAAATCCATATGGAGAACTTGAGGCAGGAAGTGGACTTAAGCCTGATGGTACCCAAGAAGTGTTTGTCCTTCTGAGAAACATCGTTCTTCAAGCTGAGCTGCAGCTCCACTGTCTCCAAAAACTTCTGGCACTTGCGCTTGTTCGCGTGCCGGACTCCCTGCACCGCCTTGTACAGGATGTGATGGGAGATTTTGCTGCTCATGATGCCACGTGCTGCAATCACTGGGAAAGAGCTAGATGTGCATTGTTTTAAGCCACGAGGTTTGTGGCAATCTGTTACAGCATCCACAGGAAACTGATACAGGCGGCATCCCCTAGAGCACCCCAGTGGGATCTGGGCAGTCCCACTTGCCGGTTGTAACAGGAGGCAAGTTGTTTGACCTCTGTGTTGGCATTTTCTAGTCAATAAAGTGAGGGCCACAGTGCTTACTTCATAAGGTTAGTGGGATAATTAAATGAGGTGATTTGCATAAACCTCTTAGCACAGTATCTAGCTCATTTTAAACGTTTGTTAAAGGTCAACTATTGTTGCCATTATTCAAACCTTCTGTGGCCCAGTGTTATTGTTCACACTTAGTTGTGCCCTGCCCTGGTAGGGGTTCCCACCACCTGACAAGCAACCTGCCCAGCCTTCCTGGAGGTGGTGTACACTCCCTGCCTCATTGTTAAGCGTGGCCCTGGGACGTCTTTGGCCAATGGACTGCGAGCAGACTCCAGCCAAGCCACTTCCAAGGGGAAGCTTTGGGAGCAGGTGCATGGTTTGGCTCAGCCTCTTGTTCTTTTCTCTTTGTGACAAGAAAGACATTTCCCATAAAAGGGCTGCTCCTTCTACCTGAGTCCTGGCTGAGAAGACACATGGCACAGAGCCACAGCACATGTAATGTGAGATGTAAATGTTTATTGTTGTAAGTCATTGAGATTGGGGGGTTGTTTGTTTTCATAGTAAGGTTGACAAACACACCTCTCATAGATACTGTTTAGAGAGTCTGCCAGCTCACACACACATGCATACACATCTCCCTCCAGACTGCCTACAAGAACTACACTTGGCTCACAGCTACTCTGACACTCATGTTAATATTCTATAATACTAATACTAGGAACCCCGAGGCCCGAACCATAGTTAAGCCAAGCACAAATGGACACTTGGCCCCATGTGGGAAAATAAAGACTTTCCCCAAGAAATTTGGAATTGTGACCTGGAGGCAGCTAGAGAGCTTTGCCTAGGTCTATAAATAATAGGGAAGATTTGGGGAGAGGGGGGAAATCCTAGAAATTATGACTTGATCATCTTGGGCCTTGCAGTCGGAGAAGCAAAGAAGGAATATCTGCAGTGTCAGAAAAGTAGAGATGCAAGAGGAGAAGACATCACAGCCTGAGTCCATCACGGTTTTCTACTCCCTGAACATGGTCTACCCTGAAGCCCTTGGGTTCCATGGGATAAGCTAGTCACCTTTCAAAAAATCCCCCCTATTACTTTAATAATCTCAAGTTGGTTTCTTTAACCTTGAACCAAAAGTATCTTGACTAAGATGAAGTTCTAAGCAAAGGTCTTACTATTAGGAGTAGCAAGGAAAAGTTTCCATCCATGAGAATCCCAAAAGTCCTGAGGAATCAGTCTGCAGATAACAGAGGATACAACCTCCCCTCTCCCTTGTCTGACTGAGCTCCACTGGTGCAGAACTCAAAACTCCCCACTTGCTGTAAAACTGAGCTCTTCAGGGCAAATGAGTCAGAGAGGTAGAAGAAGATGGTTTCAGTACAATTAGTTCACCATTAAACATAGATTAGAGTCCTGCTCTATTCTAGACACCATGATAGCAGGAGAAACACAAACAAGATAGCCCATCCTGCTATTTGTGAGCATAGAGCTTAGCAGAGAAAAAGAGGGAGGAAAGAAGCTCAAAGAAAAGGTGGGAGGCTGGGCCCCATCTCTGCCACTAACTAGCTGTGTGGCTTCAGGAGTCATTTCATCACTTGGGCTTTCAACCTCCCAGTGACAAAGTGAGGGGTTAGATTAAATGATTTTTACAGGTTTTTCCATGACACTTGGTCCATTGTCACTATAGCTAAAATCTGATAAGCAAAAAGTAGCCTAAGCTGCCCTTGGACTGTCAATAATTTCCACATACAGTGTGAGACTGGCTTCATCACAGTCATGTGCAGAACAGTCTAAAAATGGCAGATTTTTGGAGCCTCAACTCCAGAGTTCTGATTTGGTGAGGATGGGCATCACCTTAGCTGGTGTTGATTTTAATTCACGGCCCAATTTGGGAACCACTATCCCCAGCTATTGTAGATTCTACAGAGATGTCCCAGCCTCCCTTAAGTACACCAACAATTAGCAGCATGATAAACTGATAAACTGTACATTAATTGGTAATACTTACATAGTAATTCTTACCCAGCCTGGCACCATACTATGCACTTTATCAGTAGTATTAATTAACTTAATCCTAACAACCCTGTGAGGTAAGTATTTCCCTCTCCCCAGAAGGATTTTTTTTTAAAGATTTTATTTCTTTATTTGACAGAGAGAAATCACAAGTAGGCAGAGAGGCAGGCAGAGGGAGAGGAGGAAGCAGGCTCCCCGCTGAGCAGGCAGCCCGATGCGGGCCTCGATCCCAGGACCGTGAGATCATGACCTGAGCTGAAGGCAGAGGCTTTAACCCACTGAGCCACGCAGGCGCCCTCCCCAGAAGGATTTTAATTGTTTCATTCATCTCTTCCCTCCCCAATGCAACTACAGACTTTGATCTGGCCTTCCCTGTAGGAGAGTGATTCGAATAAATAAATAATCAAAATTAAATAAAACACAAAAGGAAAAGAAATCTTCATTTAGAAACTACCTCCTCTGTGAGCCTATCTCATGCCCACACTTCTTCATGACCTCATGTCATTATCCACCACACCTCCAGTAGACCGTGAGGAAAAAATGACAAAGAAATGGATAGTACTTCCCAGGGTAGAGTGATCTAATGCAACGGAGTTTTAGTTGTGGGCATATTCTGCCACTGATCCACATGTCAGGAGAAATCTATGCATCAGATAAGGTAGAAGAAGGGACCCAGTTGGACAACCTTGAAATTTTATGATCAGATATGGTATTGGATATTTATACTCTGGTTAAAGTAATAATCTGTGAATATGGAGGAAGTAAGAAGAGGCATGAGGAGATAAGCCACTGAGGATTTTACTGGATCTGGGGAGGTTTCTATCTCAAGGAGAAATGATAGCAGGTGACAGTAGTTTTAAAAAGGCATTCAATTATTTCCCATGTCTAAGTTTGGAGCTAGGTGTTCCTGCATTTGGTTCAGCATTGTATCCAGGATCCATATTATTTTCTATCATTTGTTCTTTTACTCCACTATCCTCCACATGTAGATATTCAGCCTCTAGCTCATTACCTCATGAACACAAGATGGCTGCCATAACCCCGGGTATTATGTCCTAACACCATAGCATCCAAAGCAAGAAAGGAGAGAACAGCCCTTTCTTCATATACCTCTCTCTGTCACTATGTAGGAAAACTCCTTCCAGAAATAACAGTCCCCTTATGCCTTTTTGGTTAGGACTGGGTCACTTGGCCACTTGTAAGGGTCAAAGTGTGCCTCCCCAAAATTTATGCTTTGAAGCGCTAACCCCCAGTACCTTAGAGTGTGACCTTATTTGAAAATAAAGTCTTTACAGAGGTAACAAGTTAAGGTGAAGTCTTTAAGGTGGGTCTCAACCACCAGTGTCCTCATAAAAAGAGGAAATTTGGACACAGAGGGAAGGTGATGTGAAGACACAGGGAGAAGGCAGACAGCCATCTATAAGCCAAGAGAAGTTTAGAACAAATCCTTCCCTCACAGCCCTCAGAAGGAACCAACCCTGGCGACACCTTGATCTTGGATTTCCAGCTTCTAGAACTGAGATAGTTATGGAATTACTTCTTAAAGAAAATGAGGAATAAAAGCTGGGAGGGGAGAGAATTTAATTTCCACTACACCAGTGGAAGAACAGCAATTGGTACAGAAACTGGAGACAAAAAGGGTTTCTTCACAACCATAGCAGGTTGTCCCATACCCTGGACATAGGTTCTCAGGGCCAAGCTTGATGTAACATTTAAGCTGCCCACACTTTCCATTCTAAAACCCTCAACCCCTGAGCATGATAACTAATTACATAGTATCCATTCCATTCATCTTCCAATCTCTTTTCCTAGGTCCCCCCTATCCCCTTTGGGGGACAGCCCTCAGAGGACCAAGTTAAGAAGCAAACACAAAAGCAAATGGTTTAAATTCACCAGGATCACCCATTTTCTTCAAATGCAGTACCTTTGTCCATGCAAATAACAAAGACAAACAACAACAACAAAAAAAAAAAAAAAAAACAGTCACTGAGTCTGTATCAACGAAGCACCAAAACATTTAGTCCATCAGATGAAGTTGGCAAACAGCCTGTCACCCTGGTCAAGGGAGGGAGAATCTGCCAAATTAGATGTTTGACTGAATTGACAGGCTCTCTCGGTCAAAATAAGTCTTTTTTATTAAATGTTGAGAGATCATAGTATATCAAAAAGAAAATCTACACAAGCCACTTTTCATCTATGTACACAGTAAAATCAAGGTGACATATTGGAAATCTCTAAATAACACTTTGTCTACATAAAAGGGTGTAATTCTTTGGGTCAGAATAAATTAGGAAAGAAAGGCTCCTTTTCGAGTGGAAAAGGATTGAGAGACTAAATTGCCTGGAGACAGCGTGTCGTCTCTATCAGTATGATTTCTTACCACCTCTACCATTTCACACTGCTTGCATGGTGCCAGCCCCATAAACTGAATGAACATCATGCTGTATTCTCTTTATTATCTTACTTAATCTGACCAGCAATTCTATAAGGTGAGGACTGCTACCTTCATTGCAGAAAGAGGAAAATTGTGATTTATGTGATGTACATAGCTTCCCCAACTTTACACAGAAATTACATTTCAGAGAGGAGACTTGAACTTATGGCTGACTTCAAAGCTGTTGCCTTCTAAGCATATTCAACTATTTCTTCCCAGGCACACTGCTGACATCTTTCTCCCTGACTCAATAATTCTAGAACCTTTTTTTCCAATTGTTCTGGGTCAAAGAGCACCTCTTTTCATCAGCTCCCATAAATGCAAAGATGCCCCCTCAACAGCCCTGGTTACAAAATTCCTAATCCAACCTGCCCTAGCCTTTCATGGAAGCTCAAGGCCATGGAGTCCCATAGGGTCTACCTTGCCCTTTTCAACATTCTGTTTTCCATATGCAGTGTGGGTTTACTCCTTCTGCTGCACAGTCTGTTCTTGGAGAGGAGAACATTCACACAGTAGTATGTACAAGATAGTTATCTCCTGCCTTCTTTTATTTAACTCAAGCACCAGGGGGCTGTTTCTATGAGCACAATGGTAAGATTTTCATTGCATTGTCATTGACTTTTGTCTTATATTTATGACCGTGGCTTCAATTTCTCCTTTAATTTAGAGAACAAGAGCTGCTTGAAAGTCACCAAGGCTGGTTACTCAGCAGAGAGTCTCCTGCCACTTCTTGATCGCTTCTTCTCTTTTATTCATCCCGACTTCAATTTTTCTTTTGTGCAATGTGACCAAAGCCCAAAGGGAATCACAGGACATGAAGAAATGGTTTCTAGTTGACCCTTTCCTTCAGGGACAATAGCTCAAGGGGTATGTAGAATCCTTTACAGCACGTGAACTTCTTTAAATTCTTTGCCTTTAAGGGGTCTGACAGAAATTAGTAAGAAGGAAGAATGACCTTCCCATGATCCATTTTAGTAAGGCACAAAAATTTTTTTGAACAACTGCTTCAACAGCCTGAATCAATTCCTTTAAATTCTAGACCCCTATTTTTCCACACTTCTCTCTTAGACGAGCATTATATATAATTGAGCTGAGCTCCAGGATCAGATCCACAATAAAATAAAGTCATAAGAGAAATAGAAACTTGAGTTCCTTCTTAAAAAAAAAAAAAGGAGATATCTTCACAAGGGTGTCCAAACTTCTTGTGTTTGATCTCGCCTGTCTCTACTCTTAAAACTTAAAAGAATATTTTGTATTTTCTGCAATTCTATTTTCCCCAAAATTTATACTGACTTTCCAGAACAAAGGACAGTTGTGAAATAAAACATGCCCACAGAGGGCCTGGGTGGCTCAGTGGGTTAAAGCCTCTGCTTTCGGCTCAGGTCATGATCTCAGGGTCCTGGGATCGAGGCCCGCATCGGGCTCTCTGCTCGGCAGGGAGCCTGCTTCCTCCTCTCTCTCTGCCTCTCTGCCTACTTGTGATCTCTCTCTCTCTGTGTCAAATAAAGAAATAAAATCTTAAAAAAATAAATAAATAAAACATGCCCACAGAGGGGCACCTGGGTGGCTCAGCTGGTTAAGCGTCTGCCTTCGGCTCAGGTCATGATCCCAGGGTCCTGGGACTGAGCCCCGTGTTAGGCTCTCTGCTCAGAGGGGAGACTACTTCTCCCTCTCTCTTTCCTTCCATGTTTTCTCTCTCAAATAAATAAATAAAATCTTAAAACAAAAACAAAAACATGCTCACGGAATCATCTGTCCCAAAAGCTATCCCAGGTGGTCCCTCCCCACAGCACTACTCTCAGGTCTGTATCACCTTAGCAAAGGTTGAGGGTTTAACTTCTAGAAAGGGATCCATTAAATCTAGTTTCTTGATTCTAAACAGCATTTCTTCTCCCTCTGTCCCCAAAAGCTTTTTATTAAATAGATGAGATATTTTACAATCCATGGCAATTTAAAATTAAAAGCAAACAATCCTCCTGACTCCCAGTCCAGGAAACTTCTATTAATCTATTATGTAATGTTTAATATACTTTACAGGTATTATTTTGTATGTAAATCATGAGGTATATAATAAGACAAACACCTGTGAGCCCATTACCCAGTGTGTGCTAACCGCTATTGTTATGTCTCCTTGTGGGCGTCTTCCCTATCCCAGCTCACTGCCACCCCTAGAGGCAAGATTTTTGTTGTTTGTTTGTTTGTTTTCCTGTTTAGTTTTTATGTGTGTGTCTTCCTAAACATATTGTTTAATTTTGCTAATCTTCGAACTTTATAAAAATACTATATGTCTCCAATGACCTGCTTTTTCATTAAATTTTAGGTTTGTAAGATTCATTTATAGCTGATCTACATAACTGTATTTCATTGTCATTGCTATATAATATTCCATTCTGTAACAATACCCTAATTGATTTAACTATTTTCGTGCGATGGATATTTGGACTGTTTCCCACTTGGATTGCTCCCAAACATTCTTTTACACGTCTCCTGGTAAATACAACCAAGGATATTTCCGACACCTACCAAGGAGTGAAATGCTAAATCAGAGAGCATGCAAATGTTCAATTCAATAAAACTGTCCCAAATTATTTTCCAAAGTGGTTGTAACAGTTTACACTCCCCCCATTCTTTGCTGCCATTTTTATTTCAGTCTTATAGAAAACCAAGAACGGGACCAAGAGAATGAAACAGAGGACGAATGGTATTTGACATAAGTTGGGTACAAAAGCAGATTGTGCATGGGGTGCTACCCACACCAGGCTAGCCACACTGGAATCCTCTTCCTGGCTGGGTCTAATGACTCTGACCCAGCCCCACCCACAGCCATAGGTAGCCCATAAAAACCCACAATGACTGCCTGCTCCTCAGAACCTTTCCTCACTTTGCCTCACACCTGCTCTCTGGGCAGAGTCTAGCAGATTCTGTCCTTGGTCTTATTCCTGAATATAATCAGTCTATAAGGACTTCCTGAGCACCTATCAGATGCCAGACACTGGAGGTATAGAAGGGATATGACAGATAAGGTGGTGGCCTTTATATTCCACCGGAGAAAAATAGAATATAAACAAAAGATGAGCCCAGATTGTGACCATTGTCATTTGCATTATTTGTTTCCTTTCTACCAAATGAAGAGCTTGGGAAAATCATTCCAGGCAGAGAGCAAGTGCAGAAGCACTCAAGGTGGATAGGAAGGGTACACCCAAGGGTCAGAAAAGAAGCTGTGTAGCCAAAGCCTTCCAGAAAGGCAGAGTGGTACAAGAGGAGACTGGAGAAAGAGTCAAAGCCAGACCATGAGTCTGGTGGGGGAGGGAGGGTGTTGTAGCACAAGATAGTGAGAAGTAGCACGGGGTCTGCTGGAGAGAAGCAGATAGATCCAAGATAGATCCACCTGTATGGGATAGAAAGAGAGAGATGAGGGGTGGTATAGGTGAGAAATGGAAGGTGACATCTTGTTTTTTGGCTTCACCCATTGATATATTCCTTCTTGTTATCACCTTTTGGATGATTAACTAACACTTATGGTCCACGTGGTTTAGATTCTACCTTTCCTGGGACACTGCTTTCAAGGTGGCTGTTGGGGAACAAAAAAACAAAACAAAACAAAAACAAAAACAGCATGGTTTCTTCATCTTTCCACCTACTCAGCCCCAAGTCTGGATCACGGCTCAGCTTCTGCCAGATGAAGCCATGGCAACAAGGGGAGGGCCCTGACATGGGGATTGTGGCCCCAAACTTGCTACTTCTTAAAAATGTAACCCATGGACAAGTTGCTTAACCCGAGCCTCAGTTTCTCTAGACGTAAAATGGGATGGAGGAAGGGGCGCCTGGGTGGTTCAATGGGTTAAATCCTCTGCCTTTGGCTCAGGTCACAATTTCAGGGTCCTGGGATCGAGCCCCATGTCAGGCTCCCTGCCAAGCCTCTCTGCCTACTCTCTCTGCCTGCCTCTCTGCCTACTTGTAATCTCTCTCTCTCTGTCAAATAAATAAATAAAATCTTTAAAAAAAATGGGATGGTGGAGGGGAGAGACTTTGAGTACCTAGTGCACATTAGGCACTGTACGTACTTCATCTCTTTCAGTCCTGAGAGTAACACCACTCTATGGATGACAGATCAGAGGATAAGAGATGTTCAAAGTGCACTTCCCAAGGCCACGATGCTAGGATTATAAACAAGGTTCTCCAAGACTCTACACAGCACTGCCTCAAGGGCATCTAAGAGTGAAGTAAGAGAATACATGTGAAAATATTAGTTAAGCTGCAGTGTTCTTTACAAATGTAAGGTATAATCTATTTTTTAAAAAACTCATCTCAAATTGCTCTCCCACGTCTCCCCTTCCAAAGGCTTCATGTACTTTGACTAAGGTCTTTGCTCATATAATTTCTTTGGCTTAAATACTCTTCCCTATCTTACTTATTACCTATCAGGCAATCTATTATTTTGTTTTCAAAAAGACTTGCTCAGTAATTACTTCCTCTCCAACTTTTTCTTACCCTTGTCCTGCAAACAAAATTGATTACCTATTCTTTTAGATTCTAATGGTAAGTAACACATACAGAATACATGCAGACTATGAGTTATTGGTACAACAACCTATTAATGTCCAATCCAAACCTCAGTGACTTCAAACAACAATAATTTTTTCTTGCCCACAAAGCGGGGAGTTGGCTGGAAGCCAGCTGATCTATGCTCAGCTCTACACTGCATGTTGAGTCCAAATCTGCTTTGTGTAAGCACTGCTTGGAGTGACTCCACAGAAGTAAACTCTTTCTCCAGTGCAAAGAGATGTAGAATCAAATGGCAAAGAACGTAGAATCGGGGATGGGTGAAGATTTGAGGTCCATGACTCAATCCATCACACATACCTACTAAAATGTGTATGGAGCCATTGACTTGGTCCTTTCTTACTGAGCACCTACTATGTCCACCAAGCACTCCTCTAAGCTATGTGGATATAGCAGGAAGCAAAATCAGAGACAGTGCTTATCTGTACAGAGATAAAATTCTGGTAGAAGAACAGAGACAAATTGAAAAAGAAGATCATTTCAAATTGTGCTCGGGACTGTGAAGAAAATAAAATGCAGGCATAAGATAGGATAATGTCAGCAGCAGTGAGAGAGAGAGGAGTAGTCACCTTTGATGGAGTGGTCGGGAATGGTCTTTCTGAAGAGTTGACTTTCAAAATGAAATGAGTAACGAAGCAGAGGGGATCTTACAAATTGCATGGAGATCAGGGTAAGAGAGTTTCAGCCAGAAGAACATTAACGGTGTCTGAGGAAGAGAAAGATGCCAGTGTCATGTCAAAATCACCTAGAAGGCTTGTTAAAACACAGATTGCTGGGCCTCAACCCCCAGAGTTTCTTATTCGATTGGTCTGGTGCAGGCCCAAGATCTGTATCTCTAACAAGCTCTCAATGATCCTAATAGTGCAGGGACCGTACTTTTGAAACTCATGTACCTATGCGATCAAGAGAGTGTGCCATAGGATAAGACCTTTTGGGCCATGATAAAAAGTTTGCATGTTATGGTATGTGCAATGGGAAGCCCCTGGAGGACATGAGCAGGGGAGTGCTATGACCTGGTTTAGGTTTAACAGAACACTCTGGCTTCTACATGGAGAGAGCATCATGAGGGAATGGAAATGGAAGAAGAAAGTTGAGATATTTGTTGTATTCAGTCATCAGCTCCCCAAGGTTCTCACTTGGGATGATTGGACGTGCGGTGCGAACACCCACAGAATGGTGAATCATGGTGGAGAGAAGTTTTGGGAGGAAGTGAAGCCAATTTGAATTCAATTTGAGGCCCCTTTGGGACATCCAAGATCACCATGTTGCACAACTCCAGGGATACCCGGCACCCTCAGTGTGAATCACAGAAGCATAATTG
The DNA here is from genome assembly GCA_002007465.1 of Ailurus styani. NCBI lineage: Eukaryota > Metazoa > Chordata > Mammalia > Carnivora > Ailuridae > Ailurus > Ailurus styani. Next base: position 7,265,426 of record LNAC01000036.1, on the reverse strand, counting down.
TGTAATTGTCAGTCCTGGAATATTCTCCCTCCTCTGAGCCTATGCTCTAGTGATAGGAGGCAGACAATAAACAAGCAAGATACTTTCAAGTGGCGTTCATGCTACAAAGAACATAAACTCCCAACTCTATAGATCAGGAGCACTCATGTTGTCATTGACTTGCCATGGACTCCTCCCCAACGACATGGCTGGGGCATCCTCGGGCTGCATTCCTAGAAGCTGCTTGATTAAAGAACACACAGAATGGTAACTTGCAGGTAATAATCATAACTATTGCACCAAGCACAATATGCTCTTTTCAGGTCTTAGTTCACATAATAATCCTATCAGATGTGTGTAAGGATTATCCCCATTTTACAAGTGGGAAAATTGAGGCACAGAGTGGTTTAGTAACTTGTCAGAGGATACATAGCTAAGAAAGGACAAAGCTGGGATTCAAAACTAGGGAGGCTAATTGAAGAGCTGGCTCTCTTACCCACTTGGCTACACTGGTTCTCAGTTAGTTGCTGACAGAATCTGTCTGAAGGGGTCTACATCACCCTTATCCCCTCTCCAGGTACCAGTATTACCAAAGAGAAAAATCCAGCCTTGCCAAGGCCTATCTTCTTTGCCAATAAGTAGCTAGAACTGTCAGGGTGTCTGCAGCCTTACGGAAACTCCATGCCTGAATCTATGTGCCAGACCTTTTACGCAGAGGAAATATGGACATTTTCTTTTAATAATGCCACAGAGAAATAATGAAATGGTACCATTACAAAAACATAATTAGGTCTTCAAAAAAAAATCTCCACTGGAGTCCTATAAAAAGACCACAGGTGTTCGTCATTACTTTTTATTTAGCAGACAGTTTTAGCCATTGTTTGTTTTTTTCCCCCATTTATTAAGTTCTGGTATTTTAAGATGATTTGTGTATAATAATAACAATAATTTCCTGTTTGCCTGTCAGTTGTGAGCTGCTTTAATTACAGATATTCATTTTCACAAGTTAACTTGGTAAACATGCTCATTTGTTATGTTGCCTGTTCATTAAATCAGTTAGCACAGCTAGTAACTATGTTAAGTATCTTGCTGTCGGGTTTCAGCAATGGATCTTCATGGGTTTCTAGTACTATTTCTCACAGAGATAGACACAGACTTCCTGAGAGTCCCGTCCCCTTGGTTTGTGGGCACTAGGTCTTCCATCTCTATAAGGCCAGGTGTGTTAAGCCCAATGGAGGCATCCAGTTGAGGTTTTATGTATCACAGTTAAATTGTTAGAGTTCTGTACTGGTTAACTAAAGGCAAGATATGGGATAAAAGAAGAGGGACGCCCTGCCCTGACAGGGAGGATTTGAGCACACATGTTAGGAGCATCCTTGGCCACAATCTTTCCCTTGGATGCCCCCCACCCCTTCAATCAGTCCTGCAGACAAGGAGGGCCTAGGGGACCACAGTTGTACCAAATGACTCTGAGATCATCAGTTGTCTCACCCAAGCACTTGAAGGAGAGTTGTCAAGTTGGAGATATAAAATTCACATAGAATCAGAGCGGAGTCTCCAAGGCCATAATAGCCCCAAACCACACACAAGCTTGCTGTTAGAAAAAGTATGAAGAGATCAATGGGGCAGACCCTTCTCAGCAATGAAAGAGCTTGCAAACAGAAAGGAAAAAGCTGACAGAGAGAAGGTCACCAGAAGACCTAGCAGTTCCCAAGAAGCCCAGTTCTTTGTTGCTTTGAGACTTCTGTGCATCTTTACAATAAAGACGTTACTTGGCTGATTTACTGGGTGTCTTATTACTTAAAACCAAATGCCCTCTGATCAATACATTCTTCATCATATGACTGGAATGATGGCGGTTCCATAAGGTCTCACGTCTGGTAAATTCCAATTTCTCTAGGAAGGAGCCATGGATACCAGTGCCTAGGTCATTGGTCACCTGCCGATTGGATGTTTCATTCAAAATTTTCCTTTAAGTAAGTGGGGACTACTAAGAAGCTGACATGCCAAATCAAGATGAAGGTAAAAGAAAAGATCATAAGCTACTCCCAGTAGATGAGTCACAGGTTCAAGAGAAAGTGGTTCATTTAGGGTGTGAGTCAGGATCGAGGAATTCTTGTCAAGGCACTTGGGAGTAAATATTCAAAACAGGATAAAAAAGGTCCATGAGTTGACCATGGTCTACTCTTTTTTATTACTCTGCTTTGTTTCTTTTGTGGCCTTACTGAGCTTTCCAAAGAGAAGAAAGATCCATTGGTTGTAGCTGGACAAGCAATGATGAGAAACTGAATGAGAAAAAGGTTTGATGTAAGTATGGGGCAACTAGGGAAGATGACATGTAGTCATACTGAGTTTAAGGTGGATCATCTAGATGGAGGCATCAGACCCTGACGGGTACCATTAATCATCAGAGGGCATAAGCCACCACATCTAATAAATCCAAACCAATCTGGTAAGGATTCTTCAAAAGGCCCTGGAAGTAGACCCGTACTATTTTCTCCATGATATAATACATCACTCTGCATTTCTTTTCCTAGTTGGCAATTTTAATCATTCCTTGCTTGGCTTTCCTATCTGACCATCACATGCCCATCTTTTGGTTTCTCCCCTAGGTCTCAGTTATCCCTGGATTCTCCTTTTTTTGAGAGAGAAATCCCTAGGTCAATGCTGAAAATAGACACTAGAATTTAAGAGAGATCTGAGGGTCTCATGCTCTACCCTGGAGGTAAAAATGTACCACCACGTAAACCACAGTCATGGGGATGTAGGGTAAAGAAGGAATTTTTGCAGCAAAGCCCCCAAAGGAGGTGGATGATGGTAGGACCTGGAGTGTATAGGAAGAGTTAGAGTCTTAGAAGAGAAAGACACTTAAAAGGGAGGAAAAATGTCCAGGGAGAGCAGAGGAGTCATAAGGGGTTTCCCTTTACACATCTTCATCCTCCCTGTAAAGTAGAAGTATGCTGGGAGTACAGGGCTCAGAGATAGAATTACAGGGATGAACTGAGTGGTAAATATTGGGAGAAGGCAATGCCTGTGTACTTATGAGTCTTGCTTTCATGAGCAAATAGTCATTTGTGTCCTGGAGCTCTGTAGGTTTTGTCTAATGTGCATCCTTTTCCCCCTCATATGATAATAGCACCTGGTTTTGATTTGGAATCCTCAATGGATACAGTTGTCTTAGGACTGTCAGTCAAAGCGAGCCATCCTCCCCACCCACACTAAGGCATGGGCGGATGACCTAAGCTAGACCCATCAGAGGTTCCTCCTTAGAATCTGAATCATGAATGCAGTAACACAAAGCCTAAACACTCTTGGGGCTGATTCATTCTGATGCCTCTTTCTTTCTGTTCTCTAAAGGCAAAGAGCCACTGTGAGGCCAACCTTTCCAGAGATTTGGTTCCTCAAGTCTTCCTTTATTTTTGTGAGCCATCTCATATCCTTCCAAGATGTTCTTTTTTTACTTATATTTGGTCAGAACCAGGTTCTGTTGCTTATAACCTAAAAATTCCAACCAAGGCAGAAGTAGGATTACCAGTATTGAATAAAAAGTAAGACCTGGCAGAAAAGAATTGAGAATTCCAAAACCAGGGTTCCATTCCCAGCATTGCCACTGCCACGAAGACCCTGGGCAGATTGAAGCCAGTCCCTCAAGCTCACCCAGCTTCATTTGTCACACCTAAAACAGAGGTTGAACCAGAGCCTACATATAAATAGCTTTTCCCACATCTCAAGAATTTTAAACAGTCCTTAGTCCTTATTCCCTGCCATCCGCTAGTACTGGCTTCAGCCATTGGACTGAAAGGACTCTAAGCAAAGGAAAGAACAGAAACATCCCATTTCATCCCAATAGCGTTCGTCAAAAGAATTCCAGTTCCCATGTGATAAGTGAATTTTGTTAAGCAATATAAATTGAATTTGATTGTATTATTTTTTTATTCTCTCATTTACCACCTGCCAATTCCCTCTTGCACAGATTTTACTTTCTTTAGGGGTTAAAAAAGGAAGTCAAGACATGATCCTTCAAGAAACTTGAAATTTAATTGAGAAGGTAGCCCTGAAATCCCTAGACAATATGTCCAAGAGTGCTAAAATCACATACCTAGCACCGAGCAGGTGTCACGTACAAAGTAGGGGCTTAATAAATACCTGTTGATTGAATGAAGGATAACATGCATGTCCATACTGTTACACAAACTGAAACCTTAGAAATTCAGAATGATGAAAAGAAGATGAATATTTATTTTGCAACTACTATGAATTTCTATTATGCAGAAGATTAACATAGGCTTTAATTTTGCAGATGTTACTCCAATGAATCTATCGCAGTGTGATTATTTGCGTTTAGAACACGAATATATCTAACTTGAGAAAAAAGACTTCCAGAGTCAACCATGTTTAAAAATAGATTTTTCTTCATGCAGAAGGAGAAGATCATGTCTACGGTAAATGAGGATAAACCTGAACTTGACATGCCAAAACATAACTCCACCCAAAAACTTGGCTCTGCCTCTTAGATGCCCGTGTGATGGAAGTTGACAGACAGCAGCATTAAGCAAATGAAATTTGCTTAAATTGTTAAATTGTTAAAGCCTCCAGCCCCTCTCCAGGCCTGTCAACACTTAGAGGTCTGAGTAAAACAGGGGATTCGTGTTTCAAGAGGCCAAGTTCACCCTGAAGATTACAATCCATTAGGGAGTAACGAGAGCCTTCTGGCTCAGCTGAGTGGACGAGACTTGAGAAAATCTGAGCAGTGAATGCAGTAAAATTAAAATGCGATGGGGGCACCCTGCCGTGGCAGCAAGCATAACCTTCTTGGTGTCTTTAGCAGCGTTAATGGATCTACTTATGGCCCAGATGGTGGTTTTCAGAAAAGTCATTTTTTCTCTAACAAATTCATGACTAAACTAAAAAGACCACTATCAACTTCATTATGCTTTCCAATTGACTTGCTTTAAGGGTTATTCTTTTATTATAGCTCTTAAGCTCCCATTTCTTTTTTAAAGTACTTCTTTTAATACCAATTTTCACAGCACTAAGAAATTTAACACTCTTCAGTGGTTATATTATTGGCAAGTAACTGTTGCAGGCTGGAGAGAAGCATGAAAGATGGACTGGTCATTTGTTATCTCCTCTACCACCAGTCAGGGACCCGCATCCAAGGGGGTGACTATCAGTTTGCCACTGGGGAGAGTGGGAATGAGAGAAAGCAGGTGCCCATCTCCCGGGGGGAAACAGTCTTTCTCTCTACAATATGAGGGTTATGGTATATGGCATATTCCACATTCCTCTTTTCAAACATGATTCTACTACAAGCCTCTCCAATCTAACTGTACCCAGTCAGCTCTTTCAAGTGACCAGCAGACTTAATTTGGGGTTGAAGGCACAAACAAATCCATAAGCATTTTACAAATACCATCGTGAGTAACTGTAAACATGAAAATAAAACAAAGTTTGTATACCATGGGATCACCCTAGAGTTCTGCATGATGAGCCAACCAAACAATTTTATTTTATTTTTTCAAAGTGAGATTGATTTGGAGGGAGACCAGCTTTCACAGGAATGAAGATATTTACTGTAATATTATTTGTAAGAGTAAAAATTGGAAGGAATTTCCCAGCAATGGGGAAATAATGAAATATATTTGCTTAGCTAATAAAAGGGAGATGGGGATGAAAATGCACAAAGACAAAAAAGGAAAATCATTACGATGCTAAGAGAAAAACTGAGATATAAAATACCTAGACACAAGAGCATACAACTATATACAACATCTGATATACAGGAAAAGTACTAGTAGAAATATATTATGATACCACCAATAGTTGTTCTCTGGTGGTGAAATTGCACAGGTGGGCTCACACACCTTCTTTTGTCTATTCTCCAGTCTTATTTGTAATGTATCTACTTAAATCCATAATGAAGAAATTTTAATACCGTATGTCATTGAAGGCTCCCTTCCTTATGGCTTTAGAACTATTTATAACATGACATTGAGAAATCACATTTAGCATCAATGCTGGTCAAGACAGTCAAAGTAAGGGTCACATGCTCCCAACCCTTCCACTTCATAGGTGGACAAACTGAGGTCACAGAGTTCCTTACCTGAGGCCAAGAAAGACACTCCTTTCCTTGGGCTTCCTCATTTCTCAACCACATAATTCCTTTCAAGGCAAATCCTCACTCATGGTAGAAATCTGCAAGACTTTCAAAGGAAAAAAAATTAAAATCTAGACTTCAATTCATCAGGCATAATCAAATTTTTTTTTTACAATCGCTTGCCATTGGTTTCCCAGAAAATCTCAAACTCAGTGGGTAGATTAGTTTTAAGGAGACAACGTTTCATAATTCTTAATTTATAAGAGAACTAACATGGCCTCCAGGGCTACTTTTTTGAGGCCCACTTTTTTTTTTTTTTTGAGGCCCACTCTTGGGTCTAGGGGCTGTGTGATGGTATCACACATTTGGATCCCCATTTGGATGAGAAAATTCTGGAATCTGCCTTTGCCATGTCTCACTGTGACGTGGCCTGGGCACATTCCCAGGCAGATGGAAAAACACAGAGCAGTCTGCCTTATCTGGAAAACAAGGCCTTGAGTAAAACACTCTACATTTTGTGCTTGCTTCAACTCATCCCATCCTGTTGGGGGGGGGGCGGGGAATAACATGTCGGGATAGCTGAGGAAAATTAAAGTGCTTTTCAATGAAAGGTTGAATTTTTTTGAGAAAGTTTTCTTCCCTCTTTTTCCTCAGAAACATCTCCCTTTTGGAAATGAAGAGCAATTATTTTTTATTCAACTTGTCTTTAATTTTTATCTCGTGTGAAGAAAGAACAGTGATCGCTCACAAAGAGGTTTTAATGGCAGTAAAACGGTTTCGTGATTGATCATTTCGTATTGCGCCTTCCCCCCGGAGCGCCTGCAGATCGCCAGCGTGGGAGAGCCTCTTCAGTGCAAGCCAGGGGCAGGCCTCAAGGGCTTGGCATATGGGGGGTATTCCTTGAACAAAAAACACGGGGGGGGGGGAAGGGCCACAATTAGAGAGGCACCTTTAGAAATGGGGAGAAATAAAGACTCCGAATGTGAAATATTTGAGCACTTTTGAATGTACTTTAAACTTTTAAGCTCTCCTATCATTTCTCATATCCTGATTTTTAATGAGGAACACTGCAGATAAAGAGATACAAAAAAGAAAAAAAATCTGAATGAACAATCAGGAGAGTCCTTAAAAATCAGAGACATTTGAAAGAAGTTACAGATATTTATAATTCAACCTTTTAGTTAACACAATGTTGAACTACAAGAAGAAAACTGTGTCTCAGCACGCAAAGTTTCTCACTAAGTAGGACAAATGCAATATTTATCTTATTTCAATTTCGATTTCCCAGTACAGTTTTCTCTGCGGCTGTGTCTGAGATAGAAGCGAACATCATGTATACCCTCTCAGAAGGTTTTACCTTCCTTCCATAGACTTCCAGTTTTGCATGGGGGTTAACTGATATTCACACTCCAAACCTCCCAGTAAAATGCCCAGAAAGATATACAAAAGGCCTACAGTGTCCATAACATTGGAAACCAAAGACTGGGGGGCAGGGAGACTATAGACCCAAAGACAGAGAGAATCGACTCTTGCTGTATCACTAAGTGCGACTAATTTAGAAATACATACATACTCTCTGAATCAAAAGAGGATAGTCAGCTCCAAAGAAGCTATGAAAAATGTATTCTCCTTCACTATCTATGGCCCAACTGCATAACCCAAAGGTTGAACTGACAGAAAAGCAATGGCCCGTTTTTCCACCCCAAAATTCCTAAACTAGAGCTCTAACCTTGTCTTTGTCACCTCCCCTCTCCCCCATCCATTCAGAGACATCAAAAACCGATGTATTACACAGCATGACAGATGTCTTCACAAGAATAGCATCAGAAACAGGTATGGAGAGCAAAGAGGGCTGGGAGCCATGGAAGGTATTAGGGAGAGGGTTCAATACACTACTCAAAATATTGAAAATGATCTGCACTCTTGAAATTTTTTAATCAAACTACAACAATTTGTAAAACAGACAAAAATTGTATATAGACCAATATACAAAAATTCATATAACGTACATGCAAGAAGACATATGCGTGTGTGTGTGTGTGCACGCGCGCGCACACACACCCACACACCCACACACACACACCCCTCTTCCTACCAAATCATCATCACAAGAAGATGAGGGCAAAGTCTCAGCTACAGAAGCATAAAATAGGATGTTGGATTCTTGGGAAATAGGAAAGCTGAAAGAAACAGCAAAAGCATCAGTCAGAACTCACTGCTTTGAGATGATTTGAAACATTCCTCTCCTCTGAACTGATAAAAATTAAATCCTGGATAGCATTGGAGGATTTCAGTTCTTAACATTAAATAATTGTTTAATAACTCGCTTTGGCTACCTCAACAATTGTTTCCCAAAAGTGACAAACTGGTCTTAACAATCAGCTCTCCATTTGGCTCCACTTCCTCGTCTTAAGACAGGAATGTGATTATGACATTTCTTGAAAGACTACAGTGAAGACAAGGCATTAAAACGGCTCAGATAGTCTGCCTGGAATGTTCTCTAAGACTAAGAGGAAGTCATGGATTTATTGTACAGCCGAAGTGCCTAATTTGAGAGGGGTTAGGGATGGGTCCTGTTCAATGAACCCCTTCACTTCTATAGTCTTAACATTTTTCTACATGAACTAAACAAACTCTCAGGCTCGGGGAAGAAGTTCTTTCTCAGATCTCATTTTTCAGGTAAACATCTAAAGGAAGGCAAGCCAGTGAACGTTCCCAGGTACAGTGGAATCTCAAATGCCTGATATTTCTGACTTGTGTGCCTTTAAAACCTAAGAGTACAGAAGCTCTCAGGAGGAACATTGGCTTGATAAGCCTTTAAGAAATCCAAGTCACTTTATTATCTGAGGGACTTTTACATAGAGCTAACTTAGTAAAACACATTCTAGAATAGTCATTGTTACAAGAATTACACAGGAAGATATGTTTTCCAGAACAAAGCTGCTGCTAGAATTTCAAAGATACAAAGTAGTTGTTTTACTGAGATATCTTTGTCTACCCACTTTCCAGAAATGTCCTGCTACAAGAAAAGTCCTAATCCTGAAGGGAAGACTCATCAAAATACATCCAACCAAGATTTATGGAGCCCCTTACTAAGAATTTAAGGGAATGAATTCTACAGTTTCTAGGGACACGTGTGGAAATCCTATTCCATAAGGTTCCAAAAGGCAGCTCACAAGAAAAGAATATAAATGTGATCTTGGAGAATCTAGTAATCATAATAAAAACCTTAGGAATTGAGTGTCTGCTAGAAATGGCACCAGGGAGTTGTTGGATCCAATGTTCTCTCTCTCTGAAGCTTCTCTACCCTCAGAGGTATCTGACATGGTTCATCACGCCCACTGTGTTGGAAACCTTCTCTTGGCTCCAATGGCACTACATTTGCCTGATTTGCCTCCAGTCTTAATGGCTACTCTTCTCAATTTTTCTTCAAGGCTATCTCTAAACATTGGTACCTCGTGGGCCTTAAGCTCTGAGAGTTTCTGTTCGCCACCCATAAACTCTCCATAGGTGATTCTCCCTGCCCAGCCCCATGGCTTTAAGTAGTCCCTGTAAGCAGAGAAGTCCCGATGTCTCACCTGAGCTACAGACATGGGTCCATCTGCCCATTTGGTATTGTGGCAGGTCCTGCTTATATCCCTATCATGACACACCGCTGGCTGTCTGCACCTGCACCTCTTCCCCTGCTCTCTCCAGTGGTTAGGGGTCACTCCACCTGCCCACACAGCAGCGGAGGTGCCAGGAAACTCTTTCTCCCCCAGGAACAGCCCTCAATCAATGGCTGCCGGGAACTGATAGATTAAGAAACCCAACTTCCTCACCACTTGGGTGGAATAACAATGAGGTACAAGTTCTACAACTGACCCCCAGAGTTCTCCAAGGGGACTGGCCCAGGCTGGTAACTTGCTTGATCATGTGTCCCCAGTTGGCTGCCTTCCCTTCCTGCCTCACCCCCCTCCTCTTGCATCATCGTTTCCTGGGATCACCTCCACGATAATTGAATGATGCTCCAGTCTTTAGCACAGAGCTTCTTTTCATCTGCCTCCCCATTTTTTTTCCATTTCCTTCTCTAGTCCTACCACCCATCACGTTTGTCCTACCTATGGTAACAGCCTTCTAACTGGCCTCCCTGCTTCTCCTCCCCACCCAGGTTCTACTTGTCACAAGGCATCCACAGTGGTCTTATAAAACCTTATATCAAATCCAGTCACTCCCCTGCTTAAGATGTTATGCTGGTCTCCCAGCTCAAGATGGTTTGAATATTAAGATGGTTTTCCCAGCTTCCAGGCCCTTCACAAGCTAGGCCCTGCCACAATTCACTGCTTACCACTCCCTTGGTCAGTACACACCAGGGCTCCTTGCCCTCCTCCAGAGATCCCAAGCTCACACCTAACTGAGGATCTTGGGTTGGCATTCCCTCTGCCCACGGATATTTCCGGGACAGACCCTTTGTCTTTCAGGAGTCTGCTCCCAATGTCCCCTTTTCAGAGATACATCCCTGGATCATAAGTCTCAGAAGTCATCCCCGGTCCCCACCGCCTGAAATCCTTATTTCTTGACTTGCTTTTGTCTGCCTTGCTCCAACAGAACATAAGCTTTTGCCTGCCAGGGCACCACGGTAACCTTAGCCTCTGGAACAGTGCCAGGCACAAAGCAGATGCTCAAAATACATCCTGAATGAGTGCACACTACATGCGAAGCATCATGCTAGGTGCTTTGCAGCATTGCTTTCGACTCTTTCCTCTCTGACCTTCAATTCCCCATCTATAAAGTAGCTTGCTGAAGATCACTCAGCTAATTAGTGGGGAAAGCAGCAACTCAGGGATGCTGAAGAGTCAGGAAGGAGGACTTGTGGCTAATTGTTTCAGTTGAAACAGCTCAAGTCATGAACAGCTGCCACATCCAAAAACTCAAATAATTAGGTCACACGTTTGGCCTAAATTTCCTACCTTCCTATATTCACCTTCAAAGCTACTAAACTTGGGGAGAGCAGGACCTTGGTTGATAAAAAGGCATCTCACACAGAATTGTGAACGGAAGCATTCTCATTGAAATCCTAAAAATGCAGACATATTGTCCTTTTGCTACAGAGATAAACTTCATCAGAGATGATGAAAAATGAGATTTCCTTGATGTGGAAGATACCAAATTACAGCAGGGTGTTATGACAGTGGTTTTATCAGAAGCCACACTTCAGAACGTCTTTGTGGATGAGACTATTTTTAGCAACCTTTTGATAGGTTAGGCTTGCCGGATGTTCAAGGCTCAGTAGGAGGCATATATATATTTATAAAATTCTATATTGCTTTTAGCATGTTTTACTATGATAAAGTGCACATTTATCAAACCCTCAAAGGACTTTCAGAATTTAGAATTCCAGGCACAGTCCACCGAAGGCCACCGTATTGTTTCGTATTGTTTCCTATTTAATAAGGGAATTACTTGAACTCAAAAAATTGTTTGGATATCTAATCATAGTTTGGTTGCAGGAGATTCGATTTTGATTATGGATATATTTCTTGGCCAGACCAACACTCTGTGGGAATGTTCAGGGATGAGAAAGATTATCTCAAAAGAAGCAACATCAAAACTCAGGGGGGAGAAAGAAACCTTTTAACAAATTCGTAGCACTTTTAACAAATTCGTAGCGCTAATTTGTATGGATCTTACCCAGCACGTATTCTATTAATAAGAGTTAGAGGAGAAGAAAATGAGAAAGGTGACTATGTCCCTGTAACTATCAGGCATAATAGAGCTAAAAGCTGGGACTTGAACCAGATGTCTGAATACCGTGGACATTCCCTAGGTATCTGTGTCTTTTCACCATTGTAATCCTGCTCTTCAGTAGGACAGGAATCCATGGATCAACACCCCTCACCTCCCATCCTTGGGGTGGGCTATTCTGGGAGATCCTGGTGGAAGCAAGCTTCGGCTGGCCAGGCAGTAAGCTCCATGACACATGTATGTTGGCTTTTCTTCCTTCCCTGTTGCCCTACCCCCACTGTCCTGGGAGACCCTGTCCCCCGAGCTTTATGTTAGTCTCTCACAGTAACCTAATCTAGATACCATTCACTGGGCTTTACCTCCAGCACTTAAAATTGTCACCTCCTCTACTTTATGTAATACTTGACTCCTTCCAATTTCCAAAGAAATATCACAAACTCACCTCATTTGGATCTTTCCTAAACCTTCAGGGTTGTTAATGGAGAGAAGGTTATTTTGTTCACTTGGGCATTTGAAGAAGTTGAAATTCAGAGGTAAAAGGAGGATTGGCCAAGATTACAGGGGTTATAAGTGGTATGTTTGGACAGCATCACCAGCCTGGGGCTAACACCAAGTTCTCAGCCCCACCCAGTGCACTTGGATTTTCCTTACACGGACTGCAACACCATTCCCTTCCTTGTCTGCCCAGTACCCTCCACCTGTTTGTCCTGCAAGAGTTGGTTCCAGCCTCATCCACTCCAGGAAGCCTGCCCTGAGCTCATATAGGGAAGATACCAAGTCTTACTACTCTTAGTATCCTGTTACTACCACAACCTCAGTGACTAGTTCATAATCAGTATTATGCACCTATTCCTTAATGAACAGTCAATGGATTAACAACTCACTCTTTCAGGGCATTCTCACCTTGCTCTCAGGAACTGCTTACCTGCCAGCCATCACTCCCCATGAGTCTGTGGGCCCCTCAAGAAACCATGTTAGTCATCTTCAAAGCTCTGTGCCCAGAACAATGTCACATACAAGTTGGTATTTAGTAGTATTTCCTGAACTAATAAATGGGGAGGAACAAATGAAGGAGCAGAACTTCATTTTCCCGGGAATACTATGGCACTAGGCATAGGATAAGCTGGTTAAAGAGTCACCTTGAAGAAAATTCTAGAATGAGTTTACAGGGGCGCCTGGGTGGCTCAGTGGGTTAAAGCCGCTGCCTTCGGCTCAGGTCATGATCCCAGGGTCCTGGGATCGAGGCCCACATCGGGCTCTCTGCTCAGCAGGGAGCCTGCTTCCTCCTCTCTCCTCTCTCTCTGCCTGCCTCTCTGCCTACTTGTAATCTCTCTCTCTGTGTCAAATGAATAAATAGAATGAGTTTACAGATTAATCAAATCCACAGAAAAACAAAATTCTAACCCAAGCTTTTACTAGGCCATTATTGGTTATCTTACTCCAAAAACTGAAATCTAATAAGTACACCAGAATTGCTGATAACAATGTATGCCTAGTAGTTGTCACATGATGATGGGTTTTTCACAGAAAGCATATAATCAGACAGGTTTAGACAGGTTTCATAACATTTGTGTGGGTTGAGTTTCTCATCAACAGCAACAATAATCATAATAAAATAATAGCTTCATCTGTCAAGCACTGACTTTGTGCCAGAGCTGCCACATTACATTGTAGTCTATGTGACCAGCACCCCCTGGGGCTGTACAGTCCACAACTTACATGGCTGTACTTGGCAGCCCTACATTGTGTTAAGCATTCCATGTGCTTTATCTCATTTTATCCCCTCCCAAAGACTCTGGACAATATAGAATTACTGATTCCATATCACAGATAAACAGGTCTGGAGGTGTTAAGTGATTTGCCCAATGTCACATAGCCATGACCTATGAAACCAGGATTTGCACCTGTGGAGTCTGGCTCTGAAACTCCCAGTATTAACCTCATGTAATACTTTGCATTATTATTGAAAAGTTATTTAAAAAAAAAAACAACACTCATAGGTAGGAAGAAAACACTTTTGCAGAGGCTAGAGCCAGGATATCTTTTAAAATCATTTTTTATCCTTACTTTTCCTTGATAGTCAACCCCTAATGGTCAAAACCTGAGAGGTTTTATCAATAACCTGGGAAAATTTCAAAGCCGTCTGTACAAATTCATATTTTATGATGTGAACATAAACTATATCTAAGAGAAAAATAGAATAAATCCCAACCATTATTGATGTTCCTTATCAATAATGATAAATATAGAATGATTCAGAGCAAAGGGGAGAAAGAGCTAGAATCTGTTGAATGGCAAGTCATAGAATTTCCTTCCTTTAAAAAGGTCCCGGAGAATGTATTGAGAAAAAAAACCTTCAAAGGCATCAACTCAGCAGCAGCCTGACTGCTGAGAGTGATGTATTCCCAGGGTCCCAAGCTGGAAACAACCAATTTCCCCCCAAGTTTAGCAGGAGTAGTTCAAGATATTCTTTTTTTTTCCCTAGGAGAACACTATTTTCAACCATCAGCATGAATTGTGAGTACATAAAGTACATCTTATCATTCCACATAGATTGTTTTAAAAACGGGGGGTTATGTAGATTTTGAATGTTCTCATAAGCCCCAGAGAGACTCTGTTCAAAGCTCCATGTAAGCTGGTTTTGTTAGCCAGTCTCAAATTTAAAGTTTAAAGAACCAAAGATAAAAAATATAGCAGCACTATTTTTAATTTTTTGAAGATCCTTCATACATCTTCCATAGTGGCTGGACCAATTTATAATCCCACCAGCTGTGCAGAAGGGTGGTTTCTGCTCCACGTCCCCACAAGCATTTGTTATGTCTTGTCTTTTCAATGACAGTCATTCTAACAGGCATGTGGCTTTCGATTGCATTTCCCTAATGACTAGTGACATTGTTCACCTTTTCCTGTACCTGGTGGCCTTTGGTATATCTTCCTTGAAGAAATGTCTATTCAGTTCTTTTGCTTGTTTTTTTTTAATTGGGTTGTTTTACTGCTGTTGGGTTGTAGGAGTTATTTGTAGATTTAGAATATTAACCCATTATCAGATATAGAACTACTATATAATCCAGCAATTCTACTTCTGGGACTATACGCAAAGAAAAATGAGAACAAGAACTCAAAAAGGTATCTGCACTCCCATGTTCAGAGCAGTGTTATTTATAAGAGCCAAGACATGGAAATAACCCAAGTGTCCATCAATGGATGGATAAATAAAGAAGTGGTGAGATATATATAATGGAATATTATTCAGCCATGATGAATGTGGATATCCTACCATTTGTAACAACACGGATGAATCTTGAAGGCATTTTGCTAAGTGAAATAAGTCAGAGAAGGATAAATACTGTATGATTTCACTTCTATGTGAAATCTAAAATAAAACAACAACAACAACAAAACTCAGGAAAAGAGATCAGGCTCGTGGTAACTAGAGGCAGAGGATGGGGAAAAAGGGGATTGGAGGAAGGTGGTCACAAGTACAAATTTCCAGTTACATGATAAATAAGTACTAATGATGTGAGGTACCACATGATGACCAGCACCACTGTATGATACACCAGAAAGTTGTTAAAGGTGTAGATCCTAAGAGTTCTCATCACAAATAAAAATCATTTTCCTTTTTCTACCTTTTTTTCGTATCTATATGAGAAGATGGACATTAGTTGAACCTACTGCATTCATCATTTCCCAATATGTGTACAGCCAGCCATCATGCTGTGTGCCTTAAACCTACACAGTGTTGTATGTCAATGATTTCTCAATAAAACTGGGAAGAAAAATCTGGTAGCTCTTCAAGAGCCACAGATTACAGAAAATGGAGAATAATATGAGTTTTTTCAGATACCTGATGCTTACCACCCTAAGTACCAAAGCTCCTTTTTTATTTTCATCTCTTTGGGGTAGCTCTCCCAAATATGTCCCCTAATTCTGTCTTTGTGATCAAAATATACAGAAGACTGTGTAATCATTCCTGGAGGATATGGGGTCATCACTGCGAATCTCAGTTATCACATCTGATCATCAATCATGTTATTATGCTTGCAGAACCCTTTCTCCCTACATGGAAGGGCCCTGGGTGGATGCACTTTCTAGAAGGTTCTATCTGCCTTGAAGAGATTGTTTTACTCTTGCTTCCGTTTAACAGCTATTCTTTCCTGCTATGCTCCCTCTGCCCTGCTACTTGTCATCTGCCGCTGTATTTTAGACCAGGGGTGGGCAAACTACAGCCCGTGGGCCAAATCCAAAGAGCTTGTTTTGTAAATAAAGTTTTGCTGGAAGATAGCCATGCTCTTTCCTTTCTGCATTGTCTGTGGCTGCTTTCATTCTATAGCAGGCCAAGTTAAGTAGTTGTGATTTGAAACCACATAGCCTGCAAAAACTAAAATATTTATGATCTGCTTTTTACNATAGCCATGCTCTTTCCTTTCTGCATTGTCTGTGGCTGCTTTCATTCTATAGCAGGCCAAGTAGTTGTGATTTGAGACCACATAGCCTGCAAAAACTAAAATATTTATGATCTGCTTTTTACGGGAAAAAAAAAAAAAGCTTGCCAAACCCTGTTTTAGATTCATGGATAAGTCGGTGTCTTGTGGAAAAGTCTCACCCTCTCCTTCTCAATAAAATGCTGTGCTTGCCAACAACTGTGTTCTTAAGAGCTGAAAAACCTTTTTCACTTAAAACCATGTTTCCAGATGTGCCCTGGGTGGTTGAGGAGGCAAAAAAAAACCCCTCACCTTCAAATATAGAAGCAGTTCCCAGACTTTTAAAAGTTATACAACTTTTATGTTTACACATATGTAAGTATGTATATATAAATATATATATTTGTATATATGTGCATGTGTGTATATATATACACACACACACANAGCCCGATGTGGGCCTCGATCCCAGGACCCTGGGATCATGACCTGAGCCGAAGGCAGCGGCTTTAACCCACTGAGCCACCCAGGCGCCCCCCATTATGTTTGATAGTAGTTTGCAATGTCCTAAAAAGAGCATTTGTGTATAATAGAGCTATATCTATAGGCTTCAAGCAAGGTATATAAACATCACTGTCATTCAGAGTTCTGATTCCTTCAAGGAACTAGACCCTCGAAGCACAGCTGGACTCACTGACTTTAATAATAACGGAAAAATGAGGTGGAAAAGAGAGAATCAGGAAGTCAGCCAATTAAAAAAATAAAATTATAAGGAACAACAACTACATCAAACGTCTCCTGGCGATTTAGAAAAGAAATCAACCAGAGACATGGTTTAAAAACCAACATGGCATCGTAACCCAGAGCAGCTTTCCAGCTAGAGGAAATCCAGCATATGGCATTTCACACACAAAAGGTAATTAAGAACTGCCTTGGAAAAGAGCATTTGTAGCCACCTCATCAGTGACCTAGCAGGCTGGTTTGTATCAGTTACTATTCATTACTGTCAGGAAGAACAAAACAGGGTATGATTAATGCAGTCCAGTGCAATGAATTGCAACAGAGGATGACACCTCAAAAAAAAAAAAATGAAGTTCAGGAAAAAAAAATACCATCATTTACTAAGGCTGGGATTCTATTTGCATTTTGTACCAAGACTATTATTATAATTAGTATTATTACTAACAAAGTAATGAGCACTTAAACCTTGCCTAATACTAGTTTATGAGTTATGCACACATTAGCTTTTGTTGAGCCCTCAAGAAATTCAATGAAATGGATGTCAACATTATCCCTAATCTGCAGGTAAAGAGACAGCCTCCAAGAGGTCAAGTAACTTGCCCAGTTAGAAATTCCTAGAGCCAGAACACATACCCAAACATGAGCAATTCCTGAGGCCATGCTCTGAATTCTTGTTCTAGGATTCTTCTCCATCCATTTTGCTTAGGTTTTGAATTTTACAGATGGACATTCGTTCCACTCCAACACAGTCTATATTAGTGCTGTCCAATAGAAATACAGTGCAAACCATATATTGTGACTTTGTTTTTGTTTTGTTTTTTTTTTAAAGATTTATTTGAGAAAGAGAGAGAGAGCAGCAGGTGGGGCAAAGGGAGAGGGAGAGAAAATCTCAAGCAGACTTCTGCTGAGCATGGAGCCCAACGCAGGGCACATCCCATGACCCATGAGATCATGATCTGGGCCAGAATCAAAAGTCAGATGCTTAACTGACTGAGCCACCCAGGTGCCCTGTGACTTTGCATTTTCTAAGTAGCCCCATCCACAAAGGAAAAGAGAGATAAGTGAAATTAATTTTAATAAAAATGGTTTTACTTAAGACTATATCCATATTATAGGTTTGACACATACCTAATATGAAATATTACTGAGCTAGTTTACATTCTCTTGTCATGCCACATCTTTTAAATCTGATGAGTATTTTACCCTTAGAGCCCACCTCCATTTAGACACTAAGATTTCATCAAAAAATACACGATCTATATTTAGTATCATTAAATTTGTAGTTGGAAGAAGCAGGCTCACATACACCTATTATTTCAAACATACCTAAAAGGTTTCCAATACTTAAATTGAGTATTAAGATTTTGCTTCAATTAATTAAATTAAATTAATTGCAATTTCATCTCCTTAGCTGCCACAGCCACATTTCAAGTGTTGAATAAACACGTGTGGCTACTGACTACTGTGTATTGACAATACAAGTCTATAGCCTACCTTTCACATCCTAGGGATTGGAGTAATTTGAGCAAGTGATCTATGGCACTGTTGAAGGGTAAAAGGGAAAAAAGAGACTACACCCCATGTCTGATTTTGAATGTTCAAAATAGTATGGTCTTGGGCAGGAGATTTAACTCTTCTAGACTGCTCTTACTCCCTGGGTAAAAATCGCTCTTCTATCTCTCTCTCACAGTCTTTGCTAGAATTAAGTAAGATGGTATCTTTGAAAGGAGTCAAGCTTTCAAATGCTGTGTCAGTGTAAGATCCTATGATCATGCTATCCACTTTTCACATTTAGCACTGAGAGTGCGTGTGAGTGTCAGCCCAAGCCACATCAGCAGAAATGGTCATTAAGGTTAGAAAAAGGCCAGAAGAGCAGTCGCTGCAGTACTGCGAGTTGGATTCACATACAATGACCTCTGTATTCTTATCTCCTTAAGGTTAGGAGCTATCACAAAGTAGTGACTCAGTAAACATTTGTTGAGTTCATGAATAAATAATGGAATGCACCAATAGATAGTTAAACCACTCTGCCTGGTTTAAATATCAGGTTTATCTTAATTTGTTTGCCTAGCAATCTAAATGTGTGTCTAAAATACTTACATTTTTCCTGCCAGATACTTAATGTCTATTTCACAGATGGCTCCCCATGGATGGTCCTTTACAATATGGCAGACATAAACATCTCCAAGGGTACCATGACTAGAGGTGGCCCCAGCCTGATCACCTGAAACATGAGAGCATTACTTCCTTCCTAGAGCAGAAGCTGGCAAAGTATGTTCCTAGTAGACTAACAGGTGTTAGCCAAAAAACCAATGCCATGGCCAAGTAAGTATTGGAAAAGCAAAGCTAGCCAGATTTCTTAACTTCAGAAATTGTGAGAGATGTTAATGTGCTAAAATGCATTGAGAATCACCAAGTGGAAGGATCTAGTCCAGAGAATTTAGCAAATTCATTTGACCGCAGAAACACTTTTTCTTCAAGCAATTTTACAGGACTATGAACCCGAGAAATTCATGCTGGAAAATATTGTTATAGAGAAAGATGAATGTATCAAAATGGGGGGGGCATACTATAAACGTATCAACACAAACCAGTGGTGCCAAAAGAGAGAAACCCGGGAGATTTACTCTCTTTGGGAATGGATCTCTGATTTCAAGCTACAGCCAAATTCTGGAGCTGAAACACAGCAATCAGGATTCAGTTCCTCTCATGTCTGCACATCTCCAACCACCATGTGGGCCGTGTTCCCAGACATCACAGTGTGGCCCTTGCCACTCTAGAGCCACATCCTTCTCGATTCAAGAGGAGAGAAATGAGTGCCTCTTCTCACGTGCTCAAGCAAAGACCCCAGGATGTCTCTGATTGAGCCTAATTAGCTTGACTTATGTGTATTCACCCCCTGACCCCTGACCCCTGACCCAGTCATTGTGGCCAGAAGACCAAAATTCAGGTACCCTACCCCTGCATAATAAATACCTCCCAAAGCACAGGGCTGAGATTGGAGTTCAGGGTGCGTATTGAGGGGGAATTTGGGGTACTTTTACTAGCGGGGAAAATGGATGTTGGGAGGCTGAAGTGACAAGTCCCCAAGACAAAGAGGAAGTCCCCAGGATTTCTAAGATGCAAGTAGCTTTCTGACTGGTTTGTGTAATATTCCCTTACATTAACAGTTGACTAAAAATCTTCAAATAACAGAGAACCTGAGGAGGAGATAAAGTCTCCAGAACTTGATCCTTGCAATTTGTTGCTCTTTGCCATTTCTGTGGCCATAGTCTTATCCAAAAGGACAGCAGAGTACCATTGACTTCCTATTTTTCTTCTAAATGTTAATCCCTATTTCCCAAAACAAAAGAATAATCAGTCTCAGAAAGCCAAAAATATACCCATTTCCTTCTTGACTGGAATATTCCCAGACTAAGTGTCCTGGTCCTGTAATCGACAATGAAGTGTCTGATTTCATCACAGGGATTTCCCTCTTGTTCACTATTATACATTTAGCACTGCATTGCGAAAACCATTCAAAATAACAGGTTATCACGTTCTCTCTCTTTTTTTTAAAGATCTATTTATTTGAGAGGGAGAGAGAGAACGGGGCGGGGGGAGGTGCAGAGGGGGAGAGAGAACCTCCAGCAGAGACCCCGCTGAACAGGGAGCTCAACGCGGGGCTCTCTCAAGCCCAAGACCGTGATACGAGCCAAAATCAAGAACTGAACGCTCAACTGACTGAGCCACCCAGCGCCCCAGGTTATCCTGTTCTTTACTTGCATAACAGCTAAATCTCCACCTGCCTAATAGGAACCTCTGGGTCAGGGATTTCAGAGTGGCCACCAGCCACCTGTGGGCTGTGAAGTACTTGAAATGTGGCCAGTGAGGACTGAGAAATGCTCTAGGAGTAAAACGCATGAGAGGTTCCAAAGACTTAGTACAAAGAAAGTAAAAAATGTCTCATTAATAATTTGGATATTGATGACATGTTGAAATGATAGTATTTGGACTATATTGGGTTAAACAAAAGATATTAAATTATATCAAATACATTAACATTAATTTCACCTGTTTTACTTTTTAACAATGTGGCTACTAGCAAAGTTAAATTACACACTTAGGCTTCATTGTATTTCTACTGGCTATCATCAATCTAGGTCACCACTGTGCATGCAAATAAATAATAGTATGAGTACTTTACAGATATGGGGGCAAATATCAGAAGAAATGGTTGAAACGGTTACATGTGAGTGCCTCTAGAAGCAGGGATGACAATTTTCATGTTAAGCCTTTTCAGTACAATCTAAATTATCTTTAACTGTGTTCATTCATCACTTTAATTATTAAAATCTAGGAGACAGCAAAATAATAATTAAGCATGTCAGGGAGACTTCATTGAGACATTTTAGAGATGGAGTTGTTTACAATTTCCTCCTCCTCCTCCTCCTCCTTCTTCTTCTTCTTCATCTTCTTCTTCAATTTAGTGCCTGTGCTTCTTAATGAGAAGGATGCTTCAGAAACACCTGTGGAGCTTTAGTATAAATGCTTAAGCCCAGGAACCACCCTAGATGTGTTAAGCATGTTATTTTTTTTCCCCAAAGATTCGTGGTGATTCTCTCTCACAACTAGCAAAGAACTTTGGGTCATAGAATTTCTGGTGTAGAACTCTGGGACCTCACGGCAAGTGTTAAAACAGAGCTGAAATGATTTATGGAGAAAAATCTTGGCCCAACCTATAGCTACCCTATAGGCATCCTATAGGTAAGACATCCACTTTCCCTTGGAATGGGCACCATCTTAAAATGAGGCACGTCCTTATTAATCTACTCAGCTCTGCACGTGAGAATTCATGACGGTTAGACATATTATGGCTTAGGACTTGCCATTTCCACAGCACAGATACAAAGCAGGTCTTTGTCACATTGTTACCTCAAATGTACCATCACTCAGCACATATCTAAATCCCAATTCAGGGAAATATTTATAGAAGGTTTCCTGAGGGATACAGAATCTGGCCCTTTCTCTAAACCAGTGCTTCTCAGAATATGGTCCAGAAGCTATCTGCATTGGAAGCAGCTGGAGTTCCCATACAAATACAGATTCTCTTCTTCCAGGCTTCAGGTGGGTGCATTTTCCTGTCTCCTTTGAAGTTTAGCATGACCAGGTGACTTGCTTTGACAATGAAATGGGCTTGGGAAGCAACATGCCTGTCTTCCAGGGGGCAGCTTTAGAAGAAAATATGCAATTTGTCCCAATCTATTTTCTGCCTTGGCAATCATGGAGGCATGAAGATGGAGCCTCCCTTAGGCCGGATCCTTGGTGCAGAAGCCGCAGAACAGAGTCACTCCCAACCCCAGCCCCCCATCCACTTCCCCAGCTGATGCACAGCAGTTACGAAGCAAGAGCAAGAAATACACCTTTGTTGTTTTAAGCCCCTGAGATATTGGAGCTGTTTGTTTCTGCAGCATAACCTGGCTTATCCTCACATATGGTGGAAGTGGAAAGGCCTGACAGCTTTGACTTTCAACAAACTGTTGGGTGAATTTTATGCACAGTGAAGTTCGAGAACCACTGCACAGGTGTGCTATCATCTCTTCTTGGCTTAGGTGAGGCCAAGAGAGAACTGCCTAGGCTACATATTTGGCTCCTTAGAAATGCTTTTGTTGCTTGATGCTGTGCCAGTGCCCTTCAGGGGAAGTAAAAGTATAAGGAAAAGCCCAACTGATTGTATTTCTTAAGGCTGTTGCCAAAGACCTTTGTCCCTCAGTTATAGGTGTCCTCTTGCTGAGGACCCAGAGGGTAAATTCTCTCTGCTGTCATTACCAGGTACAGTTTGGCCTCTCCTGAGTCATTAACATGTCTCTCATCTAAGGGTAACTGGGACGTACAGCATTAATCCTACAAGGAGCCTCCAAGCCAAGTGCCTGGCCCTCCTCTTACCATATATGCCAGACCTCATAGCATTCGCTTGTCGGTCAACCTCATGCCCTCATTTATTCTTTGGAACTAATCTCCCCCTTCCCACCAATTTTTCTGACTCATTCACTTTTATTTTATTTTGATTTATGTATTTTTGCAAGCTGCCTTAATTCTTTTCAGGAGAAATGTAGCACGTGAATAAAAATATATATGACATGCAGGCATGTATGCATAAATAACAGGTCCTTATTTCCAGAGCTACAATAATGAACCTCAACTTGCTTTTAATGATTCAAGGACAGGAGGAAAGGAAAAGATGGAAGGGAAGGGAGAGGGGGTTGGGAGGGATGTAATGCCATGAACACTCCACAGTCTTCGAAGTCTGGATCCTAGTTAATAGGCAGCAGAGGAAGGCAACTTTATCTTCAAGATAAATGTTATAAATTGCATGTAATGAAATAAGGTCTTATTTTCCCACCTTTTGGTTTCTTATTTTTAAGATATACAGTCCTGTGTCAACCAAAATATCTAGACTTATAGCACACAATTCTATTCAGCTTGTAGAACAAATTCACTGGCACAGTCGATTTTTATTTTAATTATTTGTATAGAGTAGAAAAGAATGGCCTGATTTATTACTGAGTTGGACTCCAATGGCAATATTATTATAGTTGCAACAGATGAATAAACCAATATATTTCTTAAAGCCATAAAACAACCAGCTACATGTCAGAGAAAATTGTTCTCCAAAACAACTGCAAAAAAAATAAAAAATAAAAAATAAAGGGAAATAGTGGCCTCCTTAGCCTCCCAAAGCCATTCCAAAGAAAACAGGACTCCTGCAGACCAAGGAAAACTCATTTCAACAAACTTACTTTCCATCTACCCACTGAAATTAAAAGTTCAGTGATATAATTTATAATATTGTCTCTGGCACTGATGTGTTTATTCCATTCGAATGTGCTTTAAAAAAAAAAATTGGTAGCCACAGAAGATCATTGTTCTCCCATAACCCAAAGTTTGACGTGCTGATGCAGCCTTCGGCAGCAAGCTGCAGGATTAAGTTGATCAGAACTCTGTGCTATGATGACATTTTAATGCCTGATCAGAACAGAACTGTTCTTTGCAATTTGCTTTGAAGGGGGAATGAGGAGGGAGGGGGCAGGAATGGGAGGAGGGCTTTTACATTCCATCTTCGCTTATCTACAGCAAGCAGGCCATGCCTGCATGGACTGAGGACAATGAGAAGTGACTGCAGAGGGTGGGAAGAAGTCAAGTTCAGCCCTGGAACGCTTCTTCTGCAAGGCTCCCCTGGATTAGGTGAACTCAGCCCATGCTGACTGCCAGGCCATGGGGTAATCTGGGCTCCTCCATGCTTCCTTGTCCACTGAGATGCTGATGGTGATTTTCTGGTGTATTTTTCCACTTGTATCTGTTTCAAGGAATGCCACACGCCTCAATACACATAGAACTACCCCGTGAATGTGCAGTGTGTGTTTTCCAGGAATGTGTAATAGTAAGATCTTGGGCTCCAGAATCAGAAAACTTTGAATGGAATCTGGTTCCACCTGTATCTTGTGATGTGTCCTTGGACAAGTACATGGAGCTCTTTAAGCTGTGGCTTTCCTCATCTGCTAAGTGGAAGTCAAGCCTACCTCATACCATCATTGAGGGGTTCAAATGCAATACACTTTGCACAGTGCCTGGCTCACACTAACAATAGCAGAAGCTCTCAGGGGTTATTTCCTACAAATACAGAAGTTTTTAACTGTCACCTGCCACTTGCTAATCTAATAGCCAGTTCCAAATGGTCTCATCGGGTCTGAGTCTTGGTTATAAGAAAATTCTCTGCAGGTACCCAGAGTTTCTTAGAACGTCCTATTTGAAAGTATGTCTTTCCAATGAGCACCTCAGTATGTTAATTCAGAGACAATAAAACACTCAGAGAGGAAACATAAAATGTAAACGCTCTAGACCCAAAAATACAAGTGCGCCCCCAAGGTCCCTCAGAGCTGGCAAAACATCGAGGCTTTTTCTCTTATGGGCAGCAAATCTGAACATTTGCTTTTCAGACAACAACCACCATTAGTAACATTTATAAGGCACTCACTGTGTGCCAGGCACTGTACTAAGGCTTTTCCATGAGGCAACTCAGCTAATCACCAGAACATTCTTGTCCAGCCATTATTAGCTGCATCCCCATTTTACAGATGAAGAAATCACTCAGACAGGTCAAGCAACCTGCTCAAACTAGGAGGTGACTGAACACGAACTGAAAGCCAAGTCAGGTTCATTCCACAGTCGAAGGTTTTAAGCAGTCCTGAGGGAAAATCTAAGATGGTGATCCCTACATTCTGTTTCGTCCCCATAACATCCTTGTCACCCCTACTAGTTGGGAGGGGGTAGCTAATGCAGCACCTCTCTTACCACTCCGGGTGAGATTCCCCTTTCAGGGAGTCCACTTGAAAGGCACTGTCTTTACGAGCAGGAATGACTCCAAGGTGGAGACTTCCAGCTTTTTCCCAGCTTTGGAGGAACACATTCTTTTCTCCATCACCAAGACTTCAACCTACATGGTTCAGGCACTGCGGTGATAGACCAAGTTATTAAAAAGCTGGTCTCTGCTCTGAAGGAGTTCCCAATTCAAAACAAATGCACAAATGAAAAAGTCCCCCATTTAGGAATGCCCCCCTCACTTAGACAGAAACATACCACCAGGATCCAAATGAAGACCTCTTTTTTCCTGAATGCTGATCTTCCCTTGGCACAAGTAATTAATTTTATAGCTAGAAAACCTCCAGCCTATCCAGATTGAAGACCTCATCTCTAGCTCAAACAAGACAACAACCAAGGGATAATCAAAAGATCAAAAATATATGATTTAAACCTCTCTCCACTGTGAAAGAAGAACATTCATGTTTATTTATTTCTTATTCAAAAAAAACCCAGGATTTCATTTCTAACTCTAAAAGAATTCATAGTTTCTTGAGGCCATTGTTCAGATTTGGAGCAATTCATCACAGAGCGATAACACACTGATGATGTGTTACACTAATACATCCTTACATTGGTAATGCTCTAATGATCTGGCAGGCTCCTAAATCACCAGAGAGCTGTCACTCCCATGATGTGTTACTCAGAGATACGGCTCTGATCGGAGAAAGGCATCCAGGAACTCAACAATGGGAGAGTTATATTTTTTGACTTCAGAATTTCTTGACTATAAATAATAACCTCTTTTATAAAGAATAGAAAACTCAGCCTGAAATCAAGAGAAGCAGCAACATTTCTTGTATTTTTAAAAGATGCCAGAGATACAAAAATGAGCATACATATTAGTGGCAGCCTGGGCTGTTTGGCAGAGGAGGTCACTGATAAGAAAATGATTTCTGAAGTATCAATGGGGTTGCTGAATTTGTTTCTGAAAGGTAATCAGTTAGGTGCTTACAGACCCATCTATCACAGAGGTGGATTTCATCAATGCCCTAAAATAAACAGTGTTAAAACCTGAATCAAGAGAAAAATGACAGAGTGGGAAGAGGGGTACCCCTCTTCAACACTGTTGGCTGGCCAGTAAATTGATATAACCTTTCAGAGGGCAATTTGGAGATATTTATCAGAATTTAAAGCATGCATACTCTGGGCCCAGCAATTTCATTTCTAAAAAAAAAAAAAGTCTATCCTGCAGACATCCACACACCCATAGAAGAATATTTGTGCATACGAATGTGTCCTGCAGCAACTGTTGCAATTGAGGGGGTTGGGGGGGGAGGAAGAGAAAGAAACAACCGAAATATCCATCAGTAGCAGAGTGCTTAGATACATTGGTGTGCTCATTCTATGAAGTTTATGTGGCCATTAAAAAGTATGATGTGGATCAATGGCTTGCAAGTGTTGCAGGGAACTGCAGAGCTATGGTGGTCAATTTCCTGCGTGCAGCAGAATCACTTGGGGGGCTAATGATGTATGAGAAGGCCCCAGGCTCACTAAGATAGAATAAGGCCTGGACCTCCATATTTTCATCAAGTTTTCTAGGTAAGGCTGCAAAGAATCAGGATCGCCTCACTAGCCTCACCCAGAGAAGCTTCACTCTGTGTGTGTGTGTGTGTGTGTGTGTGTGTGTGTGTGTTTCTTTACTTAGGGCTCTACAAAATACTTTTTTAACAGGGTTGCTCTGCCTTAAACTAGTTTGAGAACAATCGGTATTGTAAGATCGCTAACATGATTGAGTGTTCAAACTGAGTTATCGTCATTGTCATTTAGTTCTTGTGGCAATGCAATGAAGTGGGTCATATTATTATTCCTCATTCAGCAAATTAATAAATAGAGGCACAAAGAAGGTAAGCAAATTCCTCAAGATCAACAGGACTAGTGATCCTGGAGCTGTGATTTGAACCTAGGCAGTGGGATTTTAGGGCCTGAACGCTCTGCTTTCTGACTCCACTGTGTATGTAAATCTGTTGACTTGGAAACAGGTCCACAATACATCAGGTTTTTCAAAAGCAGGCTAATAAACAATATGTGCAACTAAATACTATTTCATTATATAGTCACAGGAAGAAATGGATGTATTACATTTATATACGGGGGGGGGGAATGAAGCAATATCCAAAATGAAGAAAATGAGAAGCACGCATAAGCCCGCTGGGGAGTGTGTTCTTAAGATTCTGAATTTGATATCAGAATCCTTAAGATTCTGAATATGGTCCCAGGCCTTACTATGCCCCTGCCTCAAGATCTACAGGGGTGGGTTGCACTTTAGGAGCCTATATGTCCAAGAGCTATTTGTGTATGACCAGCTCACATTTTCAAGACTGGGATGTGTTGGGTACTAGGGGACCACTGAGGAGGGGGATCCTGTGTAAGCGCCGTGCAGACAAGGATGTCAGAGTCTGACTTCTTTTGTGTCCTCAGAGCCTACTCAATGGTAGGCACATAACACATGATCCGTAGATAGCTATTGAAATGAGTGAGTATTATAAATATAGAATGGATTTTTTGAAAAATATAGGGTGGTTTTTTTTTCTTGGCATTTTAAGACTTTTTGGGAGCAGTTTTAGATTCACAGCAAAATTAAGAATAAGGTACAGATACTTCCCATATGCCCCCCACCCCCTGACACCAGCAGAGACTTCCGCGATTCACAACATCCCCACCAGTTCACTCTTGGTGTCGTGCATTCAGGGTTTGGACAAATGTATAATGACATGTATCCACCATCATAGCATTGTACAAGTAATTTCACTGCCCTAAAAAAATCCTCTATATTCAGACTCTTCATGTCCCCCTCCTCCCTAACCCCTGGCAACCACTGATTTTCTCCTGTCTCCATAGTTTTTACTGTCTCCATATCTTTTCTAGAATATCATATAGTTGGTATCATACAGTAGGTGTCCTTTTCAGATTAGCTTCTTTCACTTAACGTGCATTTAACTTTCCTCCACGTCTCTACACTATAGGTTAGCTTATTGCTTTTGAGCACTGAAAAATATTCCATTGTCTGGATGTGACACCCACAGTTGATCCATTCACCTACTAAAAGACATCTTGGGTGCTTCCAAGTTTTGGCAACTATGAATAATGCTGCTATGAACACCCACGTGTAGCTTTTTGTGTGAACCTAAGTTTTCAGTTCCTTTGGGTAAACACGAAGAAGCGTGATTGCTAGACTGTACATTAAGAGTTTCTTAAGTTTGGGGAAAAAAAAAAGAAAAAACACCAAACTGTCTTCCAAAGTGGCTGCACCCTTTTGCATTTCCAGCAGCAATGACTGAGAGTTCCTGTTGCTCCACATGCCCACCAGCACTTGGCATTGAGGGTGTTCTGGATTTGGGCCATTTTGATAGGTGGGTAGTGGTATCTCATTGTTGTTTTAATTTGTATTTCCCTGATACCATACAATGCGAAACGTCTTTTCATATGCTCATTTGCCACCTGTTTATCTTCCTTGGTGAGGTATCTTTCAAGGTCTTCTGCCCATTTTTAGGTGGCTTGTCTGTTTTCTTCTTGCTTCGTTTCAAGAGTTTTCTGTGCATTTTGGATAATAGCCCTTTTTCAGATGTGTTTTTTGCAAGTATTTTTTTTCTCTGTCTGTGTGCTTGTCTTTTTCTTCTTTTGACAGTGTCTTTTGCACAGCAGTTGGCAAAATTTTTCAATCACAATTTCGACATAGGCATGATTAAAGTGTCCTTTGTCTTTGTTTAAATCATCTAATCTCGATAAATCAAACTAATGGTTATTTTTAGAACCTACAGTTAGAATGAAATTGAACTCACTCAGTAGCCACGGGACAGGCGACATAGAGGAGGTGGTAGATGGATCTCCTATCTTCGTGGGGCTTACAGGTTCTCCCTGGAATGAGAAAATACACATTTATTTTTTTTTTCAGTGATCCAAGATTCATTGTTTATGCACCACACCCAGTGTTCCATGCAATACGTGCCCTCCTTAATACCCACCACCAGGCTCACCCATCCCCCCACCTCCATCCCCTCCATAACCCTCAGCCTGTTTCTCAAGAGTCCACAGTCTCTCATGGTTTGTCTCCCCTTCTGATTTACCCCAATTCACTATTCCTTCCCTTCCCCTAGAGTCCTCCATGCTATTCCTTATGTTCCACAAGTAAGTGAAACCATATGATAATTGACTTTCTCTGCTTGACTTATTTCACTCAGCATAATCTCCTCCAGACCCACCCATGTTGATACAAAAGCTGGGCATTCATCCTTTCTGATGGCTGAGTAATATTCCATTGTATATATGGACCACATCTTCTTTATCCATTCATCTGTTGAAGGGCACCTCAGCTCTTTCCACAGTTTTACGATTGTGGACATTGCTGCTATGGACATTGGGGTACATATGGCCCTTCTTTTCACTACATTTGTATGTTTGGGGTAAATACCCAGTAGTGCAATTGCAGGGATAATAGGAAAACATACATTTAAAGAAGAATCACAAAGTGACATGATAGTTTGCAAATCCCATGTTGGCATACACAGTGTAGACTGAATTAAAGGAAGAGGAAGAAGTTCAGCAGAGTCTGAAGTAGCCAACAAACAATCACAGGGTTTACAATGAGCTCTTTCAAAAATAATTTGCATTGGCCATAAGTAGAATTTCCATCTCGAATATCTGGATCTGTGCTCCCAACCACAGAGTTCATATTGAACCATCCGCCTGGCATGGGGGCATGGCCCAGTTTTGCTCAATGTGACATTTTTTTTTAATGGGTGCACAATTGAAAATATATGGCATTGCAGCTGTATGTGCCTGATGGACAGTTTCATTGAGCAGGCAGGAAGACATAAAACATGGTCCAACCTGCTGTGAACAGGATTACAGGGTGAGGTTAAATGGGCAAGAGATTTTGAGTATTTTTAAGGGAGTACAGTCAAAGCAGTAAACAATTCTACTCCAGTAGTGGAGTGGTGCAAAAGGGTGACCACTAACTGCTTTGTAAACACTGAGAGACATTGTTCGTCTGTGGTAATGATTGCATTGTAATTATTCCTAATTTGTTTAAATGTTGTTTCTAGTCTCCTAAACACTCCAAGAGGTCTGCCAAAATTCTGATATGCAAAAGTGTGCCATGAATCCACAAAGTCTGGGAACCACTGATTTCCCTCCTCTCCTGCTCCTGCGTTTTGCCTCCTTTTATAGTTTTGCTCTTAGGACATAGTATTTTCATAATACTAAGCAAAAGCACTCTGGAATTTCATGATTACCTACAATTATTTAAGGTGCGAAGATACTTTTTCAAAACAACGTTTTATTTTAAAATAATTTAAAACTCACGTGAGGTAACAAAAATACTAGAGGGTGCCCATGTACCCTTCACCCAGTTTCCCCCGGTGATTATAGTTTATAAATAACAGTAGTATGCTGTCAAAACAAGCAAACTGACCTCGGTACAATAGTATTGACTCGGGTGGTACTGTTTATTTGTAAATAGTATTCTCTGAGTATTCAGGGTGTCTACAGAAGGTGGGTCCACAGGTTTGATGAAATAAATCAAGTCGATGTTGAGTTTTTAACTGAAAAATTTGAGGCATTTGACTCCATATGTTAACTCAGTCAGCAAAAGTGAATATAAAAGTTTATTTTTAATGTCTGAAAATCAGAAAGCAATGCCTTATTGAGCATCTAGTAAGTATTAGAACTGGAGAAGTGAGTCAGAGAAACCAACAGTCCCTTCCTCCAGCTCACAGTCCAGAGGGAAGTACAAACCAGGAAATGGGCATTGGTAAAACAGCAGAAAACACGCTGTGATAATTCTTTTTTTTTTAAGATTTTATTTATTTATTTGAGAGAGAGACTGTGCATGAGCAGGGAGAGGGGTAAAGGGAGAGGGACAAGCAGACTCCCTGCGGAGCATGGAGCCCAATGCAGGGCTCGATTGCAGGACCCCGAGATCATGACCCGAGCGAAAGGCAGACGCTTTAACCAACTGAGCCACCCAGGCACCCCTATGCTGTCATCATTCTTAAGAAATGTGGGAAGACACAGGATAGATATCTAACCTGGGTTTGGGAAGTCACAGAATGTTTTCTGGAGGAAGCTCAGATCTGAAAATTACATAGGAGCTAGCTAAATACAGGAGGGGTGGGGAAGATATCCCAGGCAGAGAGAACAACCTGTTCTAAGACCCCTGAGGTGAGAAAGAGCACAATCCACCTAAAGGACAGACAAGGTCTGTGGCTGGAGCTGAGAGACGAGGTGCACGTGGGAGGGCCATCAACTGAGTCCAGAGCCACCCTGTCCAATACGGAAGTACCCAGGTTCATGTGGCTGGACTTCACTGAAATGTGCTGTAAGAGCAATATCTGCACCCAATTTCAGACCTATTACCAAAATATATGTAAGAAGTATCTCAATAATTTTTATATTGTGTTCATGTTGAAATGAAAATATTTTAGACTTGGTGTGTTCCGTGAAATACATTTCTTAATTTAATGAAATCAAATTCATTTCTCCTATTCTTTGTAAATGTCTACTGGGAAATTCAAAATGACACACAAGGCTCACATTATATTTCTAATGGACAGTGCTGTGCTAGAGCGTCAGGAATGACTTCCTAGGGAAAATGTTCTTTAAACTGAGATGTGTGGGATAAGAATAAGTTAGCCGGCAAACAGAGGGAAGGGCCGACATTTGGGAAGGCCCAGAGTGGAGAATGGACCAGCAAATAAGAGCCCAAAATGCAGCGTCTTCTAGGTTAGGTTGAGAGTGTAGGATATAACGTACTCTTTAATCTGAGGGCCATAGAACCACTGAAGATTTTACCCAGGGGAGTGACATGATGGATTTCAGCAAAGAGGATCCCTCTGGTCAATCAGGAGCAAGAGCAGAGTGGGGGAGACACGTTAGGGAAGTTAGGGGTTGTTGAAGTATTTCTGGGCTAAATATCTTTCCATCTGCCCTGTCCTTAATTCCTTACATCCACCCTGATGCAAACCATTCAAGTGTGCATGGGCATTAAGGTGGGCTCAGAGCGTACTTGGAAACTGTATTTTAAAAAAATCTAAAAATCTTGTCTCTGTAGCTCAATTTCCAAGCTTAAGTAATTAGAGATAAGGTCATTCCTGGATGTACTGGATGAAATTCAAAGCTAATTACAGATTCTGTTTTCCTTGGCCCTGTGTATATCAAAGTGAAGTGATCTCAGAAGGACAATTAAATCAATTTCTGTTGCACTGCAATTTTTTTCAATCTTCCATTTACCTCAGAGATCAGAGCAGAAGCATTGAGTGTGCCTTCCTAACCCTGTCCATCAGTTCCAGCCACTGGCCAATTGAGTGACCAGTGAGGGATCCTGCTGCCAGCCAATAAGATAGACCAGAGTTAGCCATAGTACTTGTCTACTTGGGTCCAGTGGAATGAATACAAAATGAGTAAGGAAAGTAGCTTGTCTTTAAAAAAAGTAATTAGCCAGGGCGCCTGGGTGGCTCAGTCAGCTAAGCGTCCAACTCTTGATTTTGGCTCAGGTCATGATCTCAGGGTCCTGGGATCAAGCCCCACGTCCAGCTCCATGCTAGACTTAAAGCCTACTTAAGATTCTCTCTCTCCCTCTTCCTCTGCCTTCCCCGCTCCACACACTCACGTCTGTCTAAAAAAAAAAGTAATTAGCCTAGAAAGATAATGCAAATAGTATAAACAATAGTACAGATAATGCAAATAGCAGGGAAGAAGGTAAATCAAAGGGCGCAAATCAGCTGTCATCCAGCCATACCCGTCTTGTGGAAAGGTTTGGTTTAACTTTGAATGATGACTGTAAAATATTTTCATTAGCTGCCAGCATTTAAAAATTAGGAACTTTTACTTCAAAATAGACATTTCAGCCTTCTCTTGAAAATAAGCACCGCGCCACACTGGACCTGTCTTCCCTCATGGCCATAACTGGCAGGGACGGTTTGATAGCAGCTGCCCCTGTCTCTCCAGCTCCCCACAGTGTCCACCCTGCCCTGCTGCCTTACAGCCAGCTTCCCTCACTCTTTGTGTTCTCTGCCAGGCCCCAGGAGACTGTCGGGGTGCAACCTTTAGCATGAATGCATAGAAAAAAGGCATGAGGGATATGCCCCATCCTTGAAGAGTGATTGCCTGTGCAAAAAGTCATAGAATTGGAAGACACTGTCTGTTTTCTCATTGGCATCCATATTTTTGAAGGTTTTAGAACAAGAATATATTCATGTTTTATTACTCTAATATTATAAAACAATGTTTATTAAGAAATTATAATTACAGGGGCATCTGGGTGGTACAGTCAAGGGCCCAACTCTTGGTTTTGGCTCAGATCATGATCTCAGGGTCATGCGATGGAGCCTCCTGTTGGGCTTGGTGCTGGGCATGGAGTCTGCTTGGGATTCTCCCTCTCCCTCTGACCCTCCCGCTCGTTCTCTCTCTCTCTCTCTCTCTCTCTCTCTCTCTCTNCCCCCCCGCCCGTTCTCTCTCTCTCTCTCTCTCTCTCTCTCTCTCTCTCTCTCTCTCTCTCCCTAAAGTAAATAAATAAAATCTTTTTTAAAAAAGGAAAGTATAATTATGAATACATTATGCTGGAATCTCAACTCTGTCCATTACTTGGCGTTTAGCACAACAGATGCTGCATGGGAATAGTCAACATATTTTCTGTGAATAGAATCCCTGAAATGTATAATGACCAAGTGGCCAAATTAGAAGGTCAAACAAGACTAGAATATATGAAACCTTGGACAAAGCAGATCATATTGAAAGAAAAAATCTGCCTTGCACCAGTCTATTAAACAAAAGTCTAATTATTAGTCTATTAGCAAAAGTCTTTTTGCTTTTACTAATAAAAAATAAGCTAGACCGGACTTCATATCTATTTAAGATGGGATCATCTGGGCAAGTTGTGCTCTTCCCTACCCCATAGAGAGGCATGAAAACACATGGCTAACAACTGAACAGACCCCAAAAACCTCATTCTTCTCAATGCTCCCCATGACATAGGAGAAGAGTATTTTCAAATGAATAAACACCATTTAAGCAGATCAACCTGCCACAATTGATGGCCCTTATTACTTTGATGTTCTTTGCTTATTCTCTACAAGATAATTTTGCCCCACATGTCATGAAAGAATTCTGTAATCAAATATCATTTTTAATTGTCCATGAAAACCTGAAAGAAGAGACTCGCTGGCAAGTTTCTAAATTCCACAGAAAGCAGTGACAGTAAATGCAACAGTCAGTTGGAATACAGAAAATAAAAAGAAATCCACTCCCTCTCCCTCACTGATTTGTAAGGAAAGAGGTAATGTATAAATTACAATTTTTGAATCAATGAGAAACTGCAATCATTTACCTGTACTTTCAATTTGTGGCTATATAGACAAACCAGCTTGACTTAAAAGATTTTTAGAAGCATTCCCTTCATCTTAAAAGAAGTTTGGATGCGATGAATCTGTTAGTCCTCCCAGCTCCGGGATCCTATGTTTTATGACAGTAAATTCACTCAAACAGCTGTTGTTTTTTAAATAACTAATTAGCACTACCATAGCTGGCTACTAAAGTTAATTGGGAGGAAAAAAAAAAAACCCACAGCAATGAATTATTTCAATGCATGTGATGATTTCTTTATAATGTATTATCTGTAAATTTTTGATGTAATTGTTTTACTATAAAAATGACAATATCTATTAAGTATTGAGTGTTTTTATTTGACAGACACTTGGGTGGTATTCTCAACCTTGACATCAACCCTATTTAAGTAGATGCTATAATTTCCCCCATTTTATATGCCGGAAGACTAAGACTCAAGGGGTTGAATGATGCTCCCATGGTCACAAGGATAAGAAACGATGGAGCTGGGATTTGAACCCAAACTGATCTCATGCCAAAACTTTTGCTCTTATTCATTATATCATGTAGTCTCCAGACTTAAGGATAAGGGTCTTTATCAAAACAAACAAATTTGATTCTATCCCTTTGATTGATCAGTTTACTGGCAGACCAACTAGTCTGTATAGCAAGACTCCAATAGGGTACTAGGAACCAATTTTTCCCATCATTGCCTGCTTTGAATGTTTTAATTATATTTCTACTTCCCTGTAGCTATAATACAATGCTCATGTAAAAGGAATCAGAGATCTATAATTATTTTCATCAAGTCTCAAACACAATCCACACTTTTTAAGAGGATGCTTATAAATATGCGTCTGAGGCCTCCCACTCACTCCCCATACATTGCTTTATTACTCAACTGTTTGCATGGTTCCTTTGACAGAGTGTGTCACTCTCATACCTAACAGCTAAATAGGATTGATATGATACCAAACAAATGCCTTTCTGTTCAGGAGAATTTATACTTGAGAAAACATGTTTCCCCTAGGAAGCTCCATTTATTCATCAGAATGAATCATGGGGATGGGTTACAAGGCAGCCCCCAAAGAGATGATTTGCTCCTCTGCTTGGATTGGCTGGGCTCTTGACTCTGAAAATATACCTACAAGTGAAGCATGTAGATTATCTTCCCAAAGTCTTCTTCATTCTGTTCATTTCAGTGGCAGAAGGGTAAGGCAGTGTTTAGACCTAAAGCGTTTTCCAAATGGAACATGCAAGTTGGATTTTAAACATTTACCAAGAAGGCATACTTTGAGTCCAGTCGTATTATTTTAAACAGAAACACTGTTTGGCCAGAAATGACTTCGGGACAGAGCTGATTCCAACATTCGCCGTGGCTACAAAAAGGATTCTTCTATTTTGGCCAGCAAATACTTCCAAAAAAACATTTCTAGCCATCCATGGGAAAGGAGTGAGTGCCCCCTGGTGAAAATGTGGGAAACGTTTCCATATGTTATTTTTGGCTGGCAAGAAGGTGCAGATGTCTTCACAATAAAAATATACTTGCTATGAGTGCTCGTCTCCTTGAGAAGAGTTGGCACCATTAGGAGCTCTGGATCTACAGTGTGGCAAAGACGCACGAAGGGAGGAGGAAAACCAAAGCAACCACCAAGACACAGTGAAGAGGGCAGACATGGATGTTATACAAGCCAGGGATCATGGGCAACTCTTCGTTTTATTTTTTATATCTGTTTGGATCATCTCTTTCTGTGCCTTCCAATTGCATTCTCTATCCATCTTCACCTTGCTGTGTCCTGGGAGGCTGACTTTCAGGGACTATGTTAACACCTTCCCTTGCCCTCTGGCTTCTAATTGGGTCCAACCAAAGGAAGACATGAGCAGGGAATCTGAGGGTGGGAGGAGTAACATCGGAGTATTTATTCCCAGCGCTTACTCCTTGCTGGTATAGGTTGGAAGGGATTATATCTCTCAACCTATAATCTTAGATCTGTTGTACAGCTGTCTCCTCTACCCATAACTCTCTAGGGTCTAGTGAATTCTCCCTTCCAAAGCCCCTTCAAAACTCCTCCTTTCTGTTACTGGCCTGGGAACTTCAACATTCTTTGTCAGGATTCCTTACTTCTACCCACACCTTTGTAAGAAGTCCATGCAGTAAACACACCCTCTGAGCCTCTGTAAGTGTGCCTCCTCTTTCCCACATGTACTTTGACTCGTGCAGGACTTTGCTATGTATTTTAAATTTTCTTCTTTTTTTAAAGATTTTATTGATTTATTTGTCAGAAAGAGAGAGAGAGAGCATTGTAGGGGGGTGGGGAGAGGTAGAGGGAGAAGCAGACTCCCCGCTGAGCCAAAAGCCCAACCCAGGACTCGATCCCAGGACCCCAGGATCATGATCTGAGCCAAAGGCAGACACTTAACTGATGGAACCCCCAGGCGTCCCCTAAAGTTTCAACAATAAGCATCTATCCCTGTCCAACTCCAAGTTTACCTAAGGTTACTGGTAGCCCCAAACTTCAATTCCACTAGCACTGATCACTTGGATTGACTGGAGTTCAAGCCAAAGAATGACAAAGTAGGACCCTGTTTTTAGGGTCTCACCTCACTGTCCTGTGCCCCAGGAAGGTAGTTAGCTCGCTGCCATCCTTGTAACTCAAGCCGTTGGCTTGGACTGCATCTGCATTCTGAACAGGAAAAAGAAAGGCTCTGTTTATCTTCAGGCTTCATCTATCTCCTTGGGAGGGAAGGAGAACAAGTTGTTCTGTCCAGAGGGATCTAAAAGATTAAGCAAACAGCGAACTGGTTCTGTGGGTCTAGAGTTGGCAGGATGGGGCACTCTGCAAGCTGCAAGAACAGAAGGGCAGCCTGCTGGGTCAGCTTCCAGGGCATCAGCCCCAGAGGTCTGCTTTTGGCAAGAGAATGCTGACGTAGTTAGACTTTGCCAGTTACACCTGCCCTCCAAACATCCGGACTCCCTTCATGGATCTATTATGAAACTGTCATCCAAGATTTTGCCTATATACTCTTGGAGGCTATGAATGGCAATGACAAGGGAGAAGCATGGATTTAGGCTCCAAAGTTGGGCTCCATTCCCAGAGCCGTTCCAATCTTCACTGTGTGGTGAGCAGCAATTCTACTTTTCTGGGACAGACCATCCTCAACTGTCAAATGGACACGACAGTACTTAGAACTTGATATCTGTATAGGGTGGCCTTCAGGGTAAATGACATCACGTACATGAGAGGCACCATTCCGCACACAGAGCTGACACTCAATGTCTGATCGGACATCTTCCCTTTAACTTTCTGAGGTATTGTAGGGTTCCACATCTCTCCCGAAATCCAATAATGAGATCAGCATGAAGAAAACTGCTGAGAACTCACATGGAGATTGAATTGTTCTGCACCAAGGAAGTTCCTCCTTGCTTCCTTTCACATCTGCTCAGGGTTGATACACTAGGCATAATAAAATTAATGATAAGTGGGCACCTGGGTGGCTCAGTGGGTTAAAGCCTCTGCCTTCGGCTCAGGTCATGATCTCAGGGTCCTAGGATCGAGGCCCGCATCGGGCTCTCTGCTCAGCAGGGAGCCTGCTTCCTCATCTCTCTCTCTCTCTGCCTTCCTCTCTGCCTACTTGTGATCTCTCTCTGTGTGTCAAATAAATAAAATCTTAAAAAAAAATAAAAAATAAAATAAAATTAATGATAAGAGCTAATTATTGAAGACTCATTACACAACCAGCACTGTGCTGAGACTTTTTAAAATTTCATGTTTATCAAAGATATAAATGCATATATTCAAAGAGCCAAAGAGTTGTACAAGTTAATGCAAAACTCAGCAACTCCCTACTTTTTGCTCCACTCATCTTTCACTGAAGCTACCGTTTCCAACTCTCTGAATAGATTATTTGGGTATTTATCTTCATATCTCTAAACAACACACTTAGGATCACATCTTTGTTTTTCAGTGTTTGACATTATCTATCGACTCCCTTCTTTGGATGATGACAATTGAGCTTTTATTCACTCCCTGGTCCCTCACCACACACTTTACAGTTGTACACAATACAACTTTCCATTCCCCCAACTTCCTAATATAACTATTTTGTAATTTCGCTAGATCAGTATTCAGTGTTGACATTAAGACTACACAAATGCTATTCACAGCTGAGTCATGAGCAAATAATTGTGTTTCTTTTCTGTATAAATTTTAGTTTCTCTGCAGATAATTGTCTTGTTTCCTTATTTGTTTTGTTTTCTGTGAACTTAACTCTAATTCAACTTTAAACTCTCTGTCTTTTGTCTAAATCTCTTTTCAAAATATTTAGATGATTGGATATTCTATCGATTTGCTATTCTTGGAGAAATCTTTCCCAGGGGTCTCTGATACGTTCCCACCGGAATCGGTTTGCCTCTAGGCCTGGTGTACAGACCCTGGGGTCCCCCTTCAACATCTTCCTGTGGATTCCCTTTGCCTCTCTTGTGTGTTGAACCCCAACCTCTTTCTTGAGTCCCATGTCTTCCTTCTTTAACCCACTGAGCCACCCAGGCGCCCCCATGTCTTCTTTCTTATTGGTTTATTCCCATGTTTGGGTGGAGCATACCTTCTGGCAGCTTCCTAAGAAAAGAAACGTAGGAGATAGAATTGTTTAAACACTGCTTACCACAAAACACCTATATTCCACTCTCAGACTTGATTGATAGATTGGCTATGTGTAAAATTCCAAGTAGGCAAATGTTTCTCCAAATTCTAAAGGCATTTCTCCATTGTCTTCCAACATTTCGCATGGCTGTTAAGAAGCTTGAAACCATTCTGATTCCTGGCCCTTAGTGGGTGACTATTTCTCTCTCTCTTTCTCTCTTTGGCCCTGGTGTTCTGAGATATGTGGGTCTGGTGTAGGTCTACTTCCAACTTCCATTTTCCAGGAAATTTTCTTGGCTTAATCTTTTCTTCGGTTTCATCTTCAAGCTCTCCTACTGATCTCATTTCTGCTCTCATTTTTAATTATCAAGGGTTCCACTTTGTTTTCTAAATGTTCCTTTTTTAAAGCATCCTGTTCTTGATTTATATATACAATAATAAAAGGATTTTTCCCTTTCTTCTCCCTGCATGGTTTCCTTTTTTTTTAATCAGACCGTTTTGTTAGTATCATTGCTTATTTGTATTGATATCTTTTAATGTTTAAGTTTTCTCCTGCATCTGGTAGTCCAGTTTTCTGCTATATTTAAGAGTGAGAGAAGAAAAAGCAGATTCACTTTAAGCAAGACACAATGACTGTGAATTTTTCTAGGTGCTCTGTCTAGGCTGCTCCTTTGCAAAACATCCACAGGCCATGTCAGATTCCCCCGAAAGACTCCTTTCATCTCCTAGGAAGGAACAAGGCCTGAATTCACTTCTGGAAGCTGAGGGAAGGGAGCACTGGGGGTCTTAGTAACTAGAATGCATTCATTCACTTAAACCCTGTTTTTTGTTTTTTGTTTTTTGTTTTCAGTAGGGTAACCCCATATCAGGTATGACTGGGATCTCCCAGTCCAGAAACGTTCTGTTTTAACCTCTTCAAAGAATAAACTTCTGGTCTTTTATTGGGGTGAAAGAGGGACAGTGTTCTGGCTGGATGCCAGTGGGGAGGGGCTATGAAGCTCAAACAGTTCTCATATAGGTTTTCAACTAATCCTACTGGACTCTGATTCTCTGCCTCACTCCATCCTGTGTTCCTGATCTCAAGCCTTTGGGTCTGTGATTTAAATCAGGTTGATTTTTAGCTTTTCACACTACAAGGCTTGGGATTCTGTTCTCTCAGGCATGCTGTCACTTACCATTCTATTTCTCTGTTAATGGCTTCCAAATACTTTTTGCCACTGTCTCTCCTCCCATTCATTTATTCAAACCAAAGCAAAATACTTCTTTTTAGTATAATATTAGTGGTGTTGAGCGGAAGACGAAGGTAGATAGGTAAAATGAACAAATTCCAAATACAGTCTTTACTCAGATGTCCCACTAAGCACTTTGCATATATTATTCATTTATTCCTCACAACCCTGCTTTAAGTAAGGTACAATTATGATCCCCATTTCACAGATGTGCAAACCAAAGTTCAGAGAGATTAATTTACCCAAGGACACACGAACGATAGGAGACACAACTGGGATTTAAAATCAGGTCTGTGTGACTCCAGAGACTTTTAATTACCATATTGATGCACAACACACAGAAATAATATAGACTTAAGGAGAAAAACATATGGTTCTGACTCTTGACCCAATAATCTAGTGTCTCCTTGTCAGCACACATTATACAAAGTCTCTACTGGATCTGAATTAAAATGCATCACACAAGGATTTATAGTATCATGTCTTGGACTTAGTTAAACCATTGTTTGAAAGTTTGGATTATAACTGTCATCTTATTAGATTATAATATCATGGCTAACATTCTACATAAAACACTATAGAGGAAAGAAGACTGAAATGTGAGCTCTTTCGGTGAGCATTTTGATCAAAGGCAATAACTTCATCAGAGGCACTTAGCTGGTAAAATAAGGCAGATCTAATATTCAAACTTTTTATAATTTGAGTATATAAAATTAAATTTTCTCTTACAGTCCATGACCATCTTTGCTTTTGCACAAGTGTTTGAGAAAGTGAGAGAAGATTCTCTTTTTTTCTGGGAGGAGGGATCTACTTTGCATAACACCCCTGGTATCTCTCTGCCAATCTGTCTCTGGCCCCAGGTAAGGGGGAGGTGTGAAAAAGAGTGATGGTTAATCCCTAGTTCCCACTCTTTCTATTTCCTTTTTGTACACTGGCCATCTTCTGGAAACATCTCTCCTCGTTGCTCTAGGGACCAGGACTCCCTGTGACTAGCGTGTAAGTATGTGAGTCAGCCAGGGTTCTACCAGAGATCCCCTGCAAGGACTTGGCTTCTGCAGTTGTGGGAGCTGACTAGGAAAGTCCAGCATTCATAGGGCAGACTGTCTGGGCATGCTGGGAACTCTTGAGCAGGGGCTGATGCTCTAGTCCACAGGCTTAACTGCTTCTTTCTCAGGGAAACCTCGGTTTTTTCTCTTAAGTCCTTTCAACTGATCATATCAGACCCACCCAGATTATCCAGGTTCATCTCCTTTACATAAAGTCCACTGATTGTAGATGTTCATCACACCTGCAAAATACCTTCACAACAACACCTAGATTAGTGTTTGACTGAATAACTCTGTACTATGTGCCTACCCAGGTAGATACATAAAACTGACCATCACCGTGTTGCAAGCTCTCGTTCACTCAGGCCGAAGTCACATTCTCAAATACCAGCTTTCCTTGGCATGTAGTAGTTGCTCAAAAAGCACTTATTTGAATAAATGCATAAGTGATGTTCTCCAACTGCTTATACTTCTCAATGTGTTTGGAACTCAGTATGCAAGAAAGGATAGAGTCCATTGCAATCCCTCAAACTCACCCTGTCTTTCCCCCACTTCCAAGGCTGAATCCAGTGGGTCCAAGGAAGGATGGATGCCAAGAAAGGCGGTCAACAAGTAGAGAAGTGTCCCATGTGATAAAGAAGCATCCCAAGTGGGGTGCATGCAGCTCAAAGAAATGTGGGAATAAAAGAAGCTTCTACCTGATGATGGATGAACAAACCCAGCAAGCTGCACTTGGAGCAAGGAACCCGAGAGCAATCAAATGCTGCTCATGTTCTCAAATAGGGTGTAGAAAGAGCTGATGAAGGTCAAAATAGGAAAGGCTGGGCTTCTAGAACTGAAGGACAACACAGCAGCCTGGATCAATGACCCAGGCCAGATGGGACCCTCTAAGCAGATGCCAATAGTGAGCTTTGAGGGTCCAGGACTCAGCATCCTTCTCTACAGAGCTGTGACATGAGTAGGGGCCCCACAAACTAGACAGCTCCAAGAGAAATGTTTAGGGATGAGGGGAATCAACCCTGCATTGATTGAGATTCTGTCCCATATTCTCCCACCTCAACCTTCCTTCTCAGAATGGAAGTTCAAGAAGCAAATGAAGTTGGATTATGATAAAAAATGACTTTTCATTTCCCACCTATCAGAGTTGTGGACCAATATTCATGCCTGGCTACACACAGAGACTGGTGGTGTGGACCACAGGTACTTTACCACAGGAAAGAAAAAAGCCCTTTTTCTTTCCTGTCTGCCTGCCTTTCTGATTGATTGATTGATTGATTGATTGATTGCAAGATAGAGACTTTGGAATGTTTCACAAATTACACCTATGCTAAATGAGTGGCCCAAGGTATCTAGGATCTTCCCAGGGATGGAAGAGACAATAATGCTTACTATTAGAACAGGGGAAAAAAATGTGAGTGGATGTGTCCTTTAACCCCACAGAGAAGAATGTAGGTCCTTTGCTTTAACCAGAAGAGGATGGAAGGTTTGGGGGAGGTTTTTAAATTTTTAGCTGCATCCAAAATACATTTTGAAAATGAAATTTAAATTTGTGTATGAAGGTAGCTGACTATTCGGATGTTCTTTCACATTGATTCGATTAGAAAAGAATCTTTATAAAATAAAATGGGCTCCTACAACACCAGGTGTTCGTAAACAGGTACGTGCTGGTAGAAATAGAACTTGGGCAACTTTAGAAAAGTGTTTGGTGATAACTACCAACCTGTGACTCAGCAATAAGAGAAATGTGGAATGTAGTCACCAGAAAATATTGTGATCAAGTTCAGAGCATGACCACAATACTCAGCAGCTCCTCCCAAATGTAGTGTCTATGTCCCAACCTCTTGAATTTGCAATACCCATTCACTAGGGGGCGCTCCTGGGTGGCTCAGTCGTTAAACATTTGCCTTCGGCTCAGGTCATGATCCCAAGGTCCTAGGATTGAGCCCCGCATCGGGCTCCCTGCTCAGCGGGAAGCCTGCTTCTCCCTCTCCCACTCCCTCTGCTTCTGTTCCCTCTCTCGCTGTGTCTCTCTCTCTGTCAAATAAATAAAATCTTTTAAAAAATCTTAAAAAAAAAAAAAGCCATTCACTAGGTATCCAACTACATCTTGAGTTCTGTGCCAGTCCCTGGCGGATACAGTGGGGAAGAAAATGGGCACTTTTGTTACTCTTAGGGAATTTATATTCTAGTGGGGTCTACTTCAACTTAGCCAGTAACAGGGAGCTCATTACTTCCAAGGAAGCCTATTCTACTCCCAGTAACTTTCATTGTTAGAAATGGCTTCCTTGGGGGCACCTGGGTGGCTCAGTCAGT
Organism: Ailurus styani; assembly: GCA_002007465.1. NCBI lineage: Eukaryota > Metazoa > Chordata > Mammalia > Carnivora > Ailuridae > Ailurus > Ailurus styani. The sequence continues at coordinate 7,221,515 of LNAC01000036.1, read as the reverse complement.
TAAGCACTGGACTCTTGGTTTCAGCTCAGGTCATGATCTCAGGGTCAAGGAATTGAGCACAGAGTGGGGCTCCATGCTCAGCAGGGAATCTGCTTGAGATTCCTCCCCCCTCCACCTGTCCATCCCCCTGATAGATAGATACACCCCCCTTAGATAGATAGATAGATAGATAGATAGATAGATAGATAGATAGATAGATAGATAGAAAGAAAGGCCTCCTTATTTAAGCCAAAATCTCTCTCCCTGTAACTTTCAGTTCAGTCTCTGATGTAGCAGAACAAACTTCCATGTCTCCTGATCCTCCTTTTCTCTGGATTAAACAGCTTTGTCCCTTTCCTGGTATCTTGTTTCATACGGTTTCAAATACCCCCACTTCCTGGCCACCCTCACGGGACAAGCTCCAAGTTGGCTGGATTTCTATTCAAGTGTTAGACTCAGAATCGGACACAATATTTCAGGTAAGACTTGATCTGGAACAGGCTTTCTTCACTCTAGCACCATTGGCAGTTGGGGTAGGATAATTCTGCGTAGTGGGGGCTGTACTAACCACAGTAGAATGTGTAGCAGAGTCCCTGGCTTCTGGTTGTGACAATCAAATATGTCTCCAGACATTGCCAGATGTTCCTTAGGGGGGGAACATCATCCCCATTTGAAAACCACTGACCTAGAACGGCATGATTTCTGGGTTTGCAAGCTGGATGTTCTATGTCTACCCTTCCGCCACCAAGCTGCCAATCTTGCCTGGACTTCTCAGGCAGAAACTACAAGGCTGCTTTTGCTTGTTCTTAACTACGTTGCCCAAAATAAATACATACGTAAAATAAAATGGCAATCACCCAGAGAAAAACAAAAATTGCATTGTGCCCCCACAAAACAGAAACTCTCTTTGCTCCAGTAAAATAAAGTCAATAGCTTTATCTTGCATCCATGTCTCTTTCAGAAGAGAAGAGTCAGAGTAGAATTAAACAGACAAAACCTGAGTCTCTATGACCACATAAAAAAAGACCCAGGGTCCAGAAACAAAGCAGGTATAAGTTTAATCCCCCACCAACCTCATTCCCTGTGCCATTATGGTGGGGCAGGAGAGAAAAAAAGTTTATGGGAAGGAAAGCGAGCTGGCGGACTGCCGGGTTCTTAGAATCTTCAGGAGTCCTACAAGTCCAAATCAAAAATCTGGTCTTTGTCGTCTGCCTCAAAAGCAGATCTTCTTCTTATTCTTAACTGAATAAAGAACAGCCCAATGCGTAAAAAGCAGACACTGAGAAATAAGGCAGGTGGTGCGGTTTTACCAAAAAAGTATCTTAATCAGGCTGAATTTAGTTTAGGAGGTGGACTTTTGAAATGGGCAATAGACCGGATCTCAGTGACTTGGTAAGCCGTGGAAATTTAAGTTTGTTACTGTTGTTAGCTTGACACTCCTCTGTTGGCACCTATAGGAATCCTCTTTATATAATGAGATCACTTCCGGAATAGGGTGGTGTCAGCACTTAGCACAAGAAGGTAAACCAAGTGACCTTCTCTTTGTCTTCCTGCCTAGAGGGAATACACTCTGAGCTTTTGTACATTCTTGGGAGGAAGGGGGGACACATTATTTTGTTGTGGGTGTGCATAACTAGAGGAATTCCTTCAAGTTTGGGGTGGGAAGTGGGCAGTGAAAGGCCGGTGGTTGCTTCTTTTGTTTAGTTTTTATTGTGCATGACTAAATGTATTAGACATGTTGGATCAGAGAATATGCATCTGTGAATCACAGTGCTGTGGAATTTGTATGTGTTTTGCCTACTAATATCAGTTGCCCTTTTTCAGCTACAAAAGCCTCCCTACGTACATGATATCTGAATTACTTTAATAAAATTAGAGACAGGGCATGCTATGTTGAGTCTTCTGTAAGAAATGACAGATCCTTCCCAAAGCCTTTCTATATAATGATTTTCTGTGGTTTATGTTTTCTTCAAACACAAAATAGGAAAAGATGGGGAAGTAGGAATCATAGGAAAGGGAGGGAGTTTGATGAACATAAGAGGTTTTAGAAACAACTCTTTATAGCCTACAAAAAATTACAAGTAAAAGTACATTTTTGAATTTAATCTTTTCAACAAAAATGCATTGAATCTCTACTATATGAAAGGGGGTTGACTTGGCCAGGTCATAGAGCTCCATATGCTCTCTGGAAAGCTACTGATTCAAAGGACAGGCCCTTCTTTAAATATTATTTGGGCTGGTTTTTATTCTTTTGTGGATGGAGTTGTAATAAAGTATTGCACGGGGCTACTGCTAGACACCAGGGGGAGAAATCTGAACATCGCATGGTCTTTCATCAGCTTTATTGTCATTCCTTGGGAGAAGAAAAATGAGATTTTCTTAATCGCAGAAGTATGGCAAATTTCTTTCTTCAAATCTCAAAATGTTTTTCAGTGAAGATTTTCCATTGAGAGAGATTATTATTTAGGGGGAAATCCTTGAAAACGTCTCTGCTCCATGTTTGAAAAATCCCTCTCCAAGAGGATTACTTCAAGCTTTGTCACAAAGCCAGGTGCTTTGTGTTTAAAACAAAGGTAAAGGCGGTGTGCCGGAAGGAGCCCTGGACAGGGAGGGAGGAGTCCACCTGTGTCCGGACCATCCTTTTACCACGTGACCCTGAGCAAGTCATTTTCTTTCTCTATGCCTTGGTTTGCCCATTCGCAAAAGGAGGGCTTTGGGCTAGATTATCGTTAAGGCCCCAACAGCTCAAAGAAATCTTAAGATTAAATTTGTTCCTGCCTGCCAGCCAGATATCATTCTGAGCAAACATATTTGCTCCGTTGAATGGCTGTGTTTCCCCATACACATAATTGAAGATATTTTATACCTGAAGTTACAATTTCATCACTTACCTACCCCATATCATTTAAGGTCTCCTCGTTATGCTTTGAAGTTCAAAGAAAAGAGAAGACTCTGTATAATGAGAATGGCCCCTTTGAAATGCTTCCTTCGCAGCTGCAGGCTCTGTGGATCTTGCACTGTATGAAGGCTATTGTCATGCAGATGTGTTCCAAAGTGCGTCTGTAGCGAGAACATTTCCATGGGTCTTTACTATATTTCTTCTATTATTCATAGAACACAATGTAAATGAAGCCATAAATTTTACCCCCCACACTAGATGGAGAAAGAAGATAATGGAAATTGTGAATTATGAATGAATCACTGTTATTGTAATTCCTTAAGGATTCTGATGGAGATGATTAAATTCAGGCAAAGACACAGATTCTAAACTTTTATGCCTGAGTCCTCAGTCATGCCGCCTGGAAGTTTACAAGGAATGGAATAGAGATGGTCTCTGTTTTGCATTTACCTGCCAAATTATCTCACAGAGAATCTACCTGGACCTGGACAGATCACCTTATTAAAGATGAAGAATTCTTTCCCGTGGTGGGGGTGGGGGGTTGCAAAACGCATGTGTCTTCCGACCACTCAAACACTAGTGCTCAGGATCCTAAATACAGAACAGCTGAAGCCTTCAACACTGAGTTCCTGGAATTTATTCTTCCTTTTAGAAAACTAGAGGGAGGAAGCACAAAGTAATTAGGAGCCACTATCCTCCTGAAAAAGATGATCTGGCGGTCTAATAAAGTCAAGGATGTAAATAACTTTTTTTTTTCCTTTTAGATTTGTTTTGTTAACCAGCATTCTGGTCAACGGTTCTTCTCTCAGCCATGGCATGAAGTTTTTCTGAACCATGACGGGGGTCCATGAGATTCAGAGGCCGTTTTGGTTTTGACAACGATGGGAAATAATTAGAAGTACTTCACTGATGTGAGACAAAGCCTCTGGAAAATTTCAACCTTAATCCACTTTAGTCTTGTGCCAGGCCTTTAGAAGGTTAGAGTCACCAGAATGAGATTTGAGATGATATTGCACAGCTCATGTCATTCCAGAAAGAACTCTTCTGCAGAACCCTAAGGTAAACGGTTGACATTTTTATATTACCAAATATGCATGAATGGGTACAGATATAGGTATATGCAGACTTCTTTTCAGGAGCTGCTCTCTGCTCTCAAATGCAAAAGAATTGAAAATTTAGAATATACATGATTCTTTGGGGAGTAGAAAGTGCCGGTGGCAGTTCCCCATTCAAGGTGCTAATATTCACCAAAACGTAGTAGATGCAGGATGAGCTCGAAGTTCTTGCACAGCCAAAATCCCTTCCCCAATCCTTATCTGCAAAATGAGAAATTTGGATAAGATGGTCTCTAAGGTAATTTCCAGCTCTAACTTGCTCAGTTCTTGAGTAGAAAGCAAAACGAGATGCAAATGTTCCCATTTGAAGGGGCCTGGGTTATGAGACGTTCTAGACGCTAGACCCCATCCTCTGTCCTGGGATTTCAGGGTGTCCTCAAGGTCTAGAATGGGGGTTATCTACCTCGAGCCAAGTTTAGAGGGCACAAACAAGGGCACTGCAGCTACTAGCCAAGAAGAGTCTTTGCCAGTTGCCAAAAGTAAGGACAACTATGGGCTAAGGATGCTAATTCCCACAGCAAGTGGGTGCTGAGATCCATTGTGCTCACTCAGAAAGGAGCTCACATAGAGGCCAGGCAATGTGTAAGAGAAACTTCTGTCTGGTCTATATAGGTATTTCAAATATGCTGCCTTCAGCCCAGGACCCATCCATGTCTCTTCTTTTTTGTGGGCCCTCCTGACAACTTCAGGGTGTCGATCAGCATTTAGTGAGGGTAACAGAATTTAGGCCACACTGAGGGCATGCAATGTAGAGAACCAGTTACAAAGGTGTTAGAAAGGCTGATGGGGTCATCAGGAGACACTGTGGCAACCTAAAGAGTTGGGGAAACAAAGGGACAAAGGGAGGAAGTAGTGTTCACAGAGCTCCGGCTCAGGCCGGAACCAGAGAGGTAATACAGCTGCCATTAGAGATGCCACCGGGAACAGAGACAAAAGAGGGAGAAATGCCCTGACACCTCCCTCCTCTCACCTCAGACCCAAGGTCCGGGCCAGGCCACCATAGACAAACCTTCCCATAGGCCACATGTGCCAGAGAGCCTGGGAGTGGAGTCTACAAGGGTCAACGCTGAGATGCAAAGCAGAGCAGCAGAAGGGTGAGAGCAGGGTCTCAGAGAGAGTGGGTAATGACCCACACACCTTGAGATCCTTTTCTAGCATAGAAGCCAGAAGTTTTCCTCTAATGCAACTCAAATCTTTCCTGTTCCTCTGAGGCCTTAGGCTTTTGAAACTCAAATCCAAGAAGAGACATGGTTCTCCTGAATTTCTGCTAAGACAGTGAAGATGGAGAGCCTGGGTGGCAGAATGGAGGCATGGCAAGAGTTGGAGAAATAAGCAAGAAGCCACAAACATGTGGCTTATACTTTAAAAATGCTACACCATTGTGTGTTTTTCTGCATGGCCACTGTTGCTCTTCCAGGCCCATGGCCTGACACCTGTCACAGCAGCCTCCTAACTGAGCATCCCATCCCAGACTCCCAGGAATAAAACAGATTTTCACATATGTTAAAAGTCCCATCAACTTTACTTACACAATGGTCATATTTAACGAATGTCAAAATGGACACATCGGTTATTTCTCATCAGACAGAATATTCTGAGAGTGTTAGGATCCCAGACACAGCCCGCATTAATTCTTTGTCTATTCTAATTTGATAACACCAGGAACCAAATATCCATGACTCATCCCTCCAAACAACCCAGGTAGAAGTTTCTGGTCACCTTCATTTCTAACTCACAGGGCTGGGTCATGTTTCCACTGTGCCCCTCACTTCTCCTTTAATGACATGATTCATCCTTGTAATTACCCATTCAAAGTCTGTCTTTCCCTGCAATAACACACGCTTTCACTTTGTAGGGACTGTGTCGGCATGATCACCAAAACGTCCCTAGTCCCACAATGTCTGGCACATCACAGGCATTTCATAAATATTTGTGCAATGAATGGTTGAATGAATGGATAAAGCCAACTCCTAGGACCACCTTCAAGCATGCTAGAGAGATATTTTCCTCTTTGGAAAGACAGACTTTCACACAGACAAAGAAGGAAGTGCAAAAGATTTCATGGGTCTGAAAATTACCTGCCTGCTGCCCTGCCATGGTTACCGAATTCTCTGGACAGATTCATTTCCCAGGGTTGCCATACATAGTCCCCAGTAGCTCCCGTCAAGGAGTTCTTCCTTAAGTGGCACATTTAGGCCGTATCAGAGGAGCAAGTAGTTGACAAGGATGAACTGAACATTCTGAGGTTACAGGAGCAGAGGGGATTTGGGCTTGGGAAGAGCTACTTCAATTAAAATAATTCTTTTCAAGTACAATTTGCAAAATGTAATTTTTATGTCTGACTCTCCTCGAAAATCTTTCACCTTTTTATGACATTTCCATAATTACTTTTTGAGAGGAAAGTTTCCTTTTCCAAAAACTATGACTTTCTGAAAAATCAATGATTCCTACCATAGCCCCCCTAGTCATTAAACGAAGATGAAGCAATGAAAATAAAATTCTGGCACAGGCTACAACATGAGTAAAACTCTGAAACCATCATGCCGAGTGAAGTAAGCCAGACACAAAAGGACACATTTTGCAGGGGTCGGGTTCCTAAAATAGGCAGATTTATAGAGAGCCAGAAAGAAGAACCTGAGTTACAAGAGGGTTGAATGGAGGGTTATTATCTAAGAGACCCAGAGTTTCTGCTTGGGATGATTAAAAAGTTCTGGAAACAGTTGCACAACATTCTGAATATACCGAATGCCCCTGCCTTTTACTCTCAAATGTGGTTCACATGGTTAGAACACACACACGCACACACAGCCATGACCCAACTGGATTAATCCCAGAAGTACAGGAATGGTTTCATATTAGAAAATCCATACATGTAACTCACTTTAATAGGCGAAAGGAGAGAAAACATTTTTTTTAAGTCCTGCTACTGTCACTGACCCCAGAGTTATTTCCTATGCTAATGATTCCCAGTCAAGTCTGCTTGAAGTTTTTAACCCAGCCATAAAGTGAGTGTCAACAGGACGCCATTGTAAAAATGGCACCAAATGAGGGTCATTTGTAGAGTCTTCTATTCTTCTCTTTTGCATTTTTCTTTGGTTTGTCCAGGCAAATCAATTCAGTAAACATACGAACTGTCTTTTCAAATGTGATTTATGGGACTATTTAAGTACTCATCACTGGAGGCTCTTTTTCTTCCCCCAGCCCCTCCTTCTCACTATTCCCAAGACTTCAAATTGCAAATGTTTCAGACAAGGAAACTTTCTAATGTACAACGGATTTCAATTTGGTTCCCGTTGGACAAAGTGTGGAGTTCCCCACTCACCTGAAAAGAGACTTCAATAGAACAGTTCTCTTCAGCTTTGAAAGAGGAGAGAAGAAAAAGTAATAAAATCACAACCTGTATGAGTCTGCAGAGGGATATTCACCAAATTCTGGAAGGCCAAGGTCAAGGGAACTCATGCTTTTATGTGTCAAAGAGGTAGGTGAAGAAGGCACGGGAATAAAATAACTTACTCAACATGCAGTGGTATAAGGGATTTACAAACATTGTTCAGACTCTATGTGTAAATAATGCCAAGGCTTCAGATAAATTTGTAAATGACATCTTCATTCTGGATTCTTTAATAGCTACTCAGTAATTATTAAGTATATACCATTTATATTTCAGTAACTTACAGTGAATAATATTTTGAAAGTCTGAGGTATTTGTGACATTCACCCCCCTTCCAAAGAACTGCAATATTTAAGGAAGGCTAGATTAATTCATGGATCCCAGAATAATGGACAGCAACAGAAAGAAGTCTATGGGTCACCTCCAGTTACCAACTGGGAAAATCTATAAATCTGACCACAGTGCATCCAGATCTTGGTAGTCTTGCCAAAGAGAAAATCCTGTCCTGACCCCATGTTGACTATGCCCTATTCCCACTGGCCTCTGTGATTCTGATAGGCCAGGCTCCTTCCTACCTGGGGCCCTTTGCACATGCTGTTCCTTCCACCCAGAATGATCTCCCTGGAGAACTCTGCATGTTGGCATGAGCTATCTTTCACTGTCTGCTTCAGTTGCTCTTCTGGGTTGCTTCACTCCCTACAAACTACTAGGTCCCCCTGTTACATACCCTGTAAGCACACCTGCACCTGCTTTCCAGTAGCCTCCATCACAAGTGGAATTAGCTTCCATAATTAGTTTCCGTAATTAGGTCCTGTCTCCCCTGCTAGACTCTAAGCCCCATGAGGGCAGAAATGATTGTGTGTTTATCAGGATAAGCTACATATTTTGCAGGGCCCAATGCAAAATGAAACCATGGAGCCTTTTGTTTGAAAGTTAGTAAGAACTTCAAGACAGCAACAACAGAACCTTGAGCCAAGTATGGAACCCTCCTAAACCTGTGGCCTTGGGGGAATTCCATGAGTCACATGCCCATGAAGCTCTGATCTTTATCATTCATCACTGTATCCCCAGCTCCAAGCAAAGGGCTTGGTACATAGTAGGTGCCCCATCAGTATGAGTTTATTTATGAGCAGACAAAGTGCAGGAACTCTCTGGCATCCTTTTCTTCCTTTGCTCACCCATTTTCCATCACTTCAAGACAAGAAACATGGTTCCTGCTACGGTCATGTCTTGGCAACCAGCTTTGCACAGCTTCTTTTAAAGGTTAGAAACTTCTCCAGCAGCCTCATCCAGAGCCCCTAAGATTGATATTTCTCAGAAGTTCCAGCTGAGAAATGTATTTTTATGTTTCCTTAAAGGAGACTCCAGTGCATCCTTCAGTGAACTGTTCTTGAAGAGAAGGGGAAAATCAATGCTTTCAGATAGCATTACCTTGCCCTGAATAATCCTGAAGCTGCCCATGACTTACTGTAGAGAGTATAATTGAAGTGAGGATAAACTGCACACCATTTCAAAGTCTACTAAATTGAAACCGTTCTTTTTGTTGACACATGCTTGGGAAGCTGTAGATAATGTGATTTAAAATAAATGCACTGGTCCCGTATACTTATATAATTGAAATAAATATGGAATAACCCATAGAGTCCACGGGCAGTTGGGTAAATTAACCCCTTGCATGCTGGGAGACAAGGCATTGGCACAAGGAGGAGGACGAGGCACCGAGTAAATTTTGGGGAGAAGAGGGCACACACCCTGAAATAAAACAGACACCTCCGAATGCTGAGTTTTCAGAGACTCGGCCTGAGTTTTGTGGGAAAAATGTCCTGCCAGGTGATGAATCCTCTCTTGATTCTTCCACCCTGAAATTCTGTTGAGTCAATATTAAGGGCTCCTGGTACCATAGGGTAATAGCTACAGTAGATTTTTTTAAAAAGAAAGAGGTGAGGGGCAAAGGATCAGTTTTCTTTCCTCTCATGCTTCCCAGGACAATAAAGAGCAAAACACCAGGCGCTGCATTAAAGTGTTTTCATCAGAGCCCTTCTGAGCAAACTTTGAATATGCAATTTCTCAATCAGGGTGCACCTGAAGACCTGGGGCAGCGGGGCGGGGCGGGGGGGGATGTCCAGAGTTTAGGGTTTCATCAGAGGAGCAGAGACACCATGAGTGACAGGCCAGCTCTGTTACAGGGTTTAGGTCATTGGTGATCACAGACGCTGGTTAGCAGTCTGTGAAGGTCTGTTGGTCTGTGTCTGATCCTGAAGTCAGCAGGCTCAGCCATTGTGAAAGGAAGACGGATATGCTATGAGGAGGAAAAGGCCAGAATGGAGCCAGAAGGACATTCTGAAACTGTGAGGAGGAACTAGAAGCGGTGTCCGGCTCTCATACGAACCCACACTGTCTCTAGGCACCTCCCTACTTACAACACCACTGGTACGTGTGACCTGCTAGGGATCCACATGTGAGCCCGTCCCAGGGTTCAGAGAAGCTTAGGGTAGAACCAGTGGGAAAGAGGAAGCCATGGGCCCTGCTGCTGGTCTGCGCCATGTGACTGGCAGACCCAACGTCCAGCTTGAGTGCAACAGCGCCTGACCATACACCACCTTCCTTCAGAACAAGGTGGCCCCTTCACTCCGTCTTCCAAATCTCACACAGGCTTCTCTCATGGCCAAGCCTAATCCAGGACCATGCAAGGAAATGTAGCTCCTGCTTAGCCAAATGTAATACAAATCCTCAGGGGACAATAATTTGCAGAACACCAAACCATGTTTCATCAAAGCTCTTTTGACAAATCTTTGAATGTGTAACCTTTCAGTTAGGGTATACCCTAACAAACAAGAGAGTGTGATTGGAATTAGACACAGCCCTAGATCTGGGCAGAACTGGGGTGTGCACACAGCAATGGTCCTAACTGAGGACCGGTCCCCTCCCCCAGGGGGGCGGCATTTAGCAATTCTGAAAATATTTTTGGATGTTACAAATAGAAGTGTGCTACAGGTATCTAGGACCGTAGAAACCAGAGATGCTGCTACACATCCCACAAATGCTCAGAACAGCCACTTACAACAAAGAAATATGCAGAACAAAATGTCAATACTGCTGAGCCTGGATCCCATAAGGATCTCCAGACTTGGAGGAAGGGGTACTTGACTGCCTACAGTCATTGAGGGTTCCAAAAGAAACAGAAGAATATTATATCATTTTAAAACTGCATACTAGGGCGCCTGGGTGGCTCAGTGGGTTAAAGCCTCTGCTTTCGGCTCAGGTCATGATCTCAGGGTCCTGGGATCGAAGCCCGCATCAGGCTCCCTGCTCAGTGGGGAGCCTGCTTCCCCCTCTCTCTCTCTGCCTGCCTCTCTGCCTCCTTGTGATCTCTCTCCCTCTGTGAAATAAATAAATAAATAAATAAATAATAAAAAAATAAAAAAATAAAACTGCATACTAATTGAAAGTAAGATGATCTCATTGTGAAAATAAATGAGGTAGATCAGTATGTATTGGTATAGTCATTGACAGCTGGAAAAAAAAAGCAAAGGGCACACCAAACAGCATGTATGGTATTAAAGCCTTTTTGGTAATGGGCAACACTTACCATGCTGTCTTATATGAGTGCCCCCAGAAACAAGCCCTGAGACAAGGATTCAAATTCAAATCGTTTCTGGGAGATGATCTCAGGAACACAGGTAGGAGTTTGGGAAGTGAGAGAGGGGAGTGAAAGCAGCCAATATGGGATACTTTACTGAGTCAGAGTCAGTTACCACTGTGGGAAAACAAAGCTCACTCCTGTTGGAGACTCGGAAAGACAGAGTAGGACACACATGTCAGAGTCAGTCCACCTGAATGGTGAGGGAGCTGGGGTATCTATCCACCAATTCGCAACAGCCATTTGTTGAGGACTGCTCTAGGGATGGGAGGGGGAGGGATTAATTCTCGAGAACTTCAGTGTGCCACGTGGGCTTCAGTGGCCAATGAAAGTCTAACCTCAGGGACAGTCCTCAGTGAAGAAATTTGAATGCTGACAGCTGGGACTCAGGTAGGCATGAACTGAAGGGGAAGGATGAGGGCACAAAGATAGCATCTCTGTGACTATAAAACAGAAGTGTCTTATGAACCAAGGTCTTTTTTATAGGGGCATCTGGGTGGTGCAGTCAGTTAAGTGTCTGACACTTGATTTCAGCTCATGTCCTGATCTCAGGGTTATGGGATCGAGCCCTGCACTGGGATCTGTGCTGCTTGAGACTTTTTTCTCCCACCTCCTCTGCTGCTTCTCTCTCTTTCTCTCTCTCTTTCTCCCTCTCCCCAATAAATAAATAAATAAAATCTTTTTTAAAAATATCTTTTTGTTGGTTGCAATTGTTAACTTTTAGGATGTGTGACATGAACTAATACTGATTAATCAAAAAGCTGATTGCCTCATCAGAAATCTCCTGCTTTTGTTGAACCCCACTTCTAGGTGCATGGGCAGGCATGAAGGGAAAGAGGGTGGGAGGGGAAAGACCATCAAGTCAATAGTCATAAGTAAAAGAAATAAAACAGAGTTAAATGGTAGAGAATGAACGCAGACTGAGTAGGCCCCTTGAGCTGGGCTGGACAGGAAAGAAGTCACATTTGAGCTGTGACCTGGATGATGAAAAGCCTGCTGTATTCTTTAGGATGACTCAAAGACTCTAAGTCAGGAAACCAGCTCAGCTCATTGGAGGTGTGTCTGCACCTTGGGGATCGGGGAGAGGGGGTAAAAGATGCAGCTGGAGGGGCACCTGGGTGGCTCAGTCAGTTAAGGGTTGGACTCTTGATTTCAGCTCAGGTCATGATCTCAAGGTCATGGGATGGAGCCCAGCATCAAGCTTCATGCTCAGAGGGGAGTCTGCTTAAGATTCTCTCTCCGTCTCCCTCTGCCCCTCTCCACTGCACCTTCTCTCTCTTTCTCTTTCTCTCTCTCTCTCAAATAAATAAATAAATAAAATCTTAAAAAAAAAAAAAAGATGCGGCTGGAGAGGTAGGTGGGAGCCAGATGGCACAGAACCTGACTGCATGGTTCTCTATCCCATAAGGATCCAACAGAGTTTACTCCCATTGTTACAGGCTGACATAGGATTTGTAAAGAGATTGATTCAAATGAATGTACATTTTTAACTTTTTAAACTTTTTTAAGATTTATTTATTTATTTTAGCAGGAGGAGGGGCAGAGGGAGAGGGGAAGTAGGCTCCCTGCTAAGCACGGAGTCTGACGTGAGGCTCAGTCTCCCTACCGGGAGATCATAACCTGAGCCAAAAACAAGAGCCACCGCTCAAATGACTGAGCCACCCCTGAAATGTTTAAAAACCACTCCTAGAGACGATGTAGAGAAGAGGCACAGGGTGGGAGCTGGAGGGGACAAGGGAAGCAGGGAGACCAGTTACAGATGGAAAACTGATGACAGAGGAGAGAGAAGGAACTTGCTCAAGGTCCGGCAGCTAGAAAGTGACAACTCTGACCAAGCCCACTTCCCTCCTTTCAAGAGGAGAGCCTTCTGCTCTAGCTGGAGAGAGGATACCCACAGGAGCCCTCATCCATGGCAAATAACCAGCCCCTCCCCACCGTGCCACATAGCCTCTGGGCTGCCAACAAACATTCATGGTTGGATTTTAAAATGTTTTGCTAAATGCGTCAAAAATAAAAGACTCATTTTATTCAAAGCAGCATTTACAGTCACTTTACAGCTGGTGGCTGCTAATTGTCATCTGTTAGGTTGGGCATCAGAATGTGGCATCAGAAAATCTGTCCATCTGTCCTGGGCTCTACCAGGCTTCCTTATGCTTCCCATCCACAACCTGCCTTCTTACCATTCTCTCCAGAGCCAACCCCCATATCTCTTGGCACTTACGCCAACCCTCTCCTAGTGGGGAAAACAAATTCTTATTCATGAGGTTCCATTGGCTGGAGAAGTGGAAACAGCCACAGGAATTCAAAATAAGAGTCTCAAGATGGGGTCCCTGGTATCATTCGGTTCCTCACTGGCTGTGACCACCCTACACTTCCAATCCTCTTAGTACAGAGCTTGTTAGAAAAAAATCATTACATGAATAAAGAAATAGATACATGAACTCCCTCCCTGAGCCCTGTCTTCCCCTTTAGTCAAATTTTCATTTTAGTAAAATGAGAACACAAAATATGCAGGGGGAAAAATTATGCCCTACATCAAGGGGTTAACAGTTTCTATCTCTGACTGATAAGACTTTTTAAAATTCTTTTTGTTTATCTGTGTTTGGGAACGTTTCTATAGGAAACAGGTATCATTTTTGCAAGAAGAAAGGACAACCATCAAAGCTTTATTTTGAAGTAAAGACAGTAAGTACCACCTGGCCCACTCAAAAGGCTGGAGGAAGAAGAAAATGAACCACATCTTTGAACATGCTTCATGAACGAGGAAGCCCAGATACACGTAAAGAATGATGGATGTCTTGTCTACGGCCATACCACCCTGAACGCGCCCGATCTCGTCTGATCTCGGAAGCTAAGCAGGGTCGGGCCTGGTTAGTACTTGGATGGAAGAATGATGGACGTCCTCATTAACCAGCATGAACACCTGAGCTGCGACCCATGGAACTTCACCAAATACATTGTTTCTTTTTCCTTTCTTTCTCCTTTCTTTCCTTTCTTTCTTTCTTTCTTTCTCCTTTCTTTCTCCCCATTCTTCCTCCCTTTCTCTTTGCTGGTGACTTGGCCAAAGAAAACAGAGTTTCCAAAGGTCTTGCTTGGCCCAGTTGGGATTCAGAGCTGAAGAATGTCCAGGCAGAGAGGACTCCCCATTAAAATATCAAATAGTGGTCAATGTCTATGGGGTTTCTCTTTCTGCTCTGCCTGCGCCCCACCTCTCTGAGAATCCAGCATCAGGATATTCATGAACACACCTAGGATCTACTCCACTTTCTTAAAACCAGAAAAGTTTCATTCCACTTATACATAACACCATCTTCTCACATCCTTCTTTCATTCAAGGATTCATTTGGGATTTTTAAAGGGTCTTTTCTATACCAAACACTATGCTGGCAGTTAGGCATCCCAAGATGTCAGGGTGGGTGTGTTTCCTGTCCTCGTGGGGCTGACGTTCTGGCAGGGGAGAATAATATTAATCAGTCTCGTGATTACTTAAGCTCATTAAATTATTGAAAAATAAAGTACAGGGTGCTACAAGAGGATACATCAGGGGACTGTGACCTAACCTGGGAGTCTGTAGAAGCTTCCTGGAAAACAATGATGGTGATCTGAAAAAGGAAGGGTAAGTCAGGAGAAGAAGGAAAGAAGGTTCCAAGCAAAGAAAACAGACCGTGATGTGTTCTGAACTCTAGAGAACAAACATGGTTACTAGAGGGGAGGTGGGGGGGTTGGTGGGAGAAATAGGAGATGGGGATTAAGGAGGGCACTTGTGATGAGCACTGGGTGTGGTATGGAAGTGGAGAATCATTATACTGTACACCTGAAACTAATATTACACTGTATGTTAACTAATTGGAATTTAAATAAAAATGTATAAAAACAATAAACATTAAAATGCGATTTGTACAACAAATTAAGATAATGCCAGGATGATAGAGAGGGCCAGTAGATTAGAGAGGTGGGCAGAGCCCCAGCATGCAGACCTCAGGCCATGTGAGTGTCTTAGTCTTAATCCAACCACAGGGGAGGCTATGGAAGGCTTTTCAGCAGGAGGATGACATATTTACATGAGCAGGTGTGTGTCTGTGTATGATGTCATGTGGCAAATTGCCAGTTATCCCCAAATCCTTCTTCCTTTCTTCCTGGACACATTTCACCCAGTGAGAGCCTCCAAACCTCAACCCGCTTCACCCAGGTGTGGCAGGAGAAAAGAAAGATTTGCCATACCATGTGAGTACCTTTCCTGTGGGCTGGAATGTGGATGTGGCAGTAACCCAGCATCAACCAAGAGGACAAGGACAGCACCCTTGGTAATGGCAGAGCAAGAGGGCCAAGCTACCTGAGCCCGAGTGACCTCACAGCACAGATTCGTTCACCCACTCTGGACTCCTGCACAAGAGAGAGAAACAGGGGACCCTGGGTGGCTCAGTTGTTTAAGCAGCTGCCTCTTGATCGTAGCTCAGGTCATGATCTCAGGGTCATGGGATCAACCCTTGCATCAGGCTCCACACTCAGCATGGAGTCCGCTTCAGGATTCTCTCTCTGCCTCTGTCTCTCTCCCTGCACACACACCCTCTCTCTCTCAAATAAATAAATCTTTATTTACTCAAATAAAAAATCTTTATTCAAATAAATAAATAAATCTTCATTTATTCAAATAAATAAATCTTTAAAAAAGAGAGAAACAAATTTAGATCTCACTCGAGGCACTCTGTATTTTGGGGTCTTAGTTATAGCATCTTAGTCTGTATCTTATTTAATCTGATGAATGCTGAGTAAAATTCTTTGGTTGGAAGCAACAGAAACTCGCTTAGGTTAAAGTAAACAAACAAACAAAAAAAGAGCAGTTTACTGGAAGACTGTGGGCCGGGACCCAGAATCACTGGGAAATCCAAAGACCCTGGCTCAGAAGCAAAAGTTCATAGATAGTGTCTTTTGGCACAGGTTAACAGGCATGGATAACTTGGTCACTGTCAATGTTTATCACATTCTGCTCAAAATCCAAATTCCTAGGACAGAGGACAGAGGATCTGCATGCCAAGGATGGGTCACAAGTCTACCTTGGGCCAGATGAGTGAGCTACAGGCAATGGGGAGCACTAAGGCTGTATCCAACAGAACTGGATGACTCCCCCCCACAAAAAATCATGGTGTAATTACCAAGAAAATAGGAATGAATGTCCATCCCAAGAGAGCAAGAACGAATGAATGTGGAGCAACCACTTCGGAGCTACTGTGGCAGTCCCACCAAGCACTGATTGATGCTGTCCTAGAGAAAGAGGACAGGAATTATAATACAAAGAGATACACAAATGTGAGATATATTTAAGAGGTAGAATCAAAAGAATTTAACGTGTCTTTACTCAGATAACGAGTGCCTGGCTTATAACAGAAGTAACTTTTGAACTACAAAACCCGAAACCGAGATCACATTTAATTGAATTCACATTGAATTTCCAATTTTGTATATGTTGGAGTAATTTATATCAGATTAACCCCCTGGCATTCACAAATACAAACTTTAAAAAAATATGCAAAAAAATTATTTGCATGAGATGATGTTGTTTATAGTTATTGAGGAAACTATAAATACAGAGCAATATGAATACTATTTAGGGAAATTAGTATAGGGAAAATGGGGGGGTGTTGAAGGATATGGAAACTCTCTGTACTTTTCACTCCATTTTTTTCTGTAAACCTAAAACTGCTAAAAAATGTAAGAAAATCTATTAATTTTTAAAAATCAATTTTCAATTAGCCCCATAGAAAAATTATGAATAATAACATAGATTTCAATCTCTTGGGGGACTGGCATTTAAGGAGGGCTAAGTCTGCTTTATCAAGTTGTAATGATCTGCTAGGAAAAAACAAAAACTCAGGCAGAAGATTTGAAAGAGAGAAACCAATGGCCTATATAAACCCATGAAAAGGAGTTCATCATCCTTAGTCATTAGCGTGTGGCAAAATTAAGATTATAGAGAGATACCACTACACACCCACTAAAATGGCTAAAATGGCTAAAGTCGAAAAGACAAACAGTACCAAGCATTAATGAGGATACGGAGCAATCTGAACTCTCGTACCTCATTGGTGGGAGTGTAAAATGGTACGACCACTTTGGAAAACAGTTCCATTAAAAAATTAAGCATATCTATCTACGCTAGGACCCACTCATTCTATTCC
Organism: Ailurus styani; assembly: GCA_002007465.1. Lineage (NCBI taxonomy): Eukaryota > Metazoa > Chordata > Mammalia > Carnivora > Ailuridae > Ailurus > Ailurus styani. The sequence continues at coordinate 7,204,315 of LNAC01000036.1, read as the reverse complement.
TAGGTATTCAACTTAGAATAATGGAAACCTACGTCCACAAAAAGATTTGTATATGAATATCTGTGGCAGTTTTCTTCATAAATAGCTCCAAACTGGAAATAACCCAACTGTCCCCTAGCAGGTTAAGTGGATAACAACATTTTTGGGTATACCCAGTCAATGGAATACTACTCAGAAATATAAGAGGCACACACCAAGGTAAATGAATCTCAAATATTAGGCTGAGTGAAAGCAGCAGATATGAGAGAGTCATAGTCTATTTGTATAAATTTATAAAACAAGGAAAACTGAATACAGAAAGCAGGTCAGTGATTGCCTAAGGATGGAACAGAGACTGATCATCAAGGGGCATAAGACAGGGGAACTTGCATGGCTCAGTCGGTTAAGCATCTGCCATGGCCCCAGGGTTCTGGGATCAAGCCCCAAGTCGGGCTCCCTGCTCAGCGGGGAGCCTGCTTCTCTCTGCCTGCTGCTCCCCCTCTTCTGTGCTCTCTGTCAAATAAATAAATAAAATCTTTATAAAAAGGGGGGCATAAGATAACTTTGTGATAGTGATAAAATGGTATTTATCTTAATGGAGTGGTGGTCATACAGATGTGTATATCTGTGAAAATGCACCAACTTCTACACTTAAGATGAGTTCATCTTGTGGTAGGTGAATTATTATTTTAAAATAATTTTTTAAGGGAGTATAAGCTTTCTGGGGCACCTGGGTGGCTTAGTTGGTTAAGCTACTGACTTCAGCTCAGGTCATGATCCTGGAGTCCCAGGATTGAGTCCCACATCCGGCTCCCTGCGCAATGGGGAGTCTGCTTCTCCCTCTAACATTCTCATGCTCTCTCATGCTCTCTTTCTCTCTCTCTCATTCTCTCTCACATAAATAAATAAAATCTTTTAAAAAAAAGAGTGTATAAGCTTTCCAAATTACCAGAAGAAACACAACACGCATAAATACACAAACATTAAACAAACAAAAGAAAATACTAAAGTAAACTGTGGAAGAAGAGGTGGAGGGAGAAGTGGAAGGAAGAAGGAAAAAGAGGAAGAGAAAAAGAGGTGGTGGCAAATGACAGAATTAAAAACAAAAAGCATAACATGAGATAAGGTCAAGCTAAGGCACAGCTGTCCCCCAGGTAGTATAAATGGGACAGTGAAATGGGACATTGAACGATGCATGGACTCACTGTAAGATGAACTCCTGATTGGTTCAGCCAAAAACACAGAAAATTAACAGGATGGAGAATGACCATAGGGACTGTGACTGGCTTCCCTTGGCCCCCAGAAACCCCAGTGGGGCTGCAGTTTCCAGTGACACCACTGATGAGACTGATAACCAGCCAGAACCAAGAAACTCAATTTCTGCTGCTTCACATGGGACCTTGAGGAAGAATGTGCATAAACCATCGATGCACCTGATAGAAAATGTTTACAGACATTCCAGTCTTCCCAACTCTAAGCCAAACTCAGCCTTGGCAAAGCCATGTTCTAATCCAGTAAAAAAAAAAAAAAAAAAAATTTAAAGCAAGTTGGTGCCTGCCTAGGTGTCTGTGAACAATATTTCCGGTCGAGCACCCCAGAAACCCCATCACCCTGCAAAGTTAACTTCACCTCTCCTAGCCGATGCTGTCAGTACCCTGCTAGTATATAATCCCTCAGTGCTCATCATTCCCGTACCTGCCAGTGGTTTCCACTGTAAGCACCTGTGACTGGCTTTCTCTGGCTGTAGGAGAAAGGGGCAGGACAAGGAGCAGCCACGACCGTGGAGAAAATGAGTGGAGGAGTCAACAGCCCAGGTCCCTCCCCGGATAGACAATGCAGAGGCGGGGCCATGCTATCTTCCAGAGGTCCCCCGTGGAACTGAGCAGTAACCTGCTAATTCCTGCCCCTATACTGGCTGTCTTTCGTCTTCTGTCTCACTTCCACAGTCCCCTTCTGGTATCGTCTGGAATCACTTCCCAAAGAATCCCCACTCTAAGACAGTTATTTATTTTCTTTTTAAGACTCCTAGATTGGATTGCCATGTAAAGTCCAACCATCTGTGATGCAGAAGATGCACCCAAACCAAGATTCCTCAAAACAGTTGGAAGCAAAAGGTGAACAAGAAATTCCAGGTACAAACAAACAAAGCCTGACCCCATGTGAGTGAGACCACAGATAAAACTTCAACAAAGTCTGGACAATGGGAACACCTCAGAGGGGAAGGTGGGAAAAGAGAGTTAGCGTTTCATGGGGTTGCAGTTTCCACTGAGGAAGATGAAAATGTTCTAGAGATGGAAGGTGGTGCTGCTTGCAAACAGGGTGAACGTGTGCCATGCCACCGAAGTGTACACTGAAAATTGTTAAAATGGTAAATGCTATGTATATTTCACCACAGGAGGAAAAAAAAATACCTCTGATAGTATAGTCGAATTACAAAGCAATAAAGCTAGAAATTAAGAAGAATGCACTAAATCATAAATACACTGCCCCTGAAAGAGTATTAAACCTCATCTTAAATAATTTGGGGATCAAAGAAGAAATCCAAATTAAAATTGTAGACCATCTGCAGTGAGGAGAAGACATGAGAACCTGTAAAACAAAAGCAACATTCAGGGGGAGGAAATCAAGCTGAAATTATGTATATTGTTTAAAAAGGATGAATAAAAACAAGTTAGAAAAACGTCCAAAACTTTTACTAAAAAATAATGAAATGAGGCTAAGGAAAACAAAAATAAAGAGCAAAAGTCAATACAAAAGCAGAAATTAGTGATTTAAAAAACATAGAAAGTTATGACTAGGGAATAAATCCAAGAGCTGGCTCTTCAGGGGGAAAAATAACAAAATGTATGTACCATTAACTAATCTAATAAAGAAACAAGGGTGCCTGGGTGGCCCAGGTCATGATCCCAGCACCTTGGGATGGAGCCCCACTTTGGGCTCTCTGCTCCGCAGGGAGCCTTCTTCTCTCTCTCCCTCTGCCTGCCGCTCCCCTGCTCATGCTCCCTCTCTCTCAAATAAATAAATAAAATCTTTAAAAAAAAAAAGGAACAAGAAAGCAGAATAGGTACAAAATATCAAGGGGTGAGGAGGAAAGAATAAAAGAGCTCATTCAAAGTATCACCAAGAAGACTTTAATTTCACATGAAGACTGTGATAAATAGGTAATTTTGTAGGAAAACATCATCACAGATGATCCAGGAGGAGGTAAGAGCCCAAATACACCAATTTTGTAGACTTATTAATTTATTGTAACACTTTTACATCACAAGTGTAAACACATACAGCTACACTTTTTCCCCTTTTTAGATACACTAATTTTAGAAGTAATTTAGAAAAGAATCAAAGAACTAGTCACCCAAAATGTAGAAGACCCAGATGGTTTCACAAGGGAAAACTACCAAAACTTCACAGAACGGACGACTTCTAATGCCACTTCAGAACTCCTCAGAGTCTTCAAAAATCATTTCCAACCTCTTTTCACAACACCAGCAAAACTTTGATACCAAAATAGGACAAAGATAGCATAATAAAAAAAAATACAGAGTAAATCGCCCTTATGAATAGTAATGCAAAAATCCTGAATAAAATATCAGCACTTAGGATCTGGCAGCACACTAAAAGAATAATATACCAAGATTTAAAATGCAAAGATGGTCCAACGTTAGGGACTCACTGCAGTCACATGTCAACGAAGAAAAATGATATAATCATCTTCAGAGACACTGGTAAAGGTATTGGATAAAAAATAACATGTAGTCTTGGTTGAAAAAAATAAACTCCTTATGAAAATATAAGGAAATAGATTCATCTTTAATATGATTTTTAAACATATATATAAAGAAAAAGTCATCATCATGTATAATAGTGAATTACCAAATCATTCCCACTGAAGTCTGGAATGAAATAAGACACCACACCAAAACAATTTAACATTGTTCTGGATGCTTAGCAAGCCATGAAAATGTGGTAGTTAAAACTGGATAGGGGAAGGCAAAATAAGGATTATTTGTACGTTATGGAATTTTATATAGTACCTAGGAAACTCAAGAGGACTGACTAAAAAGCTACTAGGAAAAAAAAAAAGAACTCAGACAAGTGAGTATTTAAGTTTTATATACAGACAACAATAGCTTTCTCTATACAGATATCCCAATGAGAACCCATCACAGAAGGAAAAGTCTCTTTTATAAATAGAAATTTTAAAAGATAAAATATTCAGGAATACACTTTAAAATGTAGGCATCCTTGCAAAATGTGCAGAATCCTTGTAAAAAGAAAACTTGAAGGTGCTCCTGAGGAACATGAAATAAAACTCAAATGAATGGAAAGACAACCCTGTTCTTGGAAGGAAGGTTGAGTATTATTTGTAAAGATGTCCCTTCATCCTAAATCAACCTATAAATTTTATATAATCTCAATACTATATGAATAGACTATTCCTTGAATGAGTAAAGCTCATTCTACAGAACTAGAAAGCTACAGTAATTAAAACAATTCAGTGCAGGTGTATAAAAGCAACAGAAAAGAACAGTGAGTCTAGAAATAAATCTAAGTACCTGTGGAAACGTATTATGTGCCAAAGGTGGCATTTCAACTGGTGGTGAAAAAAATAGAACCTTTTCAATAAAGGTATAATGACAACTAGCTAGCCATCTGGAGAGGGGGAAAAAAAAAAAACAGATATCCTAATTCACGTCTTACCCCAAAATAATTGACAAATAGATCAAACATCTAAACATGAAAAATAAAGTAAAAACAGTAACAAAAACACAAGAGAATTCTTTTTTTGAATTTTGGAACAGAAAAGGCCACTTGAATCATGGCATAAAACCCAAAGTCACAGAGAAAAATTTTACATTTTTTTAAATTAATAATTTAATTCCATAAAAAAGTAAGATGTCTGCACAATACAATAGTCACCAAAAACAAAGGAAACAAGCAAACAAACAAAAACTGGAAAAATGTATTTGGGACACATTTGGCAAAGGGCCAGTTTTATCTAAGAAGGTTTTTACAAGTTAATGATAAAGTTCAACAGCCCAATAAATAAATGGGCATGAAATATGCAGCATGGTTCACAGGGTTTGAAAAAATGCCTGTTAAAAATATATTGAACTTGACTCATAATTATGGAAATGTAAACTAGACCATTAAAAAATATCCCATTATGGGCGCCTGGGTGGCTCAGTGGGTTAAAGCCTCTGCCTTCGGCTCAGGTCATGATCTCAGGGTCCTGGGATCGAGGCCCGCATCGGGCTCCCTGCTCGGTGGGGAGCCTGCTTCCTCCTCTCTCTCTGCCTGCCTCTCTGCCTACTTGTGATCTGATCTCTCTCTCTGTGTCAAATAAATAAATAAAATCTTTAAAAAAAAAAATATCCCATTATTTTAACCTATCAGATTGGCAAAAACCAAAATTCTCCTACAGATATGGCAAAAACCTCCATCCTTGAAAACTACAGCAACATGTATTCATTAGTAAAACTCCATACAATCTCCAAAAATTTCCTGTGTACATAATCTTGACTGAGCAGTTGTCATTCTAGAAACATATTCAAGAATTTATTCCAGCAGAGTATTCACATATGTGCTCAAAGACGTCCATTGAAGCAGTCTTTCCAATAGCAAAAACTGCAAACAATCTAAATGTCTCACTACGGAAATGGTTTAAAAAAAAAAAAAAAGTAGGGCGCCTGGGTGGCTCAGTGGGTTAAAGCCTCTGCCTTCGGCTCAGGTCATGATCTCAGGGTCCTGGGATCGAGGCCCGCATCGGGCTCCCTGCTCGGTGGGGAGCCTGCTTCCTCCTCTCTCTCTGCCTGCCTCTCTGCCTACTTGTGATCTGATCTCTCTCTCTGTGTCAAAAAAAAAAAAAAGTAAAGTGTAGGTAGCTTTTACAAAGAATAAAGTATTTCCTGGTGTGTTAATATGAAACGATTGCCAACATATAGTGGGTTTTAAAGAAAAAAGCGTGGTCCAGAACGGTGTATATTCTACACCCCATCTGTTCATACAGTGGCTGTGTCCATACAGCATATCTCCAGAAGACATCACAAGCAACTAGCAAGGATGATGGATTCTGGGATGGGGAACTTGGACCCAGAGGTCAGGTATGGAGGGAGACTTATTTTTTCATCGCACATGTTCTTATGTTGTGTGAATGTTTTACTGCATGCCCATAGGACTTGGAAAAAGTAAACACTTCAAGAAAATAAATAACAAGAAACAAGTCTCCTTGAACAATCCAAAAAAAGAAATTAAGAAAATAATTCCATTTATGACAGCACCAAAAACAACAACAACAACAAAACCTTAGGAATAAATTTAACCAAAGAGGCAAAAGAGTTGTACCCTGAAAACAACAAAACATTGTTGAATGAAATTAAAGAAGATATAGATAAATTAAAAGACCTCTGGGTTTGTGGATTTGAAAGCTGAAGATGTCAGTACTGTCCAATTCAATCTACAGATTCAATACAATCTCTCTCAAAATCCCCATGATGTTTTCTGCAGAAATAGAAACTTCCATTCTAAAAATCACATAGAATTTAAAGAGACCCTCCATAGCTAAAATGAGCTTAAAAAAGAAGAACGAAGTTGGAGTCCTCACAGTTCCTGATTTCAAAACTTACTACAAAGCTACAGTAATCAAAACAGTGTGGTACAGACATAAAGATAGACTATAGACCAATGAGAAAGAATTGAAAACCCAGAAATAAACTCTCATATATATGGTCAAGTGACTTTTGATAAGGGTGCCAAGATGATCAAATGGGAAAAGACTCTTGCCCCAGATTGTGTTAAGAAAGCTCGATGTCCATGTGCAAAATATTGAAGTTGGTCCCTTACTGCATACCATATATAAAAATCACCTAAAATGGATCAAAGACCTAAGTGTAAGAACTAAAACTGCAAAACTCTTAGTGGATGGGAGGGTAGGGATAGGGTGGATGAGTTATGGACATTGGGGAGGGTTTGTGCTTTGGTGAATGCTGTGAAAGATGTAAGCCTGATGATTCACAGACCTGTACCCCTTGGGCAAATAATAAAAATAAAATTAAAAAAAAAAAAAAAACATAAGGGAAAAGCCTAATGACTTTGGATTTAGGAAGGATTTCCTGGATAGGACACCAAAAGCATGGGAAATAAAGGGAAAAATAGACAAATTGGACTAGAAATTAAAATTTCTGTGCATCTAAGGACATAATCAACGGAGTGAAAAGGCAATCTCTAGAATGTGAGAAGATATTTGCAAGTCATATATTTGATAAGAAGTTATTGTTTAGAATATATAATGAATTCTTACAACTCAACAATAAAAAAGCAAATAACTCAATTTAAAAAATGGACAAAGACTTGAATGGACATTTCTCCCAGGATGACAGACAAATGGCCAGCAAGCATCTGGAAAGATGTTCAACATCACTAATCATTGAAAAACAGTGCAGTGTTCCTCAAAAAATTAAAAATAGAATTATCATATGACCCAGCAATTCCATTTCCAGGCATCTATCCAAAAGAACTGAAAACAGAGTCTCAAAGACATATCTGCACACCCCTGTTCATAGCAACACTATTCACAATAGCCAAGAGGTGAAACCAAACCAAATGTCCATCAACAGATGAATGGATAAACAAAACATGTTCTATGCATATTCAGTGGAATACTATTCAATCTTTTTTTTCCCCAATCCCCACCCACCCACCTCCCCTCTGGTAAACATCAGTTTGTTCTCCATAGTTAAGAGCATATTTCTTGGTTTATCAATCTGTCTCTTTTTTCTCCCCTTCACTCAGTTGTTTTGTTTCTTAAATTCCACATATGAGCAAAATCATATGGTATGTGTCTTTCTCTGATTTATTTCACTTAGCATTATACTCTCTAGCTCCATCCACGTCATTGCCAATGGCAAGGTTTCATTCTTTTTCATGGCTGTATAATATTCCATTCTGTGTATATATACCATATCTTCTTTACCCATTCCTCAGCCAATGGACACTTGGGCTGTTTCTATAATTTGGCTATTATGGATAATGCTGCTCTAAATCAATCTTTAAAAAGAAGGAACTTCTGACACATGTTATAACATGGGTAAGCCTTGAGGACAAGATGCAAAGTAAAAACAAACAAACAAACACGAGTCACAAAAGGACAAACACTTCAGTGAGGCACTTAGGGCACTTAGTCCCAAATTCATAGCAACAGAAAGTATGGTGGATGCCAGGAACTTGGGGGAGGGGAAAATTGGAGTTGTTTTATGGGTAGAGCTGCAGATGGACAAGATGAAAAAGTTCTGGAGAGCCATTTCATAGCAATGTGAATATATTTATCACTGTATTGAATGTACACTTGGAAGTGGTTAAGATGGTTTATGTATGCACTTTGTACCACAGTAAAAAATGTTTTAAAAAGTTGATCTTGGCAGGGGGGTGCCTGGGTGGCTCAGTCACTGAGCATCTAACTCTTGGTTTCAGCTCAGGTCATGATCATGGGATCGTGAGATGGAGCCCCAAATTAGGCTCCCTGCTCAGTGGGGAGTCTGCCTGAGATTCTCTCTCTCTCTCCCTCTCCCTCTGCCTCTCCCCCCAACTCATGCACGCTCCCATGATCATGCTCTCTTTCTCTCAAATAAATAAATAAATCTCTTTTTTTTTTAAGTTGATCTTGGGGCACCTGGCTGGTTCAGTCAATGGAGCATGTAGCCCTTGATCTTAGGGTGGTGGGTTCAGGCTCCACAGTGGGTACAGAAATTACTTAAAAATAAAATCTTTTAAAAATAGAAAATAAGTTAATCTCTACACCCAAGTGTTTTCCAAGGAATTCTGTTTCTAGGTCCAGTGAGATACCATTTTTGTCATCATTACCATCATCATCATTTCTGAGTACTTACTAAGTATATGTTGACTTATTTAATCCTCAAAATTGCCCCATGAGGTCATTGGATGGAGGTTATTCTACAGGAAACTGAAATTCAAATGAGTTAAGTAACTTGCCCAAGATCAATATTTTGCAGAGCATACACCTGAATCCAAGTCTGTCTTAATTCCAACCTTAATGCATTTAACTAACCACTCCACCTGTTTGACACACCTTTCTATTTTGCCTCACGAGAAATGGGACATGGAGATGAAGAGGGAGACAGGAAAGGCAGCCAGGAACTGTCCAGTGGCTTTTGGTTTTCGGGGACTTTCGCTTTCATGGCCCTCCTGCACCTTAACCCTGCCTAGCCATGGGAGGTTTCAGGTGAATTAAATCAGACGCGTGCAGCAGCCCTAGAGAAGCAGACGAAGGTTTTATTGTATTAGTCATTTTTCCTGTCATCTTGAATCAGTGTCATATTAGCTTAATGCAGTACTAACATGATACAGAAATGTTAGCATATTACAGACTACTCAGTGTGTCAAGTAAGAACTTTATCATATTACTCTTCCACTGATATTTCAAGGAAAGGGGAGAACGTGGGTGTGCCAAATCCAAGCAAAACCCTCCAGCTGGACCTTGAATTGGAGAAAGGGGTAACAGAGTGTGTTAGCATATCTGATTCCAGAACCTCTAATCCCCATAGATATGAAAGAAAAATAAAAATTAATGTAGCAGGATAAAACCTCATGATTTGGGCACCTTCAACCTGGCGCCCCTTTCCCCTAATTTTTGTCAAACACCAGATTTGAAGGGAAGAGATGGGCAAGGGAATCTGTGAACCAAGAGAGTCAGATCTTTGCTTCTCACGTGAGGTCTAAACCTGCATGTGGCTAACAGCTTGGGGCTGGGTAAATGGCAAGGCTTCTCCTCTTGGGATAAATAAACCTGTAGGTGGTCCACCATTGATTTTCAGGGAGTGGTTAAATCTCCTGAATCGCACCTAAAATTGTGTGGACAAATGGATTTTTTTTTTAAAGGTCTGCAGATTCTTAAAGGTGAGCCCCAAATAGGTGGGCACTGCTGTATTAAAGACTGGGAACCATCAAGGTACATAACATTAAATCACATCTGCCTCAGTTACTTCATCCAGGCAATGGGGATAATCATATCTATGTTATGTACTCCATGAGGTTTGGGTGAGGATTAATGAGATGATGTATTGGAAGGAACTTCAGAAAGGAGAAATCCTTTTTTTAAAAAAAGAAGTAAGCTATTCATACTTCCTTTAAAAATTACCATTAGCTTTCAATGGGAAGAAATTCACATAGACACCAGCACACATCACCGTGATCAGGACTCCTGTATTCACTACTTGGTCCTCTGACCACAACATCAACTATATTTCTGGAAGCGCTTTCTTATTTCTCTCATGGGAACAAGTCTTTGTCCTCCACCTGTGGGGACATAGAGACTTCACTGAATTAGCTCCTGATGGAATCATCTAAGATCCAAAAAAAAAAAAAGTCAGCGACTTTGGCCAAGAGAGATCAAGCCAATTTCTCAATTTCTCAAAGTGAGTCCAAGACACCTGTCCAAACCAGGCGAAGAATGTTGAACACAAGGCTGTACAGCTCTATCATAAATGTTTCCCTTAATTAAAAATCTATTAGCAAATTTCCTGATAGGCCGATGGTATTTACAAATATAAACTAATAGCTATTTATTAGAATGTTTATTCTAAGGCCTTAAAATGAGTTTTTCCTTGTAGTGTGATAATTGTTCAGATGGCTTCCTGCTGATTTAATTACTTCAATTAACAAGGATTCTCAGAGACTTGTTTCCCTTAGCTTTGTTTTTTCTCTGTTGTTATCACCAGGGCCTCATTTTTTGTAGCTTAAGGGCCAAGCTCGTATTGATGCCACCTACCACCAAATACCAACGTTAAAGAAGCACCGTGGGAAGTAGGAGGAGGCATAATGTTGCCTATACAAGCATTTTCCAGGCCCTCCTCCGCACACACAGAGGATGCTGCTGGTCCCATGGCACAAGGCAGAGTCTCTTTTAGTTCAGAAGCTGAGGCTAGTTGTGTTTAACTGCCTACATGTTCCACCTCTTGCCATCAATGACATACTTTAAAGCGGTCGATGAAGCTGGTGGAGAGATACATGGCCCAGAGAATGAGCCCCAGGCTCTGTCCCTGATGACTTGGGCGTGGTGGTTTTAAAAGCTGTCCAATGGTTCTTCAACACTCCTCCCTCCAGGGCATGGGCTGGGCTCAGTGACTCTTCGAACACACACAATAAGGCCAAAGTGACAGTGGGTGATGAGATCATAGAAGACCCCAAGCTCTCCCCTTGCTCTCTCTTAGATCACTTGTTCTGGGTGAAATTAGTTTCAATGTCATGGACAACTCCACAGAGAGGCCCCCATGGCCAGACACTGAAGCCTCCTACCAACAGCCCCGTGAGTGAGCCACCTCTCTCAAAGTGGGTCCTCCAGCTTCCTACCAGCCTTCAGATGACAGCCTGGCCAACAGCCCAACTGCTACCCTATGGGAAACGCTGAGCCAGAGCTACCCCCTTTCATTCATCAGCAAGCATTGACTGAGCACCAGCTATGTGCCAGGCAGTGTTCTAGGTTCTAGGAATGAGTCCGAAAGAGCGCCCACTTTCATGACAACAGCATTCTAACAGTGTAAATCAAGGAGTGGATACAAACAACCAGGGCCATTTCAGAGGATGAGAAGCATTGCAAGAGAAATGAAACAGGGTAATAGGGTAGATAATGCCTGGTAGGACTGGTTTACCTGGGGAGGCCAGCAGAAGCCTCTCTGAGGGGTGACATCTGAACTGAAATTTGAAGAAATAAAAGACTCAGAAAAGAATGTTCTGGATAGGGGCGCCTGGATGGCTCCATTGGTTAAGTGTCTGGGTCCTATGATTGAGTCCCGCATTGGGCTCTCTGCTCAGCCAGGAGTCTGGTTCTCCCTCTCCCTCTCCCTCTGTGCCCTCCCTCTCTCTCTTTCTCTCAAAAGAATAAATATAATCTTAAAAAAAAGAATGTTCTGGATAGAGGAAACAGCAAGGGCAAAATGGCTGTGGGAGGAAAGAGTTTGGGAAGCTTGGGAATCAGAATTTTGGGTCGTTGTGGGCAACGTGGAGACAGGGTTCGAAAAGGTGCTGGAAGACACCGGAGCTTGTAGGGCCTTGGAAGCCAGTGGAAGGAGTGGCTGCAATTCCAAGGGAAGTGGGAAGTTGACGGAGGCTTTGAAGCTGGGGAGTGACAGTCTCATGTGCATCATTGGAAGATCACTCTGGCTCTAGAGAAGCATCGCGGGAGGGGCCAGACTAGAAGCCCTGAGACCCATGAGCCTCAGCAGCTCCCCCAGAAGGTCAAAGGCCACAGCTGGCCTGGGGTGAAGGCAGGAAAGATGAAGACACAGGTTTGAGCAAGGTTTTTATGTAGAATGGATAGGAATGCTGAGAGATTTGACTTTGGGGGTGACAGACAACAAGGAATCAATGACGGCTCTGATTTGTGGCTTGACCAACCGAGAGGTGAGAGGAGCTGGTGACTGACATATTGGGAATTCAGGTGGCAACAGGTCTGAGTCCCACCTGTGTGACTCAGGCCTCAGCTGATCACACTCCACAGCCAACCAGGCCAGGCTTATGGGTGAAATTTTCCTGTGGACCAGGAAGATTGCTGTGTCCTACAGTGCTTTATAATTTGTGGAAAGTGCATTAATCTACATTACTTATTTGAAACCCACAATTCTATAAAGTAATCCAGATGAATGTTTTTATCTCCATTTTACAGGATGAGGAAAATTCATGCTCAGAGAAGTTAGGTGGTTTGCATAACACCCCCCAGCTAGAAAGAAGGCTTCTTAAAGGGGGAGGAAGTGGCATTTTGGACAATTCTTTGTGCTGAACTGTTTCATGGGGTTCAGCATCCTTGGCTCCTGCCCAGGAAAGGCCAATGGGGAACCCCTCTCACCCACATCCACCCACCCATTGTGCCAACCAGATGCATTTCCAAATTCTCCTCAGGGGGGCAGCACCTGGCACACATCTAGTTAATTGACCATTATCGTTAACTGTTCAACCCCTCCCCTCTACACGGATGCATACATACACATAAACACGCACACACCTTAAAAAAATTTTTTAAAAAGACAAAAAATAAAAACCTTACCCAGATTCCCCCTCCCTAAATTAAATTGTTTATGGGGTGCTCTCTCTCTGACACACTTGCTGGGTACGGGGAATACATAGATGACTCAAATTTGTACCTCACCTGGATGACCTCTCGGCTAGGTAAGGTAAGGTATTCCTTGCAATACCTAGAGAAAAAAAATTAGGAAGCTTTCCCAGGCCTGATCTCATGCAAAATCTCCAATATGAAAACATGAATTCCTTCCTGCTGGCAATAAACAAATATCAGGAGTCTGAATATACAAACACACCCTACAGAGGAGGATTCTGGAACCTCGGGCAAAATATTATAATATTTTCATGGGCTGCCCAAATTCCAAGCATTAGATTTGATGAACAGCTTTATTGAATTTTGTGGATAAATATTTAAAGCCTTCGAGGGCTTGTGTAAATCACACCTAGGCAGACGCACTTGCTCACAGCGCCATCTGCTGGCAGCTACTGGTATAGTTCAGGGAAATGAACTGGTAGCGAGGACACCACGGAAAATTCAAGCCCTTCCGGAAGACGCAGGCCATCCGCGGTTGGCCCAAGAACCCAGACCCTGTGCAAACAACCCTGAGGCACCGATTCTCAGGAGCCTCAAGTCACTGAAGAGCAAAAAACTTTCAAAAGCAACGTGAGATGAAGGAAGCAAAAGGAAGAAGGATAGGAAAGAGATGCAAGAGTTTACTGGTTTCAGAAAAATTTTGGAAACATAGTGCCCTCCAGAGGTCATACAACCCTTCCCCCTGTTTCAGGCAAAAATGTACCTGGAACCCGCAGGATAGGCAGGAGAGTTCACAGCCCCCACCCAGGGTACGATCTCCCAGGGTCCTTTGTTCCATTCGTTCCCTGACACTTCTCACATAGAGAGGATTACTGCACGGAACTTTAAAAATCACGTCCTGGCAACATATGGAATGGCATCCGAAGTGTTCCCACAGATTGTATGGGCGAAATTGACAAAATAGCGTGTGGGCCTATTTGCATGTGCGTCCAGAAGGCTATGCATCAAAATATTAGCAGTGGTTATCTCTCATGGTGAGAATGGGGTGATTTTTAAAACTTTTCTTCCTTGTGGTCTTCTGTATTTTCCAAATTCTCTCTCATGGACATGTCTCACTTTTATTAAAAAAGAAAAGAAATCTGGGCGCCTGGGTGGCTCAGTGGGTTAAAGCCTCTGCCTTCGGCTCAGGTCATGATCTCAGGGTCCTGGGATCGAGGCCCATATCGGGCTCTCTGCTCAGCAGGGAGCCTGCTTCCTCCTCTCTCTCTGCCTGCCTCTCTGCCTGCCTCTTTGCCTACTTGTAATCTCTCTCTCTCTCTGTGTCAAATAAATAAATAAAATCTTTATTTAAAAAAAAGAAAGAAAGAAAAGAAATCTTAAGAAAAATAATACAACCCCAGGAATAAATTCCTCCTTTCCTCTCTCCAGCTGTAGTGCAAGTTCATTTCCTCTGGTTTTACCCTCGTAGTAAGTAGATGAAGGTATTATTAATAATGATAAGAAGAACTCACAGTTGAGCATTTTACTATGAAATGTACTGCATGAAAAATCATCTGGCTCAAACTATGGAAAGAACCTAGATGTCCATCAACAGATGAATGGATAAAGAAGACATGGTATATATATACAATGGAATACTATGCAGCTATCAAAAGAAATGAAATCTTGCCGTTTGCAACGACATGGATGGATCTGGAGGGTATTATGCTGAGCGAAATAAGTCAATCAGAGAAAGATAATTAT